>JARHVA010008538.1:400000-468873 GCA_037957365.1 Torreya grandis | reverse complement strand
TAGCCTAATAACAAAAAGATGAGAGATAAAAAGGAAAGAGTTTAATCTCACATATATGGAAGATCAATAGCTGCTTAACATTTATACATTATTGTTTGGATTAAGTTATTAAGTATATATAACACATTGTTTCCATAAGATTTTTCCCACTCTATTTTTTTACCTACACTATGTTATTTAGCTTGATTAGGTTTACTCCAAGTCATTAGTGAAAAATAAAACTACGTACATTAGGATAATTGGACATATTTATCTTTCACTTATATATTTACCTTTCCTTTTATTTTATGGCTAATGAGATAATGAGTAAATTTTTAATAATTTTTTATGCAACCTTTCTTTTGTGAAACAAGTTTCTTTCATTTGAAATTTATGAGATTTCAATCCATATAGGTGTTTCATGCATGCTTCATTGTTCAGTTGACATGGTGTAATCTGACATGGTATCAAAGCTATTCTAACATTTATTTGTTATTTGAATCTTTGTGAGATCCCTACATTACATTCCTATCATTCTCTATTTTTTCATTGATTTTAATTTAAAAGGGTTTTGGTGGGTTTTCTAGAAAATTCATACAAAACTAACCTCCAGAGTCTCTAGATGAAAAATGGACAACACTATTGGATTTAGAAGGTGTTAAAACCCTAGGATTGGTTGTAAACATGACTTAGATTTGTGACAACTATTTTATATTATTTTTTGAAAGTTTCAGGTATTTTTATTGGTTTTTGCACATATTCATACTACTAGAGTCTTCAATCAAAAAACATTTTTTAGATTTTTTGGGTTTTGAAAAATACTAAATGGGTCCTTACTAATTTTTATAGAAGGTCATATTGATTTTCTAAGATCTAGGTTCTTTTTTTAGTTTTTTTTTCCACTTAGGCCATTTCAATAAAAAATTGAAACTTAAAATTTTTTTCATGCTCTCAAGCCCAACATCCTACATTCACATCTAATAATGCTCAACTAGCTGACCTTCTTCCATGTGTTGACATAATAGTATTTACTTCACATGATTTCCCACCTCTATGCATCTACGAGTTTGTATCCAAGTGGGTTAATGGGACCATCCTCATTCTACATGCTAGCATAACCACCCTTACCATACATGACTGTGTGCTTTCATGTCCAAGTAGGATGACTGACCCATAATCTCTCTATGCATTAGTGAAATCATTCCCACCACATGTGACTACATGCCTCCATGTCTGATTAGGCCAACCAATCATCCTCACTCTGCACACCTACACCCCTCATCCACATAGGTTGACCAACCATCCTCACCCTACATGACCATGCAATGACATATAATAAGGTGCCAAATTTAGGCAAGTACATGACGATGAAAAACAAGCCATAAAATTTAATTAGGAAAATAGGGACACTATTAATTTGAAAATGGGTGGCAATTTTTGTGGATTTTTATCACTCCCCCATCAATCACATCAATTAAAGTGAGAGGGGATCACTCAAGAAAGGTCTTATCACCCTAGTCATATGAAATATAAACCTATGGTCAATTCCAACCCAAAAGCGATTAAATTTTACTCAAAAGAGGCTTAAGTTTTTATTAAAAAGGTTGATGTAAAATTTTCTCTTGGGGAAGTTGATTCAAAAAAAATTCCACCATTTTTTCTACCCAAAATTTTCCATGTGAGCAGATTTTCAAACATGCATATTTTTTTTATTAGTAGCTCATATTTGAGTGTCGTCTTGTTCAAAAGTGGTTCTTTTCATGCTCTATGAATTGGTGGTAATATTAGGTTCACTATATCTCCCTTCAAACCAACTATCATTCACTCTTAAATGTATCACCAATTGAGTCTAATATCCCTCTAATTCTTTCATTACTTATGCACAATTATTCAGGATGCAATCTTAGTTTTTCCCAACGTCTATACAAGTGTGATTGTATTTGAAAATTTTAGGGTATCATTACTAATATTTATGAGGGGGTATTGTGTGGTGTAGTAAATTTATTTTTCTACATTTCTTCTTTACTTTTTATAATAACATTTCCTTATACGCTATGGATTCAATTCTAATAAGTCTTCTCACACTATTTAATTATTATGAATGGAAATCCAGAATGAAAATAATTTTTCAATATAAGGGTTACCATCAAATTATAATGGGAAATAATATTAAACCTACAACATCAAAATTAAAAATCAAATGGTTTAACCATTATGTTAAAGTCTATAGACTAATATGTCTTGCCATCTCTACTAATCTACTCTTTCACATAGAATCTACCAAAACACCTACTCAAGTATGGACCACTTTGGGAATGATCTTTGGGAAGTAGGATGTGATGAGAGGCCAAGATCTAGAAAATGAGCTCATCAATTTGAGTCCAGATGACTATGACACTCTATAATACTTCTTCACTAAGTTTGGACTTCTGAGGTTGTGGTTGAAATAATGTGGAACTAACAAGAAAGATGAACAACTTGTTCTGTTGATACTCTCTAAACTAGATCTAGATTATTTTGTATTTATGCCCACCTTCTATGTAATAAAAAGTGCTCTTTGAGCTGCATGGAAGACACCTTCTTTAGATACCTTTATTTTTGACTTGATTTGGGAACAAGATAAGTTGATATAGATGGGCATAGTGAAGTTCTTATAATCTCATGCACTTATTTATAAGAGAAGGATTCAAACAATAGAGAAAATAAACATAACAAAAATGATCAATATAAGGATGTAAATCCTCCCACATATAAAACAAACCATGAGACCTATTCTTCCAATGTTAAGCCTAAGAAAGATAATATTAAATGTGGTTTTTTCTCTAGAAATCATGATAAAATAATTTTTTTTGAAGTAGATTGACCAATTGACTAAGATGCTTGAGAAACACAATATCAATGGTCCTAATTCTACCAATCATAATTCATCAACCCATGAATCCTCTAAGTAAAATGGCCATGGTAAAGAAAAGGCAAAATATAATGGTAAAGGGAAAGTAAAGGGAAAGGCCTTAGTTATATGTATACATATAAATCATGTATGGGTCATTGAAACTTGTGCTTCACATCACATAGCCTCTTCACAAATAGAGTTTAGTTCCTTGGAACCATGTGACATGTCCTCTATACCATTGGGTGATGACACTTATAAAATGATTCTTAAGATATGATCTATTGAAGTGAGTGGTGGAACATTCAATAATGTTCTAAGTTTTCCCTCACTTTCAACTAATCTCTTATCATTTTACCAGATCATTCACCTTAGACCAAACATGTGTGTTGAGTTCACTCCAAATTTAGTGTATGTTAGAGAGATACACAATGATACTATATTGGTAGTGGGAATGGTTAATCATCAGACTTGGATATATAGCTTATCTGACTTTGCTCTTGATTCTCCCTCAAATTTATTTTATTTAGAATCCCCTAAACTTGATGATATTTATGAGCCTGAGCACACCTTTGATATTTATTACTCTCCTTTTAGCACAAATGACTACAATAGTGATGGGGACACACTTATGTCATCTCCTTGTCACCTTCTAGACATTAAGGATTTAGTTCCTGATTCACCTACCTCTGGTTCACTTTAGACATTATAGGGATCAAGCATATTGATATAGGGCTCATCAAACACTAATTAGTCTATTCCATAGTTATAGGGAGTTCCACAATCCTTATTAAAATCTACATCCAAAACACCATAATGGCATAAAATAGTTGGCCCATCTACCTTGCATGATGAAAATAGTTCCTTGTATAAGAATCACACCTTGGTTGAAGATCCATTATATACTTGGTAGACAAATTCACTATTCTAGGGTGATCCACTCTTTACTGCATCTACTTCTAATCCACACTCACTTCAGGGCACTCCTTTATAGGACACATGGTGGCTATAGGTGATTGTATACCTTAGTGGTACTTTTTAGGCCTATCTTATTCTTTGCTCTCTTTTGGGGTGGAGTTGTGCTCCTATGAATTTTCTCCTTTCTCCACTCTATGGGAGTTGGATTGTGCTTGGGTACCTCATCAAGCCTCATTGCTAGGACCCAACTATTATACCCACCTAAACTACACTTAAGGAGGGGGGTGTTGGTGTAGGCTTTTTCCCATTATGTGGTTTTACCTACACTATATTATTAATCTTTCTTAGGTTTATTCTAGGTCATTAGTTAAAGATAATCCCACATGCATGAGGATATTGGGACATTTATATCTTTCACCTATATATGTAAATTTCCTTTACTTTTATGGCTAATGAGATAATAAGTAAATATTAAATGTTTTTTTATGCAACCTTTCTTTTATGTTACAAGTTTGTTTCATTTGAAGGTTATGATATTTCACTCCATACAAGTTCTTCATACATGCTTCATTGTTTAATTTATCATGGTGTAATCTGACACACACTTTCCTTAAATATATTTATGATGAGATATATTTTTATTTAACATTATCCATTGAAATAATATTGAGTACCTTGATCTATTAAATATTATCTTGGTTGATATTTTACTAAATCTTGGATGTGATAAAAGTGGATTCAATACATATTAAGTTATGGTGTATTGATATCTTCTTGGTTTTGAATAATTGTTTAACTAACAATAAAATTATATTTAGTATGGTGCCATGATCTAAAAATCTAAAAGGTTAAAATATTAAAACCTCAGTAAGTAACACTTGAAAAGTTATCCCTATATTTTCTTGTTTCATAATTATTTATTGAATGGTTTATATCATTGTTGGTATATTAATCATGAAATGGTTGAGTGTGGATATGAATGGTTTTATAATACACCAAGAATATTAATTATCCTAGGCCAACAAAAAGATTAGTGGAACTCTAAATGTTTTCTTTGTCTTGTGATTTAATGATCATTATGTTTCACATAATTTGGCATGAGTGTATAAATTATTTCATATATCAATGGTAATAAGTATATAGACTCTATCTAGAAGCCTAATATTTGATTTAGGTTGTTTATCCATGCATACCTAAACACCTTGTTGAGGTGTTATCACTTGATTAAGATTAAGGGAAGCTATTTACCTTTATGAACCTTTATCTAAGAGATGTTTAGGAAGAAAAAAGTGTTTAAGTAGGTTTGAGGGCATTGAAATGGTCCTATAAGGAATATAGTTGATGCATATATAACTAAAGTTTATGAGTGTACAACTACACACTGATACACCTCAAGTTTTATACTTTCTAAGATAAATACACTTCTTTATAATATATTTTATATGTGATTTAACCTTAGATAAATTCCTATAATAATTATAAAATTATTTTCTATTTGGAAGTATGCTAGTGTGTGCTCTAAGGAGATACTATTTTATGTCTTCAGTTGAGAGAGATTACTCTTTACATGCACTTTCGCTCTTAGTTTTAATATATAAAAAATGAGTTTATTTCATTTGGTATAAGAGCATGGTTTATGCTCTAAGGAAATTTTGTAAATGACTTTTTAAATATGTAATCTTCCTAAACTATTATTATGTGACTCTTCAAGATGGTTAGAATAAGATTTGGTGGTGTTTCCAATCACAAAAATAACCCAGGTACTGATAACCAAAGAAGTAGAGGTAAAAATAGAGGAAGAAGCAGTGGTGCCCACAATCTCAACGAGAATAAGAATGACCCACTACCTATCAATAATGTTGATAAAAAAAATGGAGTACATATTGCTAATGTAGTTGGAGGTAACCCAAATAACAAAAATGAATAAGTCCTCAAAGGTATTTTGAGAGCTTTTAATGCCATTCAAGGCAAGATTGAAACCTAGTAATGTAGACTAAATAAACTTAAGGGTGTTCCTCATGAAGACTTAATAGGGTTAGAAAATGGTCAAGGGGAGGGACAAGTGATCCAAGAGTTACCTTTGATACTAGTTAACTCAATCATAAGGGAAATTAAAAATCTTCCATTGCCTACCTTTTTAGGTGAATAATATGGGGATGTAGTTGATGCATGGCTTATGCATTTGTAGAAGTATTTTAACTTACGTAATATGCCCTCTAATTTGAAAGTTAGGGTGGTATCATATCATATAATTGGTGATGTTGCCTTATGGTGGAATCATATTTGTGCCTTAGATGTATACCAACCAATGACCCTTATCTAGGCAATTATTGAGAAGCAGTTCTAGAAAATGTGATTAAGTGTCAGTTTTATAGAACATAAAATAACTAAATTTTAGCTACTGAAACAAGAAAATATGACTATTACTGAGTATGAGAGTAATTTTATAAATCTAATACATCATGTAAATTACATTCATGATGAGGAGACAAAAGTGAAAAAATTTAAGCTAGGGCTAAAAGAGATATTTAAATGATGTCAATATGACCAATCCAAAAATATTAGTGGTTGCCATTGAGTCTACTCATTGGATAAAATAGAAATATAAGTCTTCATAGAAAGTGAGGCAAGATTTTAAGTTGAATAAATAATAATATAAGGCCAAAAATATTTCTCCATCACCTATTTTTTAAAATAAATTAGACTATAATCATAGATTCAATAGGAACAACAATAATTTTAACAAGTTTCAAGGTCAAAACAAGAACTTTAAGACCTAAAATTCATCTAAAATAAGATCTTACAACAAAAATTAGACCTAAAATAGTCAACAGGTACCAACCATAGGAGAAAATATTATTCTCTTATCTCCAAAATAAACTATTAAATGTTGGGAATGTTGTGATAACCACTACCATAAAGACTATCCCAAGTTGAAACTAGGACAATTAGCTAATAATTGGGTTTACATGACTATAGATAATTAGAATGTTGATTTCTAAGTTACCCCAATTGAAACCAAAGGTACTATAGCTAGTTATGTATCTATTCTAATTGATTCTAGTTTAATAGATATATTTATTTCTCCCATTTTTTCAAGTAAATGCAAATTTAACCCTATTAAGATAAGATAAGGTTGGGATGTTGAGTTTGATACTAACAATAAAGTGCCTATTTAGGAGTGTTTTGAATAATTTGATCTTGATTTAGGTGTTGTTAAGACTAAGTTAAATCTATTCTTATCATTTTTGGGATCCTATAATCTCATTTTAGGAATGTAATGGGTACAATAACACCAAACAACACTTGATTGCTTTGAAAAGGTGTAATTTACTCATGACTTTGGAAAGTTTGAAGAAACACAAGACATCTAAAATCCTAGAGCATGTAAAGTAATTTTAGATCTACAGTTAAAAAAGGATGTGAAAAATGTTTATAAGATCTATGCAATCTAAATGCAAGAGTTATCTAAGGATCAAGAACCATCCTACAAATATTTCCCTTTTCTGAAGGAGTTTATGGATGTTTTTCTTAAAAAAATGTTTAGTCTTCCACCTAAGTGTGATCTTGAATTTTCCATATATATTATGCCAAGATTTTCATCTACATCTAAGGATACTTATAGGATGATTGTGGTTGATTTATAGGAATTGAAATTTAAACTAAAATAAATTTTTGATAATGGAAGCATTAGGCTAAGTGTGTCTCTTTGGGGTTCTCTGTTTATCTTTGTGAAGAAGGATGGAACTCTTAAGCTCTGTATTGATTACCTCATGCTTAATAAGGTAAAAATAAAGAATCATTATTATTTCTAAGGATTTATGATTTATTTGATCAAATGAAAGGGGAAATTATTTTTTAATATTGATTTGAGATTAGGCCACCATCATCTAATAATCAAGGAACAATATGTTCATAAAATACCTTTTTGAACTTGGAATGGTCATTAAGAGTTCACTATCATGACATTTAGATTGAAAAATGCACTAAATGCATTTTTGAACTTAAAGAACAATGTGTTTAGGAATTCATATAACAAAATTTTACTTGTTTTTCTGGATGACTTTATTATCTATTTTAAGAATGAGGCTGAGCATGAACAGCACTTAAAATTAGCTTGTAAAGTCTAAGACAATATAAGTTGTATGGAAAGATTTCAAAGTGTTCTTTATATTAGTTTAAAATACATTATTTAGGTCACACAACTTATAAGGATGGAATTTCCATGGATCCAATAAAGATCAAATCTATTCAAGAATGGACTTCCCCTAATAATGTTCATGAAGTACATAGTTTTATGGGTTTGGTTGGTTATTAATGCAAGTTTATTGAATTTTTTTCTAGATTAGCTAATCCTATCACTTCCTTATAGTGAAAGGGTAAGAAATTTGTATGAAATTATAATTTTTAAGAGGTCTTAAATAATCTTAAAGTTTTATTAATGACAACATCTATTTTTGTTATTCTCAATCCAAATGGTAATTTTGAGATCTAGGTAGATGCTTCTAAAGAAGCATTTGGTGGAATTTTGACTTAGGATGGAAAAGTAGTGGCTTATGAGTCACATAAGCTCAAGGATCAAGATAAAAATTATTCTATGCATGGCATGAAACTTTTTACCACAATTCATGCTTTGAAATAATAAAAACATTTTCTATTGGGCAAGCCATTTAAGGTGAAGTCTAATCACTGCATCTTAGATCACTTTTTTTGTAGGATGATTTAGATGCATGACAAAAAGGGTGATTGTAATTTTTAATTATTTTTGACATGGAAATATCTTGTGTTAAGGGAAAGGAAAATTATGTTATTGATGCCCTCAATTTACACATGTATCTTGATGCATTGTCTGTGATTCAATTTAATTTTTAAAATGTTGTGTTAAAATAATAGTTTGTTGATGAGTACTTTCTTGAGGAAAGACTAGGTTTAGTTGATAATCCTATTAAAAAAGAATTTGTTGGTTTTTTAAAAATAGATGGCCTTATAAGGCATAAAAACATATTTTTATACCCAAATCTAGAGACTTGTGGAATTTAGTTCTGGAAAAAATGCATACAACACTTCATCTTTCTCATTTCAATGTCACAAAAAATTACAAATGATCTGAAAAGACATTATTTTTGAATGGTATGAATCATAATGTTTCTAATTTTATGGAAAAGTTCATAGAATGTCAGTGTGTTAAAGTTAAACCTTGCCACCCTGGAGTTTTTTTGTACCCTCATGACATACTAAGGGGTAAGTAGGATATAATCTCACTTGATTTCATTTCTAGGCTGACAAAGTCATGAAAAAATCATGACACTATTTTGGTGGTAAATGATAAATTAACAAGGTTGGTCACTACCTTACTAAAAACTTGATTGATGATGCTTCCATGTTTTTATAAAAATTTGTGAATGATGTGGGACATATGACATGCTAGAAGTGATTATCTTAGACAAAGATAAGATATTTAGTTCAAGGTTTTATCAAAATTTGACTGTAATTTTTGAAACTTGATTAAATTTTGGTTCATCATATCACCTAAAAATAGATGGTCAAATTGAAAGACTTAGCTAAGCGGTTGAGGACATGTTAATAATGTATGTTATGGATCAATAGACTAAGTGAGAAGATTATCTCATTTAGTCAAGTTTGATTACAATAATTCATATCATTATGTAATAAAAATGTCTTATTTTGAAGCTTTGTGTGGGTGTAAATGTATAACCCCACATGGATGGGAAAACTTGGAAAATAGAGTTATTGTTGGTTTTAATGTACTTCAAGAATATGATAAGAAAATGGATCTTATATATCAAAATATGAAAGTTAGGTCTGACTGGAAAAAGAGTTATGCTAATCATAAAGGAATAACTTACCAATTTAACATTGGTGATAAAGTTTTCATGTGTGTTAGACCCCAAAAAATGTCAATCAAGATTAGAAAGACTTCTAAGTTAGCTCCATACTTTGTTAGGCCATTCAACATTATCAATAAAATTAGTCTGGTTGCCTATTGACTATCCCTTCCTCCTCTATATAGGATTCATGATGTTTTCCATATTGATTTATTAAGAATATATATATATATATATATATATATATATATATATATATATATATATATATATATATATATATATATATATATGTATATGATCCTAATAATATTTTGGATGGGAAAAATATTTAGGTTATAGAAGAGGAAAAATATGTAGTTGGAACCTATGAGGATCTTGGACCATCATAATATTAAGTTTTGGAATATAACTATTCAACAAGTATTGGTCGAATTAGACCAACTATGTGAAAAAAGTGCTACATGAGAAGATAAGTCTACTTTATGCAACATTATACTTTTTTTATTTTATTAGTCACTGGGATAACACCTTTCTAAGGGGGAGGATGTCATCACTTAACTATTGATGTATTTTTTAGTTATTAGTTTGGACATTACTATGACATTTTTTTCTTGATTTATAGTTGGCACATTGATTTGTTACTTTAGATGTTGATTCTAACTTAGTTATTATGATTATTATCATTTATTGACATGTTATATTGGTATGATTAATGAATTAGCTATCAATATTTGAATTATATATGTCATGGTTGGAATATTATATATAGTTCATAAATTACATGATTACTTGTAATGATTATACATTGTTCAGATACTACTAATGTCATATAATGTGTTTGTAGGAAAAGGAAAATGAGATAGGCTCAATGGTGTATTTTGAAAACATGTGATTAAGGTTAATGAGTAATAAAATGAGATTTTTACATTTAAATTATAAACTATATTCAATAACTTATATGCCTTATACCACTAGTATTGCTATGGATTATTATTGAGTCATTCTTCTTCTTTATTTACTAACTTCTTGATCATTCTTTTGATCATTAGTTTACTATTTCCATTTGATTTGAGTATTTGAATCTATGTTGTGCAACAATCTAACTTTTATTATTGATTTTGTTTGTGACTAATTTATGATTGCATCTCTTGCCTTGTTCTTTATTGTGTGATTTGATCATTGCTTATTGTCACTTGGGTGTTAAATTTTTGGATTTCATTTTGGTGTTATTTAAGTAGTATTTTCTGGGGGATGATATTGAATTGTTTTTCATGATTTTTAAAATGAGTTTAAACTTGAGTCTTGTTTTCTTAGACTTACTCCATCCACTCTTTTATTAACTACCATTTATTTAGTCAGTACTTTGACTAGACTATGACTTGGCATGGACAACCATGATGTTTATTGGAGGGGAATTGAGTAGGTCATAACCACATGGGGGGTAAAATCATTTGATGTTTATTTGAACCATGTTGACCTTGGCTTAGCTTAGGTCATGATGTATTGATTTTTGAAGGTTTAACTATCGAGTAGTTTCTTATGTAAACTTTGGCATTGTTTGGTTTTATTACTCAACCCAAACCTTAGAGGTTGATATTGTAATTTTGGTTGATTCCATAGAATCTCTATGGTTTTTTTTGAGATGGATTGTGGGGGTTTTTGGTGGTGGATTTCTAATACATTTTTTTCATAAGTTAGTGGAGATCATGAGGAACACATATTTACTTTGTTAGCCCATAACTTTAGTCTTTTGTGGATAGAATTTAGCCTAAAATGGTGTTGAGGGAGTTATTAATTGATCATCCTCCATGAGGAACTATCATGGAAGGTGAGGAAGATTTTTTAAAATACACATCAAACCCATGGCTGAATGAATTCTATGTTACAAATTAAGTTTGTTATTTTTGCATATAATCTTGTGAATAATGTTGGAATAGTTTTGGAAGTTCCATGAAGGAATATAGGTGCAACTTGAAATTGTTAGTCTTATTTATATACAGGCATTCCTATTTTTTATGAATGGCCTTAATTTTTATGAATTGTGGGAAGTTATTATGGTGATTATAAACTCAATTCATGTAGAGTTTTGCTTTCCTTGACTACATTGGGAAAAAAATTATGGGTTTTCATTTTATTTGATGATGTGTATATGCTCGACAATTTGTGTTTTTTGGTTGTGTGGGAATTTAAGAATTTACTTATCATTTATCCTATTATTGGTATAACATGGTTTGTACTTGTTCATGTCTAAATTATTTAAATTATGTGTAATTTACTAATCATTGACTATTTTTTATTAGTCTCGAGTTACTTGATTAGGTGGATTTTGAACAAGGATTTGTGGCTTCATTTGATGGTGTTGTTTTTGAACACACCATTTCATTTATTTACATGAATATTTTGTTTCAAACATGTATTTTATTATTTACATTGATTTGGTTGTTTTTTAGTACTATTGGCTTGATTGTGTTTTTATAAACACATTTACTTGATTGTAGATGCAAGGTATTTATCTTGACTAAGTTAATAAACACATGGGTTTGTTGTTATAACTATATAGAAGTTATTCAAGATCATTTGTTTACTCAAGTTGGAAGATTTGACTATGTAATATGGTTAGATTTATTAAAACTCATAAAAAGGGTAAAACATAATCCTGCTCAATGTTTTTAATACTCTGATGATTGTTTAATTAAGTGGTATTTATATATAAGTTCTTTTAAGCCTTGTTGGCACATATTTTTATAAATGGTGAAATCTTTACTCATTTTAGGATATTATATTTTGAATCATGTTAAGTATTTATGAATTTTATTACTGGTTTCATTATTGAATCTAGTTTGAATAGTGGTTTGAAAGTGAAGGGAAATTACCAAAGGCATTAAATCTCAATTTGTACTCTTAACCTTTCCTATGACCCAACTACCTGCATCCACCATATATATGATAGATAGGGTGGCTAAGGCCACCAATGGAGGGCCCATAGGGAAGGAAGGGTGGGGTTTGTATCTTTTTAGAGTCAGCTTATCTTATTATTCTACAACCTTGTTGTGGTGGATTGTATCATTTAATAGTTGTTGGTACTCAACCCACTTTTAGGGGTTCATCATAGAAGCATTTCTACATCTATATTAAATTCATTCATACTATTTTGTATTCTACACTGTTGTAAAAAATAATTATATATAGGATGAATCATAAATTTGAATAATCTTCTACTCATAAAAAATGTATACTTTTATTACCTCATGTTGAAAAAAAGGTTATGGATTGAGTTGTTAGCTGAGTTGTTTATTATTGGTAAATAAGCAACTACATGTTTATGTTTTAGGATGTAATTATAAATCCTTCTCTACCCAGATATTTAATTAAATCAACTGATTATTAAATAAAGTTATCCATTTTTTTATTATAAAATGGAACATTAATATTTTGTTTTAATGTAAAATAATTGAGAGTTGTTGTATGATATCTTTGTACCTATGTGGTAATAGAATATGGATTGGTGAGTTAATATATGATTATTTTTGGACTATAATCATGATAGGATGAGTTGTTAAATTATTTTAGTTTTAATAATTATAAAATATTATGATGTGTTAAAATGAATAAGGTTATCTTGATCACTTATGCTTACTTTTTGTTAGGTCATACTACTCTTAAACTTAAATTTGTTAAGAGGGTATTGAGTTAGTTGTTATTTTTTCCATTCTTCATGAAAGGTTATAGCTCTTTATATTAGAGGATAAGATTAGTAGGTATTTCTTGGTAACTTTAAAAAAATTGAAATAATTAATGAATTATAAATTGATAACGTACTTATGGACTGAGTATTGAATAAATTATATTTGAAGAATATGCTAAATAAGAGATATTGATCTTCATGTAGAATCTAGTTTCTTATGATATAATTTTATTTTGAAAGTGTCACATTTTTATGAAATTTAAGTAAACTCTTGTAATTGTGAATTTTATAGTTTTGTCAATAATAGATCTTTAATAAGCATGGTTTTTATACAAATCATGTATCATGCCATCTAGACATGTTCAATAGAAAATGTAAAGATTGAGATTTTAGAAGTAATATTTTATAAGTGAAGAGATGAATTAATTTCTTATTGTTTGTTGTAATGCAATTTCCATCTACTATTATTGACTTAATGACAAAAGGATGAGACATAAAAATTAAAGAGCTTGATATCACATATATGGAAGGTTGATATTTTCTTAACATTTATACATTCTTAGTTGGATTAAGTTATTAGGTATATGCACCACACTTTCCTTAAATATATTTATGATAATATATGGTTTTTAATTTTTCATTATCCATTGAAATAATATTGAGTACCTTAATGGGAGGTTAATAATATTTGTTTTTATTAAGTGTTTTGTTATAAAGAAGGGCCAATCTTTTCCAAAATGTAGAGTTATGAGAGTGAATTTGAAAGAGAGAGTCAAGGAGAATATGAAGACTATTGTGTAATCTCCTGTCACTAAGGATTTTTGCCTAGGAGCTATGGTGATTGACCAAGCAAGCATAAGAAATTAGTTCCTTTCATATCATTTATTGTGTTCATTCAAGAAGGAGGAGAGTCATGATAATAGCCTTGGGAGTTTAATAGAGTTTGATGGTGAGTGGGAAGCTAAGGTTAGCATAGGGATGGTTGGGGAAAGTAAGGAATCAAGGAAGATTTTTGTGGTAGCCTATCTAGGGAATTCATGTACTCATTCGTAGGTATAATTGTGAGTAGATGGCCAATCAAATGACTAATTAGTTTATCAAAGGCAATAGTCACAAACCCTAGGCATTGCTAAATATACACTAGTAGTTTCTTTTAAGAAGGAATCTCTAGAAGAAATACTTGATAATGATGAAGGATATTCATAAAGAGGCTTAGTTTTTAAGTTTGATAGGTTTTGGTCTTCCCTTCCTGACCTTCATTAGTAGATTTTTGAAACATGGTGGCCTTTATTGGAAGATAGTTTAGAATTGTATCCCTATGTAAGAGGATTTTATATTGTAGTGTTTTAGTCCCTTGTAAATCAAAATGAGATCCTACAGTCCAAATCTTGGAGTTTTGATCCATATCTCCTTCTTTTTAAACCCTGGTTTTTAGATTTTAACCCTTTAATTGAAAAACTCTCTTTCAAAACTATTTGGTTTCATCTACCATATCTTCCACTCTAGTTCTAGTCATAGTTTGGATTAGTAGCTATTGGAAATTCCCTATGTAATTTATTGGAAATTGATCCATCTTCTTTAAATTTTTATAAAACAACCTTCTCCAAGGTTCTTTTTTGTTTAGATATTCCTAGTCCTTGCTAGATAAAATTGAATTGAGAGTTAAAGATAGATGTTGGCCCCAAACCCTTGAATATGAGGGACTCCCCTTTAGGTGTAGGATTTTCTTCAAATTTGGTCATCTTGTTGATTCTTGTTTAATTTCAAAGCGTAAAGTGATTTTTTCTTGGTGGTAGGAGGCAAGTGAAGAGTTTTTACAATTTTTCCAAAAAATATTTTTTTATCCTTAAAAACTCTTATAGAGGTAATCAAGGAGGAAAAATTAGAAGTAGGGTTGGATAATTTGGTGTCATTGTCTCTACTTTCAAAGTTTTTTGGTATAGATATGAAGAGTAATAGGGTTTTATATAGTATAAATATGGTTGTTATAAGCACATTTGAAGAAAGGTATCAAAAAGGACACTTTATATCAAATCCTTCTTTTAGGATACTTTATATCAAATCTTTCTTTTAGGATACTTTTCCCTCACAACAAAGTGATAAGGGATGAAAAGTAGTAAATTTAGCTTAAGGTTTTATTAATTTTTGTTCTCTTTTGTTAAGTTGAATAAATGTTTTAATACTAAGGATAGTTGGTTATGTAAGTGTAGAGTTGGTTAGATGCCTTGATGATTAAGCCATCAAGCCTAGACTATTTGGTTTTATAAGTATTTTTGTTATCGAGTAAGGGTCTCATAATCCCTAATATTGCCTAATATTGATCTAAAAAATATTGAGTACCTTAATCTATTGAATGCTTAATTGTTTGATATTTTACCAAACCTATTAATACATATTAAGTTTTTGATGCATTTTTATCTTCTCAATTTTGAATCATTATTTAAATAATGGAAAAATTAGATTCAATATGAAATAAAAATAAAACCCGAGGGCTTAATGTAAAATAAAATGAATTATGGAAGAAACAATAAGATGGCAAAGAAATAAAATCATGGGAGAAAATGATTGAAAATGAATATAAATAACTAGAAAGGAATATACAAAAAGAGAGTGAAAAATATATTGAAATGGAAAAATATAAAGGAGGAAAAAATACATTAAAAATATCAATAAAAATTTAACCAATCACAAAATATAAAAAATGAAAAATAAACAAACATGCCCCTACCACAACATAGTGTCATGGAATAAAAGAGGGCTCATATATAAAAATTCTTAAGATGTATAATATTGATTAGATTATTCAAAGGTTTCTCTTCTAATGTAGAAAGGAGATATACCTCTATTCATAACTTATCTATGTTAAAACATGGGCCAAGTTTATTGGGATTTAATTCTTCTTTTTTGAATTGGTGACTTTATAGTTTTCCTTTAACACTTTATCACCCACAATGAATTGTATTGATTTATTTTACAAAAATGGGCCAAGCTAATTGGATCAAATTTTTAATTTATGAATTCATGATTTTATAATTTTACTTCAACACTTTATCATCCACATTGAATTGTATTGACTACTTTTTCTTGTTGTAAGCCTCTTTGAGGAGATTCTAATAAGCTCTCAAGTTCTTTATATACTTAATCATATTTCCATCTAACATGTCTAATTGATGTAATATATTTTCTCTATAATTTTCATTATCAATAATTTAATCTAATAATACTCTCAAAGATGAAATCCAAAGCTCAAGGAAAAATACTACCTATACACCATATGCTAGTAAACAAGTATTTTTCATAGTAGATGTTATACAACCTATTTTATATGCCCATAATGTGAACTCTACTTAACTATTCCAATAACACATATGCTTATTATTATTTTTTTATATGAAGTTGAATTTATCTTGTTAGAATCCTCATATTTCACATTTCCATGTGAATAATGAGTGGGAAATGTATGTTTGATCTTGAAATTGTCACAAAAATTTGTGACCATGTTAATATAAAAAGATGAACCATTTTCTAGAATAAGTATAGATAGAAGGAAAAATCTAGAGATAATATTTTTCATGAGAAACTTTAAAATATCTTCACCAATTGTGGATATAATGATAACTACTTCTACTCACTTTGTAAACTATTTTTTGTGGAAATGATAGGCTTATGACCTTTTGATAATGGGGGTTTAATAGTACGAGCTAAATTTAAACTCTATATATAAAATGACCATGTTGATAACTCTTGGTAATGATAATGTGTAACTTTTTTTAGATATAGGTAAAAAGTGGGTTTTAAGGACCCAAAACCATTAAATATGTAAAATAAATGAATTATAACCATATTTAAGGAATAAAAAAGAGTATACCTCCCCAAGGGAACAACCAAAAAACCATCCAGAACCAACCAAGAAATAACAAGGATCTAACAAAAACTATAAAACATGGAAACACTCGAGTGAACTAAATAGGAAAAAAATTAAGACAAAGCCCATGAGGGATATATAACTTATTTTCATTGATGATCTCCACCTTATTAGTCTTGTATATAGTTATTTATCATGATCTCTCCATGATTTCAATCCCTTCCAAGTCTTCAGTAATCATCTAGGGATTCTCTTTAGTAGCTTTCATCTTGACACGGGCCTTCTCCTTTATAATCATCTTAAGCTCTTTATACTAAGAGTGATCCTTGTGTTACTCTTTATGAATAACCTTAATCCAAGAGTCAAACATGGTTTTAGGATCCTTAAAAATACCCCTCTCCCTACTACCAGCTCCAAAAAAGACTATAATATCCTATCTGACCATTTTGATGTATTTTCTCAACTTTTTTAGCTTTCCCATCTATCTCATCAGAATCCCCTCAAAATCCTTCGATTTTTTCTTCAATGATTTCATATAGACCACCTTATCATGTTCCATCTTAGGCCTCTTAACTAGAACCTCATTACTCCCTTCTAATTCCTCCATAAAAAATAGGAGGATAGAGGTTCTCCATGGGTAAATTCCCCTCATTGAACTCTTGACCATCCTCTTCATCATTATCAGAGATGAACAAAATAAGTTCCATATTAGAGTCCTTCAACCCCTATATTTTTAAATCCTAGGCAAGAGTCTATTTGGATTCCTCAAAATCATCCACCAAAATAGTTATTTCCTCCACAAGCCCAACCATTTTTAGGTCCTTAAAGATTCTTTTAATAATAAACCCAACACATTTGTCCATCAAAGGAAGCACCCCTCTCACTAAAAATAATATGAGATATTTATGGATGATAACAATATAATTATCATTTTGGAAAGAATATATTATTGTCTCTAAGGACCCTAATAGATAGAACAATAAGCTCTTCTCATACCTATTTTTGAAATGATTCATCAGAAAGAAGTGGTGTGAGTGCACCAAATGTCTTTTGTATTCAAGGATAAAATAACCTTCAACTAAAAACATATATCGGGCCATTTAAAAGGTAGATCTTCCATTAAGAACCCTATTTTTCCTTTTAAGGCTTCTTCCTTGAAATTGTAAAACATTTTAACAAGATCAAATTTCCTCATTTTATCCTTAAACATAGTGAGACCTTTAGGAACCATACATGTGGATTTCACAATACTTTCCTTCGACACATTTAACATAAACTCACACATTATTAAAACTCTATTATTCCAAGATTGGGAAAACTCCACTAATAGAATGGGATCATGGTCTGAAATGTGTTCCATAAATAGAATAAGCCTACCTCTTCTCAAGATGATCCAAACTATTGGATTATTATTCACATCCTCATAAGACAATGGTTTAACATGATCATGATCTCCACTATTTTTTTCATTCTATTATATGAAGTAATGCTTGACTCAAAGTTTAAATAACTCAAGAAGGGGAGGAGGATGAAAAACCAAATCACATGTTTGGTGTTAATATCCTCACTCCTCCATAATTTTTCATCTTTCCTCCCACTTAAAATAAGTATAATAATCTACCAGGGATGATTGATAAGATCCCTACTTCTAACACTAAAAGTGATTTGAAAAATATCTTTGGAAATGATTACAAGACAAGGCGTCATCCACCACATTTTTTATAAATTGGCTAGGGACTTAAGAATTCTTTCCATTCTAACTTGAAAAATACTTCCTCTTTTATTTTTATTGACCACTCAAAATTATTGTCACCCCAAAGCTCCACTTTAAATGACTCCATTTCACCTATAAATTTGTTAAGAGCCTCAATATTCCAAAGATAAAGAATCCTCACCTTGAGGATAGTCCAAACTTGATTATTTTCAGTTGTGGCTTTTGCCTTCCCACCCCCCCCCCCCCATAATCATAGCATAACCCCATAAAATCCCACCAACCTAGAACCCCACACAAGAATAATTATTACAAAACCTCTCCTCATCTATCTTATTAAAAAAATCAGTCCCCTTAGTGCCAAATAAGATATCAAAAATCTTAATATACTTATTTCTAAAAATATTATCTAAACTTCTAATATTTCTCATCCCTTTTTTATTTTATAGTAACTAATTTTTTTTTAAAATTTTTTTTGAATCAACTTACCTTGTTTCAAAGTTATATGAGAACCTCTTGCTACCTCTTTAGCCATTTATGTATTCCTAGATTTATGGCCTATCAAAATTTCTTTTAGTTTGGCCCCCTCAACAAATTACACCTTTTTTTATATCCCTTAGAATTATAACTTGGATCTATTGTTCCTCCTTAGGTGATTTTATCTCTCTTTTGGACTGTCAAAATAGGAGCTTTGGCCTTCAACTGAATTTTTTGGAATTCTAGGGGTGATTCCTAGGGAAGTGGACACCTCCTTCCTAGATAATGTGTAATATTACTATGCATTTGACACTTCCTATATAAATTAACATATTAATTAAATTTAAATTAAATTATATTGTAGTAATAACCAATTCCAAACAACCTATGTGACATGGATTTTCCCTTTAAATGCCCACCACATTCACTATCATACTTTTTTTGATACAATTATAAGCTATTCAGATACAAGACATAAGTAATTTTCCATATAAATATATTCTTAAAAATCACCTCCAATAATAACATTTTCCCTAAATCTCTTAATATTTTCTTTCTATCATTCCTTGAAAAATATGGGTTTTCTTTTTCTCTTGATAAATAGTTAAAAATATCTACATATGAGTTTTTTGTTCCACTTTACAATGCAAATAGATTAAAATATTATATATTTTGTATATCATTACTAGGATTTTATAATATCTTAATAACCAAGATAACATGATCATCATTAACAAATATAGGAACTAAATAAATAACACTAACCATAACATCATGTATATTATTTTTTTAAAGAACATTACCAATCCCAATTCCATAAAATTAAGGAACTAAACTTTAGAAAATATCTCTATATGGAATAATCCTATCTTTTTTAGTTTGAGAAATACATGTTACTTGATTGAACACAAATTGAGAATCATTAAAATATGTGCAATACTCAATGGCATACATATATCTTACTGAGATATACTTAGAGAATAATACTTACCAAATATAAATTGACAACATAACAATATAATGACAATATAAAATAGTTATGCAATAATTCTAATGCTACCTTAGAACATCGTTATTGAACTATGAAATAACACTTGTACATATATAAATAATAAAATATATGGATGATGATGAAAAATAATATCAAAATAATAAATTCTAAACATGAAATTTTCTATAAGGAAATAATAAACAAACTAGATTGCAGTCATTAACAACTAGTTATATACTAGGAAACAAAATAGTCTATTTAGAAAAGATAAAAGACTCGAGAAGAAAATAAATTTATTTTAGTGAGTTGTAAATATAATTTAAAAAATTATTAATTACAACAATAGTTTAGTTCAACTCATAAAATAAAATAATTATTAACTTAGGAAAATAGAAATATCATACATAAATATTATAAAATTTATTTTCATACAATAACATCCCCCCTTAATATTTCATTGTGAAAGAAGTAATTAGGAATACACAACTCCCCACCCCATGAAAAATAAATTCCTTGAATCTAAATAGTGAAAAATGGTGAAAAAATATATTCTAAAATATAATGTAGGTTAATTAAGATGGTCTCATCCTTGATGTTGAAAAAGATATAATTACACTGAACAATATTTCTTCCCTTAGGAAGAGGTAGAACTTAAATTGTATAATGTAATTATACCCATCTAAAGATTGGATATGAAGGAATAAAAATGAAACTTCTTAACCACTATTCTAAAAATTTGTTAGAGGATGGTGAAGATAGTTTGGTGTCATTATACACAAGTGTTTTAAGTATCGCCATTGAAGAAGGAGAATGCAAAAATTTAGGATGTGGATCATCAATGAGAATAATGTCCATTAAAATAGTATGGTTTATAAAATTTACCTTCATTACATCTTTAGAAGGATGAGGATCCACAAAAGGAGGTTTATCATTAATGAAATGAATTGATTTGAAAAGTCCCAAGAACATCCATATGAGAAATTTGATTAAATAAGATGATAGTATTACTCAAAATATCAGTAAAATGATCAAGATTAAGTGGATATGTAAATATATGACCAATATCATGTGGATAGGGCTCCCAAAGAGGTGGATCTTTGAAGAGAAGATCAAGATCATGTGATGTGTCTCTAAAAAACTATTGAATTGTCATCTAAGAAACAAAATAAAACTCAATTTACATAATGTTATGTCTCAATTCCTTAGAGATATACATAAAAATGTGGCTAAATACCATGTTAAATTTATTGGACCATTTTTTGTCATTATTTTTTTTTCAAGAACTTATGCCAAAAGTTAAGGATGAATGCCTTCTGAGTGATAATTTTATACGTTTAATCTCATGAGGAATGGTAGTTTTAATCAACCAAGTTAATTGAAATAAACATTTATTTCATTATAAATTGGGACAAAATAATGTAATAAATCCCCATTTTTTTGATGTTATAATATTTTTTCAAAAAAAAAGGTGCTTTATAAATCATTTTTTTTGTAATGAATAAGAGAGACTATTTTTTGAAATAAAGTGTATATATGATTATATTTTAAAAAATTATACACATTCACAAAAATAATCATCCAAAATAGACCCATAATGAGAATGATATGGACCATATAATCTCTTCCATTGTAAAACTACAAAAATTGGATTTTGTGCTATTACGTGTTAAATATATCACATAAAAGCTATAACTAAAAAGAAGTTAAGATACATTTTTAGTGTCTTGAAATGTAGTTTCCAACCTAATAAGAATTTATGAAACTAATTACAGAATGAGGGAATAATGTAAAAAAACATTGACTAAGGGTATGAACTATTTTTATTGTGGCCCAAAAATGCATTCCTTTTGAAAATAATAGAACAACACTAAACTTGCCCAAAATGGCATTAAATTTTTTGTATCACCAATATGTAACAATTAAAAAAAATCACACTCTAGAAAATAACTTGAAAAATACCTTCTAGATGAAAGAGAAACTACCTTTGAAGTTAAGATCCTTAAAAACAGGATTCCTGTATTGAAAAATTTATATTTTTTTCTACCCAATAAAACACATTTATAAATAATACCTATGAAATAATTATTTCATATTACAAAGGAAATACTCTAAAAAAATAAAAAATGCACGCATATATTTAAAAATGTAAAATATGAATGGATTGCACCATTGGTTTACATGTGGATGGAATAACTCGAGTGAGGGTTTTGAACCTCCTCTTCCTTATATGTCATAATGAAACTATATTTAAACTAATACCCCTCATTTGGCACAATGGGAATGGTGAAAGACCAAGAATAAAAAATTGTTTCAAGTGTGTAAGATATGAATCAATGAATTTGGTATTAAAGTATGAGGAAGGATGTTTAATGCTTGGATCTAGGGTTAGAATTTGAAATTCATATCTGTATGCATCTATTCTATTTTTCTTTCTCATTTTATAATCATTGAAATGGATTAACATGAGCTTGAATATATAGGTTGATCTAGGACAAGATACACACATTAGATTTATTTAGAAATGATAAGGGATGAGGTCAAAGGTGTAGTGTCAACAACAAGAAGAACAAGGACCCACAAGGTTAAAAGTGATATATATGTACAAACACATCTTTGACCTAGATGGACCCATGAAAACCATGGGTATGACATGGAAATGACACAATATCATTTTTCAAGGAAAAAAATGATATAATGTGATATATAATCTAAGGATGATAACAATACTTTTTAATAAGTGTGATTTTTAGGATTAAAAGATAAATGGGGACCTAAGTGGGGTGAAAATGGATTAATAAACATGTCAATATTTAAAAAATTTCCAAATATGATTTATTTTGAGTAAGACATTAGGAATAATAATCTTGTGATAAATTTAGGTGTCTATAATATGCTAATGATGGCATAGTCTCTCCTTAAGAGTTGATAAATATGATTCATGGTCCTATACTCAAGACACATTTAGAACCATCAAAGTACGTAATATATGTATTATTCTCACCAATATTCAATAAAAATTCATTAATAAAATATCATTTATGGGCACATGGTCTAATAAATAAGCCTTTATTAATTGATATGTTATAAAGTTTCCTTTTATTTATTTAATGAGATAAAATTGAGATAAAATTCCATTAAAAACATGGCCCTCTTGGATATAATATGTGATATATAAGGATTATATATATTTAACATAACAAACTTTATAAATCATATGCATTTTGTTTCTAACCATTTAATGTCTAAGTTTTTTAGTTGCAAACACCATAATTAAACATAAATTTTCCATTGAATTGTAATTTATTTAATAATTAGCAAAAAAAATTATTGAATAAATTACTCTTTCCTTGAATTCATCATCATTTTGTGCTATAAAATTTCATAAATCATGTCATATGATAGAAATTAATAACTATAGAAAATAAAAGGATCAACCATATATGATTTAGTCACATTGAAATACTTTTAAAAGTTTCATACCATTCTAATTTGACATTTATTCTTAATAATCTATAAAAATACAAGGTTCTATCATAAATTTGATAAATAAATCTCTTTAAGAAATTAATTTTTCCTTGTAAAATTATTCATTGTTTAATATTGTTAGGATGATGCATCTCAATAATAGCTTTTAATTTCTTTAGATACAATTTTATGCCTTTTATAGAGATAATGAAATAATTTTTATTACCAATTTCACATTAAAAATAATTTCTTAGCATTTAATCTAACTTTGAATTGTATTAATATTTCAAATATTTTTTTCAAGTCATGCACATGATTATTTATTTTATTTTACTTACCCAAGATGTCATATATATAAGATTTCATGCATATAATCATGAAATATGTGTCATAACCATTTCATAAATAGAAATTTCATTCTTAAATACAAAAGGCATAACCTCGTATTATAATATACCCCAAGGTGTGGTAAAATAAACCTTATGTTTGTCACTAGGATTAATTTTTATTTGAATGTATCCAAAAAATCCATCCATATAGGAAAGAATCTCATGTCCAATAGTAGAATTGAAAATCATATCAATATTATGTAGTAAAAAATCATAATTGGGATGTGTTATGTATATATCCCCAAAATTAGTGCATACCCTAATGACCTCAGTTGGTTTCTCAACTAGTAAATTATTATAAATCCTCTCAAAATAGTCAATAAGTCTAATGAAACCAATATCAAGTTTTTTTAATGTTGAGATGCATATTTCTAATATTTTGATTTATAGGCTTGGAATTAGGGTTTAGAACAAGGTTATGTAATGAAATATAAGTGGACACATCATGAATATCAACATAATCCATGTAGAAATGGATTTTTATTCTATTAAGAATTCTATGTGTGCTTTCTATTCTTTAGGAGTTACTTTTCATCAAAATTGAGATTAAGAAATAAATGTAATATAATTTAGATAAAATTTCGAGTAAATCAAAATGTATAAAATATGAAATAAATTACACAAACTAGTATAGAACTTAAAATTTTGGAAATATGCTAAAAGGGGAAGTACCAAAGAGGAATGACTTAGCTAGAAATTAGATATCCAAGACTATGACTATGACTGTAAAACTTGATATAAAGCTATGAGAGGTAATTTTGAATCAATAAAATGGTTTCAAATATGCTTGGGACAAGGATTTAATATTAGGAAAAGGTCATTCTACACTAGTGTTTGTAGATAATGCTAACATCTAATAGAGTTTTTTACCTCTATGTGTAATTTGATAAGTGCAACTTCACTTATAGGTTGTGTGTGTAATTAGATTTTGATTCATTGTGGAAGCCACCATATAAATTATTATTCACTTGGAACCATATAAACAATGAGGAGTAAATTAAATAAATGGAAAAGGGGTTAGTGGTTGAAATTATGCTTGACTTCAACACACTTGTGTTGAGCATTGTCTACATACTAATACTCTAAAGAAAGATCAAAGTCCATGTAATTCTCCCATGATATAGTGGTGTGTGAAATATTTGTGTAATGTTATATGTTGGTAAAATACTCATGTAATTATGTGTTTCAATAATGAATTTTAATATTAGAGGCATATTCAAACTTATTTTAGGGATAGGACTATGTGGACTCATAATTGGGAAGAATAAATGTTTTTCTCTCATTGTGGAGTTAAATGTTCCAGTGTTTTTCAATCATGTGAGCCTCTATTAAGAAAATGGTTTGAAAATGTAGATATATAGTGATAATTTTGAAAATTCCTTCAATGGGGATTATGAAACATGCTAGATGAACTATTATGAAAATTTTAATTTTAGAAATTAGTCTTTATTTGGTGGGAGGACATAACTACTAGATTCAGACACTAATAGTGAGCGAGATAGTCCTAGAGAATCAACCTTGTTTTAGGATTAGATACAACTAAAATAGAAGTGCGGTTTAGTATAACAGTGATTTCAGGCTAGTTAAAATCAATAATATGATTATTTAGTATCATATTTGATTAAAAGATAAGGATAATCTAGATATAAGTAGAGGAATGGTAGTTTAGGAAAATGGAATTGGGCACGTGCTAAGTGTGTATAAAATGATGGTCACAATTGAAATGTTTTATTATTAAATTTTAATTTAAGTGATTAAAATTTCCCCCCTATTATTATAATAATGTATTAGAGTGAAAGTACTAAACTAAAATAAATAGATTTATGCCTAAGATTACTTATGTTGAGTAGGCTTGGATATAGGCCACACATTAAACTTTGCTTCATGCAAAAAATTGTAATGAAACATGTATAAAATAGTTCTTACTTAGGATGGCAATTTGAAAGTAAATATAATAATAATTATAAAAAAATAACAAGGAAAAAATACACCTGATTGGGTATTTGAACCATTGTGTTTTCTAGTGCCAAATTGGTGACTGTAGAGGGTAGGACCCTTAGAGATTTATTCTTCATTGAAACACTTGGATTGGAATGTGCAAGCCCAAATCCTTGTTAAGGATAATGTTATTAAAAAATAAATATTTTCTTGACTTCATCATTGCACAAGTCAAGGTATCAAGGTGTCTTAGAATCCTTGTATGAATTTCAATAAAACAGTCTGGTGAAAAATTGGTGCAAAAATGGTGAATTAACCATTATAGGTGGAATAATATTCATTTCTGGTGAAAAATGTTGCAAAACTAGTGTAAACTAGTATGATCTAATTTTGGGGTATAAAACATTGAGAATGATATAAATTTTCATTACTTCTACAAAAACTAGTGCAAAACTGAGCAAGAGAGTGATCATGTGCCTTGCACATGCCCCCAACATGATATATGAGTATATTTATTTTTATAATTGATTAAATAAACTATATTATGAGTCAAACCACTTCATATTATAGAACACATGCCACACATTATTCTCCTATTTTTGAGCAAAAATGTGTGATAACCTATGCTTAAATTTGAATAGCTATTTCTAACTACTTGGTGAAAACTATTTTGTATATTGAGTGAGATTTTGATAATTCTAAAAAAATACTATTTCTAGCTATTGGGATGATAGCGAACTATTTCTGATAGCTAAAACCTACATTATTGTCCAAATGGAGTAGTATTATCTTAAATCGATTTATAATTATAAACTTTATATGGTATATGATTTAATAAGCAATAATTATATTTTCCCATTTCTGTAATGAACTATTTCAACTTAGTATCCAAGATAAACCACTATGCATGCCCCCTATTTTTAGGCGAGTTATGAAGCCTACACAATAAATAATATCAAAATAAGAAGTTATATGAATGATGTTATATAAAAGATTAAAATCTAAAGTATAATGATAACATTGGAGATCATGGCAATCTTTTATCACTGTCGATGGAGAATTTGAATGCCGAGCGCGCGCATGTGCGAGCGCGAACCCAAATCCTGAACCAGGTAGCCATTGATCTGGTGGCTGGTGTGGCTATGGCTTATGCTATGAAAGGGACTCCACCTGTGAATGGGGAAAGGATCCTGATTGCCCATTCTTTTGTGGAAGGGGGTTCTTTTCTAGTTACGAATATAGCAAAAGGATCCCCTATTATTGGTTCTGTCCCTGGTTCAAAGGGAAGAACTTATGTAGATGTGGCTGCTTTTAAAGCTAAAATACATGACGCAAAACATCAAGCTTCTGCTGGGAGGTCATGCGTTTCACCAGTAAGTGCTTTAAATCCTGTTAGGGTAAATCTAGATTCTGATACAGTTGAAGCAATCTTTATTCGGGTAGAATATTTTTTAGAGTATGGGGCTATTTTTCAATTTTGTGGCTACTGGCCTTCTCTTGTAGATCTACGTGGCTAGATCTCCAATACCTGGCTGCCACTAATTGATGGAAATGTTGAAATATACCCATGTGTTAAAGGTTTTTTTAGCTTTATTCCAAAACTCTAAGGACAGGAGGACTATTCTATCCAAAAATATTTTTTTATGGCAAGGTAAATACCCTCTTATGGCTAAATGGTGGCATATGGATTTCAATCCTCTCACAAAAACCTTTAACAAGATCCCTGTCTGGGTTTGGCTCCCTAATTTACCAATACATCTATGGCATGAAAAGGTGTTTAAAACCATTGAAAATGCTATAGGGGAGTTTTTATTTGAGGATGAAGAAACTAAGAAGTTTTACCATTCGACCTGTGCACGCCTAATGCTTGAGGTGGATGTTTCTAAGGGCCTTCATGAGGCGATTTGTCTGGACTCCCCTGGGGTTCTTAGATGCAAATGTTAAATTTTGATGGTTTACCTTTTTGAAGCAGAAAATGTCACCTGACGGGGCATGTTGTAGCCCGGTGTACTGCAGGGAAATCCAAATCCAGAAGATCACCTTCTTGGTGGTCTAAAGCTGATCATGAACATTATTTTGCTAAACAACCCGAGGAAGATTTGACTGATTCAGAGAATGAGAATGAAAAGAGTATCCATTCTGAATCGACGGATCAGGAGACTCCACTGGAGAGAGATCCTGTTGAAGGTACTATGGAGATTGGATTATGTGATCTCTCTGAATCGATTACTGAGGAGGTGGTGGTCCCTCCACCTGTTTTGAAGGATTCTCCTAGGAGCCAAAAGTTGGCTAGTTCTCAAAAGGATTTTGCTGAGGCATAGATGCCCCCTAGACGTCAAGGATCATGGCCTTCTAAGGACTGGGTTGCTGAGGCAGCTAAGGTAGAGGATGGTTGGACAACAGTTAAGAGGAAGAAGTCTAAGCCTTTGGTCCCCCCTCTAGATATGAAACTTCGGTCTTGTAAAAAAAAATATTAATAGTTTGTCCAGCTCTTGACTGCTATTTTCAGATTCTTGGTTAATCTGATCTTGCTTTTGCTGGTTCCAAACTATTTTGTAACCTGGTTGTGCTTAAGTTTTATCTCTCTTCTGATGTATAGGGTTTTGGGGCCCCTTCAAAACCTATTTTTACCTTAATCTAAAACATTGGAGATCATGGCATCATATTAATAATTTAAGCAAAATAGTAATGTATGATAGATGTAAAACCAAGAATACATAATGTCATGTATAGATAGATATTTGAAATTGGGAGCACAATCAATAAATGATCAATATTGAGTGCCTGAAACTAAATAAAACTACTCATGGAAGATGAATTATGTGGATCATAATATCAAAAAATTGGGGAGATGTATGATATCTATCATAACACTAAAAACTAAGTAAATAAACATAACAAGAGTCATGGCCTTGTCGTATACAAAAATAGCACACAAAAATCACAAAAAACAATCAAGGAGGCCAATGGGCCACATAAAAAGGACATGTTCAAATATCACTCACATACATAGAAACACACAAATAAGGCTTAAACCTCAAACAAGGACATGTTAAAATGTCCACAATATAAAGAAAGGAATACACACAAAGCATGAATAAAACAATAAAAGCATGATAAACATGCATGGATAAGTGAAATTGACCTACATCATCAATTTATAACACTAGTATAATAAATAACTTAGGTATCTAGTAAGACATCAATGTAAAATTAAGGAAATAATGATAGATTTTTTGTAATGAAATGTATTATAGTATGAATAATAGGGATATTTATATAATTATAAAACATGTTTAAAATATTCCCCTAGTGAAATTTTTGAGTTTTAAACAATATTTAGATGTCCTGTGACTAGTTTACATATGAGAAATTAGATATTGTGTTCACTAGAACAAGCTAGATAGAATTATACAAGACTAAAATGCATTAATGTTTAGAACATAGTGGTTTTGTCTGTGTAATTTTTTTGGGTCTGAGATAATATCACCCCCTAAAAATATAACTAAAAGTGACAACTTAAATGCTATGAAACTCACTCAAGTACACTTATGAAGCATTTTTTATATAAACTAGATATAGATAAGTAATACATAAACTAAAGCAAAAAATAACTAATGTAAATGAACTATTGATGAAAGATCATCCAAGATGTATAGGTAATCTTTCACCACCCAAAAATAGAGCATTTTTTTCATTTATTTGTTATTTTGGCATTGTGAAGATGAAGGGATAAAATGGATAGGTTGCAGGTCAAAGTAAAAATGGTCATAAAGAATGTACCTAAACGTAAATGTGATTACATATTTGAATTCATCTTTAAAATTTATGTGATGTCAAAAAAATCATCTCAATATTAGTATGTATGCAAAAGTTATGGCACTTTGAAGAAACTCTAAAATCATATACAAAATTGGCTTTGGAGTCACATAGCCAGCTCCAAAGTCCTATACAAAAGTGGTTCTAGAGTCCCATATAAAAGTGGATTTAGAGTCACACAATCAAATCCAAATTATGCATAAAAGAAGTGATAAAAAATATTTATAATATATTTATGAAATAAACTTGTAAATATATGCATACTTAATATTTCAAACTATTTTTATCTGATTAGGTAAAAGACCTAGTTTTATAGGGACTAGGAACCAAAGTATAAGCAAAGTGTAATAGAGTGTTACAAGCCCCCGAGATAAGAGTAAAAAATAAGAGTATCAAAACAAACAACTAACTATCATACCAAAGGAAAAAACTAAACATAAATTAAAGGATAAACTACTTTGAGAGGGAAGATCCCTCTGTGAGTACCTTAGTAGCCTCAATCTCCTTCACCTGCTTAGCCAATATGTTCTTGGTGATTTTGGCCTAGGTTCTATTGCTTAGGCCTTCAGTATCCTCCTTTGGTATTATCATTTTGGGTTTCTTCCATGGATGTTCCTTCTCAGGGGTCTTCTTGGAGGGGTAATTTAGGGGTAGCTTTGGGGGAGGAATCTCTACCTCCTCACTAAACTACTTCTGGGGAATGCCTTCAGCCTTTGTTAGTTATGAAAAAGATTGAATAATTTTGAAGGTATCCTTATTAATGGAATTACATTCCTAAATCAAACCTACTAAACACATCCATCCCTCATGTAATTTGTTATTAAACTCTTCCAACTAATCCTTGTTGATTTTAATCATTGCTAATTGGAGGGACTTACCTTTACCCACCACCTTCATTGATTTTCCTTCCTCTAGCATAAGGGGTTTAGGATTGATAATAATGATTTTTAGGGTAAGATCCCTACTAGAGTTCTTAGATATGGGGCTTACATGGGAAAATCTGGGTAATAGGTGGTGGGAGCCTAAGGTATGATCTTCCTCAGGGGAATCTTCCTCTGCAAAATACCCCTCTAGTGGGGCATCCTTATCTCAAAGGGTCTCATCATCTTTTAATAGTAGGAGAATGAGTCCCTAGTGGATGAATGTGTTGGATTCATTAATCTAGTATGAGATTAATGTACACTCTAGGGATTTTAGAAGGAAATATGGAAAGACAATTTTGAAGCCTTGAAAATGGTTTAGTAAAAGGAAATGATACAATAATATGATAGTATACTTACCTTAGAGGGTGATATACTTCATTATATAAAAATAAACAAAATTTAGGCCAATATCATGAAATATCCATGCAGGGGAAACCCTTTTTATCCATTTTAATGATTTCATTCATTCTAAAAAACATTTGCATGAGTTATAGATTTTTTGATGACTCATCCTTGAAGGCTTTATACCCTTAACATGACATTATCATAAATTTGCCTATCAAATCCTCGTTACAAAAAAAATTATGCCTCTTATTTCCACTACACTCTTGTTCCATACCATCACAAATTCATTTGAGATGTCTGCATCATGACCGGTGACCCTCTTCATGAATTTGGTAAGACCCCTTTTATGTAGCTTCCTCTAAACCTTTTTCATGCTCTGAACCTTCGAATTGGATATTGGTTATAGTCTATCCCTATCACCTCCCATGTTCTTGATAGTGGATTAAAATATTGAATGGAAAATGGAATTCACCAAGCCTTGGTAGTACTTAGAACTAATAGCTTAAAATAAACTCTAAGTGTAAGTTTCCCCTACCCTTTGTTATTAAATATCTATGTGATGATATGATGGAAGAGTATAATTTTTTGAATTCCCTCACTTTGGTTATAAAATCTACATGTGTCACTATTGAATCATCATCTTATATAGTAGTGGCTTCATTTTGAATTGCTAACATGACATTTTTAGGGACATGTCACCTAATGTTCCAAGTAGATAAAAGAGGGAGACCAATTGTGATGTTTTCAAGTAAGTATGCCACTTCATTCCCCTCATGGTAAGTATGAACTATGGATGAATATGTCATTTCCATCAAAATCCACTTGGAATCATCTATGAAGGCTTTAATTATGTGGGAAGGGGTGGTTTTACTATATAAAGCATTTAGGATGTTGAGGGAGTCCCCTTCAATGATTATTATACCCACCTTGACTCTGGAAGTAAGTTTCAGAGTGCCACCTTACCTTCAACCACATGGTTGGTCTAGATTCCAATGGGGCATGCATACATAATAATTAGCATCCCCACCAAATTTATTATGACCCCTCCCCTACCATCAAGACTTGGATTTCCTTTCAAAGCCACATTGAAATTAAGCTTAACCAAGTTATCAGATGGTGGCTTCTACCTAAAATGTTTACATAATAAGTCTTTAGAAGGAGAGCTGATATTTTGTACCACCTCCCATTCTCTAAAGATCAATTATTCAAAAGTGGATCCTAGATTTTTTTTCATAGGGGGGAGATCCCTCTAATTTTTAGCTATGGCTTGATAAATATGAAGGAAGACTACTTTTGAATAGTGTCTTTTGTTTGAGAATAAACCATCATTCTAGGATTTCCAAATAACCCAAAACTAGTAAGGGAGGGATAGAGACCAAAGGAAGGAAAGGGATGGGAGGCCCTAAGGAGGCTTTCATTACCTAATGAGATCAAAGATGTTATATGGTTTAACCCAAGATAGGTTGAATTTGTTTAAAATCTAGTTAAGTATGCATGAAATGAAAGGGTAGGAAAGGAACAGATGGTGGGTTGAGTCTTCTACTTCCCTATAAAATGGGAATCTACTAGGTACAATGAGTCCTCTTTTAGCCAAACTATCCACAATTAGAATATTGTCTTGAATATCCAACCAAAATAAGAAATTTACCTTAAGATTGAGGTATTTAATCCATAAGTATTTTTATTAGTCTCATTCATCTTCCAAATCTAGGTCAATAGTGTGTTTAGAAGAGACTAAGTATTGCCCACTGTCTTCAGCCACCCATAAAAATGGTCTTTCTTAGGAAAAAAGGGAATGTGAATTTGACTAATGGAATGATTGAAATTTTGAACCACATAGGCATATAAATCATTAAAACTTTATATGGGGTTGACTTTCCAATATTTTGATCCACCAATCTCATCCCAATAATATTTTAACTTAGAGCACCATCTCTACTTGAAGCCCAAACATAAATTTACCCAATTACCCTATGATGAAAGGGGGTGAGTAGATATCCAGGCATCCTCCTAAAAATAATTTTGTCCCCCATTTACAAATTTCCATTTAATTATTTTTATTAATAGGTCCTTGCTGTTGTAGATGGCCTTCCATAAAGTGGATCCATTGGTTGGATATTTTTCATAGAGTAGGCAGTCTTCCTCAGTTCCTTCTAGATATTTGGCCTTGATAATTCTAGACCATTCTCTATCTTCTTTCATGATCTTCTAGACCATTTTTTCCAAGAGGGTTGTTGAGAAGTGTTCCCATTCATATCAAGGTCAAGATTGATGTCAAAGTCAAGGTTGATATCATTGATGTCAATGTGTAGATGCATAGTGAGTAAACTGAGAGATATGCACCATGTGATAAGATATAATTTTAATTCAACCTAATGATTCCTCTAAATTTTTATGTCAATAGATAGGTCAAATTCAAGGTAGGCATATTTGAGCACTAATCCTTGAAAATAAGGTGTCTTGAGAAGCTTAGTTATAACAAGCATAGTGATGTCATAGGCATATGCATGATATGTATACAAAAGTATGATATTGTCTAAGTATCATGAAAGGCATGAGATTAAGGTATAAAAGAATCAAAAAGTGCTTTCAAGATCAATTATCAAGTCTCAAAATGTTTAAGAAGCCTAATCATGACACTAGCCATAGCATGAAGGAATCTTGTGTGAAGGTATGAGCATGGTGGCCTAATAATATGGATGCACAGAGGCATAAGAGGGAGTATAGGGTTATTTGAGTATGAATATGAGGTAGTAGAACACTCAGGTGTGTTTCAAGGTGAGCCTATAGGGGTAGGTCTTACAAACCCAACATATAACTAAACTAGTTCTAGACATTGCCTAACCTAATAAGGGGTCATGAGGTGTTTTCAATACCTATTAAGGATGAAAATTATTGTTATAACATGTTATAATTTTCTTTATCATGTGAGTGAGGTAGAGAGTGAATGCAAAGTGGCTAGAAGTTTAGTTTTAAGGCCTAGAAATCAAAGAGAGAGATGGTGGCCTAATGGGGTATCAATATCAGTTTATAAGGTAATCATAGAGAAATGAGCATTAAAAAAGGTATATCATGATGTTTTAGGTATTTTGACAAAACCTAAGGTCAAAATTTATAAGGAAAGGCATATAATGTGGTTTTAAGGTCTCCTATGTACACAAAATGAAGGATTCTCATCTCAAGAAGAAATTTCAAGTACTCATTAGCCCATGTAACCTCTGCATGATAACATAATATATTAATTTTATATGGTTAAGGGTCCTAGGTTAAAGTTACAAACATTAGTTTCTAGAATAAGGGGCTAAGATTTATAAATGATTGTTAAGATTATAAGGTAGTTTAAACCTCTCTAAAACCCTAAATTTGAAATAATATGGAAAATATTGATGGAAAAGTATAAAATTTTATTTTATTACATATTTTTATTATTTTATCATGTATTTGACTCTCCCACTTACCTCTTGGTGTCATTGGTTTGTCATGTGAGTGAGTGGACCCTATAGGAAAGGCCTTGTTTCTTAGAAATTTATTGTAACAAATAGATTTGACCAAGTCAAAGTTGATAAATATATGAGGGTTGGAGCTTCATACTTATATATTATTTCCATTATGGTTTTTTAATAGGTTTTATACCTTATATATGCTAAACTAGTCATGTAAGTTGACCTATTGCTAAAAGGCCTGAAGGTGCAAAAAGTGAGAAAAACCAAGCAGAAGTGAGAATGAGATTAAGAATGTGTTATGATAGATTAGGGATGGATAAAAATTAATAAGTATGTTTTTTAAGACCTATAATACATTTTCATGTTTTTTATATATTTTGGATGTTAGTGGATATGTTGAGAATGTTTCTCATAAGTTGACTTGTCTTGTAAATATGAGACAGTGAAGGTGTAAGGTTGTGAGATTAGTATGCAAGATCAATATTGTCACTTTAACATGATATATTTATATTTTAAAGTTGCCTAATGATATCATAGGAACATCCAAATGCATTATGTGTCTCCAAAATTGTATACTTATATGTTGAATGCCATTATCATCATGACTATGTTTTAAGACAAACTAGCAGTTTGGGTAAGGAAGTTGCAGTGACGAGTTGGAGGATTTATGCCCTTATATGAATCATTAAATTAAAATTATGTTTTTTTTGATACATAAATATCCTATTAATTATTTTAATAAACTCTAAGAAACAATATAAGAGGTTGAAACATCAAATCAAAAATGGCTTGTCTAGCTGAGTAAGGATTGTGAGAGAGAAGATCAATTGATTAGTCTACAAGACCAATAGTTTACATTAGAGATTATAATTTGTTATAATTATTCTATAAGATATTTTTTATGCATTTATTTACTTTTATGTGTCATAAATTCAAGCTTCCATGACTATGTTTTGAGACCAATTGGCAGTTCGAAGTAAGATATTTGTAGCGAAGAGTTTGAGCACTTTTGCCTTGAGTTGTGAGGTATAATGCACATGGTGACGACCCTAAGTTCATAAGGATTATATTTGTGTTTTTTTTTTGGAAATTTTTTGTTTTTTATTCAATTATTTTGGACAATTGTTTTGGGTATACATAGGACTAATATGAACAATATTAATGATGTGATTCAAGTAGTGGTTTGAGATTTAAAAAAGGTGTTATGGAACCTATATGAGATTATTAGGGGTATTTTTGGATGTAATATTGTGTGTCTCTACCATTAATGTTTTTTTAATGTTCTCAACAAATATCAAAGGGTAATGTGTGCTAATTAGGCCTAATGGTATTAGGTCTCCATGAGACCTAAAAGAGATATAAGGACTATTTGAGAAAGATCAGACCTAGAGGGACTCAAATCACATTTTATCCATGTATATAATGTGTTAAAATATCAATTAAATAGATAAATAATAGGATAAGTTTGTTTTTTTAATTAATAAGTACATAAACAAGAAACTTGTATAAATACTAGGTATTTATAAGCCTATTTGTGCATGAAGAATTGAAGAGAATAAGAAAGGATATTACAAAGTAGAAAGAGGTCATTTAGACCATTATTACAGGATATAGGATAAATGACTAATATTTTATAGAGGTTTTTTGTGTGAGGATCAAGTCCATATCACTTAATCAAGTCAAGAAGAGGGCTAGTTGAGTGAAGACAACTAGAGACCAATTTTGAGAGAGATAAAAGTGTGTAAAGAGATAAGGAAGGATATAATCATATGTTATATGAGAAACATAATGTTATCAAGTGTTTTAGTTGGATGATTTTGTACCAATTAATATATGGGATTGGTGCCTCCTTGCAAGTGGGTGCTTGTTAAAGCCTATCTAAGTTGGTGCTTAGCTAGTTGGGGTTGGTGTTTCATGTGAAGTTGGTGATTCACTAAATTTGGTGTTTGTCTTATATTAATGTATTCAATTTACATCATCAATGTGTTTTATTCACATTTATGGTTTTCCACATATATATTGTGTTCATATATTTCATGCTCTTATGGATTGATGTTTATGCTTGCTAAGATGTACATGCTTGTTTAAATGATCTATGATTGTTTAATTAAGATTGTTTAAGAAATTTTTTGAATAATAATTCAATACCCATATCATTAATTTTTCTTCCAAAATTTGGTATCAAATATTGGTCCTTTGAAGTGGTTCTAAAGTCCTAAAGGAAGATCCTAGAAGCAAGGATGGCTAGTCAGTAAGCTCAAGGTGTTTTCTCTACTAGTAAGGCTCTATTGTTCAATGAATCTAACTATGCATTTTGGAATGTTAGGATGAAGATATATTTTATGTCTCAAGTTCATAATATTTGGATATTAGTTGTGGATGGCTATATTAGACCTCCTATTCCACTAACTAATGCAGCAGGTAAGAAATCTAGTGAGAATGACTCAAATGCAATGAATTCCATTCTTTGTGGCCTATTAGAGGTAGAGCTTGTGAAGGTAATGCATTGTGATTCTACCAAAGAGATGGAAAAAATTGAATACCATATATAAAGGTGAAACTAAGGTAAATATGACCAAGTTTTAGATCCATAAAACATAGTTTGAAAGCTTGAAAATGAATGAAGATGAAACCATTGCATCCTACCTATCGAATATTGATGAAGTTGTAAATATTATTAGAGGATTGGGAGAAGAAGTCAAAGAATGTATTATTGTTCAAAAAGTGTTGAGATCACTAGATCTTAAGTTTGACTCTAAGTTATTTTCAATAAAAGAGATGAAAGATTTGGATAAGATAGAGATGTATTGGCTTCATGGCATCTTAACTACCTATGAGATGAGAACCAATGAAGGAAGACCTCCAAATAAAGAAGCAACTTTCAAAGTTGAGAAGTCAAAAGCCAAGAAGGTCAAGGATGAGGAATGCTCAAATGTTGATGATGATCAACTAATAGCCATGTTTGTAATAAATTTGAGGTTTGGATTTGGTAAGTACAAAGGTAAGTTATCCTTCAAATGTTTTAATTTTGGCAAGATTAGTCATCTTACATCCAAATGTCCTAAAAAGGATAAGTCTAAATATGATGAACATCATGGAGATGACAAGAAGACCTATAATCCTAATAAAAATAAGGAGTTAAAGAAGTATTAAGGTAGGAAAGGAATATTCAAGAACAAAAAAATATTCTACACTAAGGAAGATAACCCTTTTATGTAAGTGACTCAAGTTAATTTGATAGTGATGATGGAAGTCATTAACCTGAACATGAAAATAATGAAACCTTGTTTATGGCCATATAATCAAACAATGATGTTCAAGTGGGAAAAGAATTATGTTTGATGTGGAATTAGATGAAAAAGAAGATGAAGTAAACCTTGAGGCAAAATTGGTAAGTTCACTAGAGGAATTGAAGTTCCAAAGAAAAAAGAATCACAAATTATGATTAATAGTTAAGGACTATGAGGAGTAGATTGGCTTGTTTAAGGAAACACTGAGTAATGCTTCCAAGGAGTATGATGAGATCATCAATCATGTTGAGGCATAGATGGAGGTAGTCAATGAAATCCTAAAGACTAAAGAGGAAGAGTGCATCAGGTATGAAACTTAATTATAATCCTTAAAATTTGAGTTGAATCAAGCATCCAACAAGGTGAGGGCCTTTGTGAAGTTTGAAAAGAGATATGAGGCATTAGATGATATCTTGAGTAGTCAAAAGTTTTCAAGTTATAAAATAGGTCTTAGTTTCGTAGAAGACCAAAAGGAGGCACCTCAAGTCAAGGAGAAGACTATTGAAGAAAATAAGGTCAACATGAAAATACGTATCAAATAACCCAATGCTATAAGGTATGCCAGTTCATTAACTGATTATTGTTTTGTGTATAATCAGTTTCATCATAGAGTAGGAAAGTGTATAAGACCCTAAGAAAATGAGTATTCATGGGACTATGGAAGGATTCATAGCTCACATCAGTCAAGAGGTATATATAAGGTGGTTTGATATAATTATCATGATGTAAGACACATTGGAAAATCATAACAAGGTTAAAAGGTCATCAAGTCAAAATAGGAGGTTTGAAGCCTTTATAGTGCTAGAAAGAAGAAAAATGACTATTTGAAAAACAAAGATAATGAAGATGTGTCATGATCAGTCTACAAGATCAAGTGAATTACTTATTCTGATATAACATGCTTCAAATATGAAATAAAGTTAAGAATGCCTATTGTCAGCCCATATTGATGATCAAATAGATGATGAAGATATCAAACCCATCATGAAAATCAATCTTAAAAGGGTATTGAAGGACATTTAGTTAGATGAGAGTATGGAGATCTGGTAATATCCTAAATGTGTAATGTTTTAGTGACCTATAATAAGTGGTGACTTTATTAGCCTTCATAGAGACATTATTCAAGTAGTTGAATCATGATGGATGCTTAGTTTGAGGGGGAGCTATTTAGGTTTGTGATTGAGTTTATTATGCATTAAGAAGTGGTCTTATTATCATAAATCATCTTAAGGAGGTATTTTTGGAGTAAGGGGGAACATGTTGCATCAATGTTTCATATTATATGTATTGATATTCTATAGTAATATGGCATGGTTCCATATGATAGTCATTATACGTGTGACTTCAGATGATAGTTATGCAAGACCCTTTGTCATTAATGTTAAAGGGGGAGAAATTCCAATAAGGGAGATTGACTAGACTAGGGGATATGAGTGATCATTATAAAGAATTATTTTCCATTAATGAAAAAGGGAGAGTTTGTTTAGAAGTGTTGTCATTGATGTTAAGCTCAAGATTGATGTCATTGATGTTAAGGTCAAGGTTGATGTCATTGATGTTAAGGTGTAGATGCATAGTGGGTAGTCTATGAAATATGAACCATGTGACAAGAGAGAATTTGAAGGAAACCTAATGATTCTTCTAAATGTTTGTGTCAAGAGATAGGTCAAGGTCAAGGTAAGCATGTTTGAGAACTAATCCTTAAATACAAAGTGTCTTGATAAGCTTAGTTATAACAAGCACAGTGATATCATAGGAATATGCATGATATGCATAAATAAGTATGATATTGTCTAATTAGTATGAAATGCATAATATAAATGTATAAAAAAATCCATAATTGCTTTCAAGATCAAGTGTCAAGTCTCAAAGTGCTTAAGAAGCCCAATCATGACACTAAACATATCATGAAGTAATCTTGTGTGAAGATATGAGCATGGTGGTTTGATGATATGGATGCACATAGGAATAAGATGTAGTATATGGTTTTTTTAGTATGTATATGAGTAATTAAAACAATAAAGTGTGTTTTAAGGTGAGCCTACATGGGTAAGTTTTATAGACCCAACATATAACTAGACTAGTTCTAGACTCTACCTGACCTAATGAGGAGTTATGAGGTGTTGTCAAGACCTATGAAGGATTAAAAGTAGTAGTAGATAATGTCAGAAGTTTATTGAGAATGTGAGTGATGTAGAGAGTACATGGACAATGGCTATAAGGTTAGTTTCAAGGCCTAATGTGACTTGTAGGCCAAAAGCCTAAAGAGCTAAGAGAGAGATGGTGGCCTAATATGGTATCAAGATAAATGTTTAAGGTAAGAATGGATAAATGAGCATTGATAGAGGTATTTCATGATATTTTATGCATGTTGACCAAGTATAAGGTCAAAATTTTGCAAAGGCATGGAATGTGGTTTTGAGATTTCCCATGTGCATAGAATGAAGGATTCTCAACTTTAGAAGAATTTTTAAGTACTCATTGCATGTCCAACCTCTACATGGGAGCCTAAATTTTTCATGGTATATGGGTAATTGTCCTATATTAGATTTACATGCATTGGTTTATATAATAAGGGGCTAAAATTTATGAATGATTGTTAAGACTACAAGGTGGTTTAAACCTCTCTAAAACTCTAACTTTGACCTAATATGGAAAATCTTGTTGGAAATGGATCATAATGGATTTAATGACCTAGTTTGATTATTATATAATGTATTGGACTCTCCCAAGTACATCTAGGTAGAATTAGTTTGTCATGTGAATAAGTGAACCCTACAAGAAAGGCCTTAGTTGTTAGAAATTTATTGTAGCAGGCAAAATTGACCAATTAAATTTTGATAAATGAATGGAGGTTTAAGATTGAGACTTATATATTATGTCCATGGTGGTTTTTTATCAGGTTCCAAACCTTAGATGTGTTAAATTATTCATGTAATTTGACTTATTGTTAAAAGGCCTAATGGTGTAGATAGTGAGAAAAATAAGGTAGAAATGAGAATTAGATTAGGAATGTGTTATCATGGATTAGGGATGGATAAAAATTAATTGGGGTATTTTTAAATAAATATAAAACATGTTAATGTTGTTTATATGTTTTTGGTTTTGGTGGATATGTTGACAATTTTGCTCATAAGTTGACTTGTTTTGTACAGATGAGACAGTGAAGGTATAAGGTTGTGAGATTGGTTTACAAGAACAATATTGTCACTTGAACATGGTATATTTATATGTGATATTTAAATAATGATATAATATGATAATACACATGCATCAAAAGTCTCTGAAAGTGTCTACATAGGTGTTGAAGGTCATTATCATCATGATTATGTTTTAAGACAAACTGGCAGTTTTGGGTAAGCAAGTTGCAGTGATAAGTTGGAGGCTCTCTTACCTTATATGAAGCATAAAATGAACATTATGATTTTTATGATACATGTATGTCCTATTAATTCTTTGAATAAATTATAAGAATTAGTGTAAGAGGTTAAAACATAAAAGCAAAAATGGCTTGTTTGGTTGAGTAAAGATTGTGAGAGAGAAGATCAATAGATTGGTTTACAAGACCAATAGTTTCCATTAGATATTATGATATGTTTATTGGAATTTTATATAAGGATTTTATAAGATCATGTTTATTCATTTTAATTCCTTTGATGTGTCCCTTCAAGTGTCACAAGTTCAATTTTCCATGACTCTATTTTGAGACCAATTGACAGTTCTAAGTAAGCTAATTGTAGAGAAGAGTTTGAGCACTTTTTCCTTTAGTTATGAGGTCTAATTCACAACGTGATGAACCTTAGGTCACAAGTATTCTATTTATATGTTTTTTTTTCCATGGTTTTTTGGAAAATTTATGTTTTTTCTTCAATTTTTTTAGATAAACTTTTTGGGTATACACAAAACTAATATGGACAATACTAATGATGTGATCCAAGTAGAGATTTGAGATAAAAAAGTGTTATAGAACCTAGATGAGATTAGAAAGGTTATTTTTGGATGTAATATGACGTGTGTCTATTGTTCAACATGTTTTAATGTTATTCAATAAGATCAAAGGGTAATGTATGCTAATTTGGCCTAATGGGATTAGGTCTTCATGAGACCTAAAAGAGAGATAAGGCCTATTTGAGAAAGCTCAAACCTAGAGGGACTCAAAGAAAATTTGATCAATGTATATGAGGTGTTCTGAGATCCATTACATGGATGAAATAAGAGGATAATGGTGTTTTATGGACTAAGAAGGATATGAATAAGAAATTTATATAAATACTACACATTTTTAGGCCTATTTGTGTGTGAAGAGTTGAAGTGAACAAGAAAGGATATTATAGAGCAGAAGGAGGTCTTGTAGACCATAACTAGAGGATAAAAGATCAGTGATGAACATTTGACATAGGTTTTGTGTGTGAACTAATAAAGTCAAGAAGAGGGATAGTGGAGTGAAGAAGGCTAGAGATAAGTTGTGAGAGAGATAGAAGTGTGTAAAGAGCTGAAGAAGGAGATCATCATCTATTGTATGAGAAATATAGTGTTATAAAGGTGATCAAGTGTTTTAGGTGGCTTATTTGGTGTTAAGTTATCTAGGGGGTTGGTGCCTAATTTCAAGTGGGTGTTTGTTAAAGCCTAACTAAGTTGGTGCTTAGATAGTTGGGGTTGGTGCTCCATGTGAAGTTGGTGTTTCACTAAAGTTGGTGTTTTTATTATAGGAATATATTATATTTTCATAATGAGTGGGTTTTATTACCCTTAAGGGTTTCTCACATATACTGTGTTCATATGTTTCATGCTCTTGTGGATTGATGATTATGCTTGCTAAGATGTACATGCTTGTCTAAATGATCTATGATTTCTTAGGTAATATTGTTTAATAAAGTTTTTGAAGAATTATTCACCCCCAATCTTAGTCAATTTTATTCTAGCAAGTGATCAAGACATAGTTTTTATTCTTTTGATCCCCAGTCCCCCATTTGCTTTAGGGAGGTAGGTTTTTTCCCATGAGACCAGGTGCAATCTAAAATGGTCCTCGATACCCCTCCATATTTTTTTAATATTTATTATATATTCATATCCACCTTGATGGGTATCTTCAAAATTGACATTAAGTATACAGGGATGATCTATAATGAGGCATTGAGTAGTTGAAATTTACTTGCTTAAGTGAGAAGATGACTTTTCCATCCTGTAAGTTTTTTCTAAATCTTGTCAATGAGGGGATTCTAGTGATCAAAATCCATTTTGCCTTCAAAAAGGGGAATGCCTAGATGTGTTGTTGGAAACTAAATCACCTAAAATTCTAAAATTCTTGTAATCCTTTAATATAGAATAGAAAGAGTGTTGATGAAGAAAAGGGAGATCTTGTAGAAGTTTATGCACTTGTTAGAAACTATTTCATAGTTCCTAAAGATGAGCTTGAGTTGTCTGGCTTCCTCCACTGAAGCTTCTCATAATATAATCATGTCATTAGTAATTTTTTCATGGGTGATTAGGTCAATGTTAAGCACTATTAAGATTCCTTTGATCAAGCCTTATTCCCAAGCCTTCAATAATATTTTTCCTAAGGTTTTGCCATTATAATGAAGAGATAGGGGGAGAGAAGGTTCCCTTGTCTTATACCTATAGAATCTAAGAAGTAGCCTACGGAAAATCCATTGATTATTATAGAAAATTTGTATGTAGCAATGCAGTTTCATATAATTTTCCTTAGGTTCTAATTGAATCCTAATTTCTTAAGGATCTTTATTAACAATCTCTAGGAAACTTGATTGTCAACATTGTTCATGTCTAGTTTAATAAACATGCATTGTCTTGAGGATTTGGAGATGGAGGTAATATCTTCACGTACCAAGATAGTTTCATTTTTTATTTTTTTCCCAGCCATAAATGCTCCCTATTGTTTCCCAATCACCTTATCTAATAGATATTGCATTATTTTCACCAAGATGGTTGAGAAAATTTTATAGATTATGTTACATAGGTTGATTGGGTAGAAATCCTAAATATTGTTTGCCCCTATATTTTTTGTAATAAGGACCAAAAAAGTATAGTTCATTTATATTATAATAGTTATAGATTGTAATAACTCTCACAAAATTGCCTCAACTTAGTATGGACAATATCCCAAAACTTTTGGAAGAAGAAGGGGGGAAAGCTATTAGGTCCTAGATCCTTAAATCCCTCCATCACAAAAACAACATATCTTACCTCTTCTTCCAGTGTAATTTTGATTAAAGTAGCATGGTTAGATTTAAAAATGACCTTATTAAAATTTCTCAGTGTACTATCTTCCAGCTATTCATCTGGGGATCCATCTTCCATGAATATATTTTTGAAAAAATTGATTGTGTGGCAAGTGATCTCCTTTTATTATTTACTAATGTTTCCATTTTCCATTTATGTTCTTTCACATTCCTATATCTAGTTTTTGAGTGATGGAATAATTTTGTGTTCCTATCCCCTTCCTTTAGCCAAGTGCACACTAATTTTTGCTACCAGTATGACTCTTCCCTTGCCTCTTAGTTATGGAGTTGGCCTAAAATATCTTTTCCCTCTTGGTAAAGCTACTCATTATTCCCTTCCAAAGCTATTATTTCTTCAATTACCATTAGTTCCTCCTCCAAATCCCTTTTTTGTAAAAAAATGTCTCCAAAAACTTCCTTGTTTCATTTTTTTTAGATTTGCTTGTAGGAAGTTTAGAATTTTGGCTAGGATGTACATATCAGTACTCGAGAAGGGTTATTTCAACCATTCCTTTAAAGACTCAATCAAACTTGGGTGATGTATCAATATGCTTTTGAATATAAAAGGAATATTCTTTGGTTTCAAAATTCTTCTCCTTCAAAGATCAGGGGATTATGTTCAGAACTGATTCTGGGTAAAGAGGAGAGATTACTAGTGAATTAAATGTCACTATTTAAGGAGATAAAGACTTGATCAAGGTAGACCTAAATTAGGTTATATCCCATTATCCTATTAGACCAAGTGAATGGGTTAACTTTTATGCCCACATCCACAAGTCCCACTCTTGAAATGAATTCATTAGAATCTAACATACTTTAGTGAGATCTATTAGTCTGCCCTTTTTTACCTAGGAGTAAGTGGGGTATTAAAGTTGTCAACTACAATCCAATTTCAACTATCACAAGTATTTAATAATGAGAGGAGATCCCCCCATAGATTATTATGTGCATTTTTGGAGTTCGGGGCATAAATGTTGGATAAAATCTATTCCTCATTGTTGTCTATATCTATGAAAAGGATAGAAATGTAATCATTGGTTTTATAAAGAACACGTATAATTTTTGGATTCCAAAAGATTGTAGGACCCCCTGAGGCTTCTTTGGATCTAGAGACTACAAAACTTGAAATTTTCTAGACCTTTTTAGTATATAAACTTATGGAATTTTTAGACATTTTTGTTTCTTAGATAAGGAAAATAGTTGGGTCAATTATTTTTTTGAGATTGTAGATGGTCTTCTACTTTCTGAGAATGTTTAACCCTATAACATTCTAGGTAAGAATATTCATTTCTTATCCCTGGTGATTTTGAGGGTTTGTTGATAGCCCTTTGTAATTTATTTTATTATTTTAATATTTTGTGTTACCATTCAGGGAGATCTACCTACTAATTTTGGAATGATGCCAACATTAGCTTTCTTTATCCCTTTCCTATTGTTGGAGTGTATTGTGAACCCCTCATCTTGATTTGATTTTGGGGTTGGTGTTTACTCAAATAACATTGTCCCCTATCTTGAGGGGGGGAAAGTTATTAATAGGGGAAGTTGTTAGGTCTTCTTCTAAGGGAGTCATATCTTCACTATTTAAAGTAGTAAAAAGTAGACTCTTGTAAGTTAAAGCCTAGACTACCTCTGAAAAGGTTCCATGTTTCAAAAGATGATTTAAAACCAAAAAATGATCCATTAGGGGTGATAAGGTATGGGGAAGAATAGGGGAAATATTAAGGGAATGCAAGGGGAAAAGGGGAGGGGGATAAGCTTTAGGGGCCTTCTCAAGTGAGAGGGGAGAATTTAGCTTAGGGTTGGGTTTAGAGGGGTAAGAAGGGACTCCACCAAAGGGTTGACACAACCCATTCTAGGGTCAATAATTCTATGGAGAGGGATCATAGGGGGATTACTATGGGGTGACTTCCAACATTTAAACTAGTGGAGGGGGACTATGGGGGGGAATCTAGGAAAGGGGAACAAAAAAGGCTAGCTAATGGAGGGATAAGATCACCTTGAGGATCAGAGGCAAGTGATTAATCAAGTAAATAAAAAAGATTTTGTATTAAATATACCTATTAAAGTTTTGTTGATGTAGTGGATTGTACCCAGGGCAGGAGGCTGAGCTCCTGCCTTCCACATGCAATAATGGAAACTCCCCTCTCACCTATGGGACTGGTGAAGCTGGAGGGGAGAGTCTCTAGGTAAGGGATAGCTCCCTTTGATGCATCTAATTTGTTCCAATAAGTGCTAACATATATATATATATATATATATATATATATATATATATATATATATATATATATATATATATATATATATATATAATGGGGGGGATGAAAAGGGAGAAAGATTTTAGGAAAACAAATCTACTCTAAAAAGGTGATGCACCAAAATAAATCGACCTTCTCACACTCACACTTAAAATTAGACAAACGCATACATACACTTCACACTTGGTAGAAGGACCGGGCTGCAAGAAACTTGGCAGGGAGGCTTTAATGGAAAATACATAAAATAGAGATTCACCAAAGGTGCTATGAAATGCACACTATATAGTAATTTATTCTATTTTTTCACTTCCAAATATAGCTCTCCTTGTCAGCTGTAAAAATAACACCTTGTAGATGCCATGTATGTTGGTGTTGAACCTATGAAAGCATCAAGAAATAATGACTAAACACAAACTAAAACTCAAGACATACACAGAGATATCTAACCAAGATAGAGGTAAAAAAAATGCATTTGTTGATTCAGGTGAAAATTTTCCAGGGCTATGCCTTACAAATGTGGAAGATGATTACAAAAATAACAAGTCTCTAATATATAGAAGAAGAAAGGAGGCCTTTTGGCACCCTTTTTACAAGTGACCCATTTGCATCCTTCTCATTGGGAAGAGCAAGCTACTCAAAACATCAATGAGTTGTGCCCTTTGTTTGTTTGTAAGGCCACTTCTTCCAGATGATTACACAATTTGTCTACTCACTAATGTGAAATGAAGAAAATTAGTTGCATTATTAGTTGTTTGTGCCTCCCAATGGTCAATTTGTAGGCACTGTATCATCTGCCAAAATAACTTCTTGAGTCAGTGCCTCCCAATGGTCAATTTGTAGGCACTGTATCATCTACCAAAATAACTTCTTGAGTTGACACCTTCCTTTGCCACTTAGAATATTTGTCTAATCCTACACTTGGCACTTTTGTCTTTTCTCTACCTTGTCTTCTTCCTACTCTTTTAGCCCATGGGGGTGATCTTCTAGCGGGTCGTTGCGTTCCTTGGGCTTTTTCCATAGTTAGTGCTTGGGCATTTAAAAGAAAATAATAGCCTTTTTGCAGGCTTAAATTTGATAGCTTTCAGGATGTCACCGTCCTTGGCAAAAGTCATCAGGGCTTTTTGTTGAATCATCCATTGAACCAAAGCATTAAACCAAATGATTGAACAAATCCATTGAATCAGTTCAACAATTCAATGAAGTGTGCCGAGCTTCTTGAAACAAAGCTGAATGAACCAAGATGTTGAACCCTTTGTTGAACCAAAGTAATGAACTTGAAGATTGAAACTAGGCTTGAAGTTAAAGTGATAGACTTGAAAAGATGAGCCAAGGCTTGAAACAAGGCTGATTAAACTATCGATTGAATTAAACCATTGAACCAGTTTGTTAAACTTTGCTGATTGAACTCTATGTTGAACTAAAGCTTTGAATCAAAGCTGATTGAACTATTGATTGAACCAAGGCTGTGAACTGAAGTGATGGTTCAATTGTTTAAAGATACCAACCTTCCTTACAAATTTTCTTTAGATGAAGGCCCAAAAGAGCCTTGTAAACCCTAGCACTTTTTGAATTGATTTCTCATCTGCCAAGGATTTCACCTGCGAGGTCTATAGAAACTCTTAGACTTGTGCAAAATCAAAAAAAATAAATTGGTCTTGAATAATAGGGGAAGAAGGGGACTAATTTTTTGCCCTATTAGGCAAAAATGGTCAACATTTTGGTGCCTCCTAAGGAAAGCATGCCTGCTATGCTTAGAATCTAGTTACCTTAAAAGTCCATTGGGCATGGAGTCAGATTGTAACTTTAAAATCAGCAACAGCCCCAATAAATCCAAGAATCAAACACAGAGCTTTTACCCCTCATGTAAAGGAAAAAACACAAGGTTAAAAACACTACCTATGCAAACTACACTTAGGGAAAGCAGGGAAAAAAACTAAAAATAAACTACTATATATAGCTAACCAAGAATGTTTGCCTCCCTCCTGGGTCAAAGGGAAAATTTCTTAAGTCCCCTTCCTAGCAAGAAGACTTATGGTGCTAGGCAAGTAGCTGAATGAAAAGGAGAGCTGGTGACCTACTCCTCTTGCCTGTCACCTGAGTTGGCTGATATCTGGGTGGAGATTCAAACATGCTTCCAATGTATATGTACTCTATTTGTTCTTGGAAGCTTACCTCATATTGGTTCTTTAGGCTCATTTATCTCATCAATAAATCAATTGCTATCGACTCATCACCATAAGCCCCTTGATAAGCACCCTTGACTAGCTTGCTCTCTTCCACCTCATGCTCGTGTTCCATGGTATGACCATCTTCCTTGATTAATTCAAAGAAGGTATCTTCAGATTCACTAACCTCCTAAAGGGGTAAATCTTAAAAACTATAGACTCTTTGCATGCTTGTTTGAACCCCAATGCTACCTTCTCCACTCTTATCCAACTCATAGCCTCCTTGAAGAACAGTGTAGCCTGCCTCAATGACTTCAAATGAATAATTAAAAACATGAACAAGAGATTATCCATGCTCCTCCATGTCACCTAAGGTGATCTCCTCTTCATCTGTACTCGTGAAGTCTCCTTAGTCAGTCATAAACTGAGCATAATCTATATCAGGGAAGGCCTGATAGCTTTCTTAGAGGTGTATGGATAGAGTGTATTTAGACACAAAATCTGCCATTTGGTCTAAAATATCCATCACACATTCACTGAGGAGACCTGCTCTAGACTCTAACTCTGTAATCTACCTATCCATATCTTCCTAGAAAAGCCCTTCTCGAAAGTCACAATCATCATCGAGAGTAGGAGCAGCCTCCTCTTCTTCAAGAGTTAGACTAAAATCTTCCTCCTCCTCTTCCTTTCTGGCCCAAGATTCCACTATTTGCTTCTAACTCATGATCTTGGGATTGGAATCTTGCTTTTGTGAATAGGCAACAACTTTATCAACTTTAAGGTCTTGAGCTCATTCATGATGTTCCTTCTTCCAGCTTGGAATTTTGAGATCATGTTGAAAGACTTGAGGAGGTTGGGGAAGAGTTGGGAGGGTCTGCTCATGTATAGGAAGAGCTATCTGAAGAGAGGCATGTTGAAAAGCTAGTTGTATGGGATTGAGGGTAGGATTGATAGATGCATCAGATGAGCTAAAAAGATCAAGTGCCATCTGATAGAAAGGATTTGGCACACATGAAGGGGCTTTCTTTAGAATAGGAGGGGGTAGACCTTGGGCCAAAATTTCTTGGTTTTCATCCCTCCACTTTACCAACACTTCATCAATATTGAAATTAGCTTGTGGATTGGTGGAAGGGGTGCTTTTTGGCATCGGATCCTCTATAGGGTCTAAAAGATCCATCACTCTTTCTCTAAGTAGTCTCATCTTGCTTTCTAATTCCTCAATCCACCTGGCCAGATCATCCTCATTTTGTACCTCTTAGAGCTCATGGGAGCCATCATAAAGATGGGGAGTGCATGAAGATTGCCATGAAATGCAAGGAGCTTCCTGAGGAAGGGTGGGAGGGACTTGAAAAGGACTAACCTCATTTTTTACCTCACACTCTTGGATAATGTATTTCTCCTCCTTGCTATTCCATGACTCAACCACTTTATTCTAACTTAAGCAATTTAGACTGGGCATCTCCTTTGGGGGTGATGGGGCCATAATGTGAGAGGGTAGTGAAGATTTAGATTCCACTTCCCTCACTGCCAAGATGGACTACTACATTTGAAGGTTTGCCAATTTGATCTATCTATCAAGATTAGCCTTAAACACAAGATTTGTTGTTTCGAAACTCTCCTCAACATGATTGGGGAAAGGACTTTTAATAGGCTTGACTTGGGTCATAAGTAGGGGTTGTATATGACTGATATGACACTTGGGGTAGTGAGTATGTAGGTTGATAGACTTGGTAAGGCTACCTCTCATAAATACTCAGCTTCTCCTCCAAAGATACAATCAAACCACTCACATCCAGCATCTCATTTGTAAGCCTGTGCCAATTGGCTCTTTCAATAGGAGCCCATTCATTCTTAACCTAATCTAGTGCATTCCTCACTTGATGGATGATATGATCAGGAATTTCTTGGCCACATCTCCTTCTAGTGTCAAGATCTATTACATACTTTTCATATCCCAGTAGTGCTCATTTGAAGGCAGAAATGAGTTGATTAGCAAAGAGACTAGGTTGAGTAGGAGAAGTGACATATTGAGAAGACTAGGCATAAGGCTGATATAGCTTATGGCAGGGTTGAGACTAGCCATATTGAACCTGATAAGGATTAACATAAGGATGATAAGGATCAGAGCCATGCTGGCCAAGGAAAATAGGGTCCATGGCTCTAAATGATGGAGGTATACATACCAGATTATTGTTTCTTGATGGTATGGTACTAGAACTACTTAACCAGTTGATTTAACTCAGAGTCACCATTGGTGTTTGATGTGAAAGCCTCCAAAGGCTGATTGGTTGAATAACACACCAAAATTTCTTCACCTCTATGGACAAAACTTATCCTTGTTGGTCCCATCAGGCATGCCAAAAACTGTTGATGCAATGGATTACACCCAGGGCAGGAGGCTGAGCTCCTACCTTCCACACGTAATAATGGAAACTCCCCTCTCACATGTGGGACTGGTGAAGCTAGAGGGGAGAGTCTTTAGGTAAGGGCTAGCTCCCTTTGATGCATTGGATTTGTTCTAGTAAGTGTTAACATATATATATATATATATATATATATATATATATATATATATATATATATATATATATATATATATATATATATATAATGGGGGGGGATGAAAAGGGAGAAAGATTGTAGGAAAACAAATCTACTCTAAAGAGGTGATGCATCAAAATAAATTGACCTTCTCACACTCACTTAAAATTAGACAAATGCATACATACACTTCACACTTGGCAGAAGGACCAGGCTGCAAGAAACTTGGCAGGGAGGCTTTAATGGAAAATACAAAAAATAGAGATTCACCAAAGGTGCTGTGAAATGCACACTGTATAGTAATTTCTTTTGTTTCTACACTTCTAAATATAGCTCTCCTTGTCAACTATAGAAATGGCACCTTATAGACACTAGGTATGTTGGCATTGAACCTATGAAAGAATCAAGAAACAATAACTAAACACAAACTAACACTCAAGACATACATAGAGATATCTAACTAGGATAGAGGTAGAAAATGTGTTTATTGATTCAAGTGAAAATTTTCCAGGGCTACGCCCTACAAATGTGGAAGATGATTACAAAAATGACAATTCTCCAATATATAAAAGAAGAAAGGAGGCCTTTTGGTTCCCTTTTTACAAGTGACCCATTTACATCCTTCTCATTAGGAAGAGTAAGCCACTCAAAACATAAATGAGCTGCACCCTTTGTCTATTTGTAAGGCCACTTCTTCTAGATCATTACACGGTTTGTCTACTCATTAATGTGAAATGAAGAAAACTAGTTACACTGCTAGCTATTTATGCCTCCCAATGGTCAATTCACAGGCATTGTATCATCTACCAAAATAGCTTCTTGAGTCGGTGCCTCCTAATGGTCAATTCACAAGCACTGTATCATTTGCTAAAATAACTTCTTGAGTCGACACCTTCCTTTGCCACTTAGACTATCTATCTACTCCTACACTTGGCACTTTTGTCTTTTCTCTACCTTGTCTTCTTCTTGCTCTTTCAGCCCTTAGGGGCAATCTTCTAGTGGGTTGCTACGTTCCTTGGGCTTTTTCCATAGTTAGCACTTGGGCATTTAAAAAAAATAATGGCCTTTTTGCTAGCTTAAATTTGATGGCTTTCAAGACATCACCATCCTTGGCAAAAGTCATCAGGTCCTTTTGTTGAATCATCCATTGAACCAAAGCATTGAACCAAATGATTAAACTAATCCATTGAATCAGTTCAATGGTTCAATGAAGCGCATTGAGCCGCTTGAACCAAAGCCGAATGAACCAAGGCATTGAACCCTTTGTTGAACCAAAGTGATGAACTTGAAGATTGAAACCAGGCTTGAAGTTGAAGTGATAGACTTGAAAAGATGAGCCAAGGCCTGAAACAAGGCCAATTGAACTGTCAATTGAATTAAACCATTGAACCAGTCTATTAAACTTTGTTGATTGAACTCTGCATTGAACCAAAGCTTTGAATCAAAGTTGATTGAATTGCTGATTGAACTAAGGTTGTGAACTGAAGCGATGGTTCAATGGTTCAAAGATGCCAACCTTCATTACAAATTTTCTTCAGACGAAGGCCCAAAAGAGCCTTGTAAACCCCAGCACTTTTTGAACTAAATTCTCATCTACCAAGGATTTCACCTATAGAGTCCGTAGAAACTCCTAGACTTGTGCAAAATAAAAAAATGAACTGGCCTTAAATAGTAGGGGAAGAAGGGGACCGATTTTTTGCCCTGTTGGGCAAAAATGGGTTTGGAGGGATAAGAAAGGACTCCACCAAAGGGTTGACATAACCCATTATAAGGTCAATACTTCTATGGAGAGGGATCATAGGGGGATTACTAGGGGGTGACTTCTAACATTTAAACTAGTGGAGGGGGACTATAGGGGGGCATCCAGGAAAGGGGAACCAAAAAGGCTAGCTAGTGAAGGGACAAGATCACCTTGAGAATCAAAGGCAAATAATTAATCAAGTAAAGAAAAAAGAGTTTGTATAAAAAATACCTAGTAAGGATTCTAAATTAGTATCACTTGGATAATATTTATGTGTCTTGATATTCAAAGGTGGGTCACCCTTCTCTTCTAATAATGGAGTAGATTTCTAGTCCCATGTTTGATTGGGAATTATAATCCCCTGATTCTTCTTAGGTTAGTCTTTATACATGTGGCTCAAAATGTTACAACAAGGGAAAATAAAATATTTGTTCTCATACATAATATACTACAACCATTACCCATATTTGGATTTGATTTTTATCTTATGGAAAAGTGGTTTTTCAATAGGCAGGAAGACATGAACTTGGGCCACAATCATCCTTAGATGAGATAGGGTGATCAGGTCAATAATAATGAGATATCCCAATTCTCTAGTAATCCCCATGATGAATTCTAGGTGTCATTATTCTAGGATGAGATCTAGGAGGATAACCCATATTATGACATAATCCATTTCTATCTTGCTAAGATTCAAACCAACTTTCCACCTCCTGATGGAGACACTCAATTTGCCCATGAACCAAGGTCCTTAAAAAAGGATCTTAATGTAGTCTTCTTATTTTGAGGAATTTATCAAAAAAAACCCTTTGACCAAGGATACCACCTCTAAGTTTCATTTTGGATTCTATTTTAAATTAGGGTAGCTATAACAAAGAGTCGATGTTTGGGTAGAAACCATTCACCCTAGCCAAAGTTGATTTTACTAGTTCCATATCGACTAGTTCCATCATAGAATTAGAAATACAAATGCAAAACTCATAGTTTTTAATAGACAATATTATCTAGAGGTCTAAAAGTTTGTGTCCTACCTAAATTTTACCTTTTACTTTGTCTACCCAAGATAGGGTGGTACACTAGAAAAATGTAAGTCATTTATAACCAATTGATTGTCATTATTGTCAATCAACACCAAGGGAATATCTAATGTTTTTAGGCCTTTATACACCATGTAATTCCCATGAAAATCATCATGTGGGGGAATAGTTGACTTTTGAATAGTTATTTTTATTTACCTTAGTGTGTCTTGGCTTAGTGTTGGTGTCCTTAGGGATGTTCTAGTTTTATCGCTCAAAAACAAATTTGAAATGCTGAGTGTCTTCTACCACTTTTCCTCCACCTTACTCACTCTCCATTTCATATTATTTTTAGGATGTTTCAGTTTGGATATATTGGGACTAGGTTTTAATGACATCATACAAAAAATAAGGAAACTACAAATTATCAAATCTTGGGCATAGTTATCAGTGATATCTAGAGGTAAAGAAAGTAACTACCTAGAATGATGAATGTACATATATTATGAATTTTTATGAGTTCATGGATGTTTAAGGGACAATAATATAAACTAGGGAATTCAAATGAATGCTTTAAGGGGATAAAATAAAATAAAACACCAAGATAAAAATGAAAATAAAATAGAAGCTTCAGGAAGAGAAGGAGAGAGTTAAAAAGGAGTATAACTCTACAAGAGCAGAATAAAGAGTTGTTTAATTATAGAAGGGATTGTATAAGAATATGAATATTATTCATGTATTTTAATAATAATTTATATTCATGTGTGAGAGTGTGAGTGTGAGTGTGAATTAAATTACTTATAACATGTTTATGAAATCAATGTTGCTGATGTGTTAAATGTGTTAGTCTATGATTAATGTGATCAAGTGTGTCCATGAGTGAGTGTCTAGCTCAAAAAACACAAAATTAAATATTGAACTTAATTGGTTACCATTTATGTGCTTCCAAAAACTACACATATTATGCATAGGTCCTAATTTTTATATTTTTATAATTTTTACTAATGATACTATGTGAGGAATATGAAAATCTATATACCTAAAATACATAAATAAAACATTTACAAGTGGACCAATCATTATATAAATATATAATTAAGGGAATGTTGAAAATAATTAGAAAAAATTAAAAATAGGAATGGATACACCTAGTTGTGTGGGAACTATTAAGTCGTTTCTATGAAATGCATATCTCAAAATTTGTATCATCTCTGATTATGCATCTTATTGATGATACCAAGTTAAATAATCATTATAAATCTTTAGGGCCATTAAAAATGTTGGAAAAATAATAAGTATGCCTTATAACTTGGTATCACTGTAAGTCATCATATAACTTAAGGTATAATAAGTGGATCATATGCCCCCATGTTGAGGTGTAAGATAAACATGTGAATCACATATATCAAAAGAAAGAGATTACATGTATTATGTGTAAAATAGGAAAAAATATATGATGTATAAAAATATATATTTCATCATTTTAAAATTTATATATAAATGACTTTAGTATAATCATAGAAATATATGATCATTAAAACACATCTACAATAGCTAACTAGATTCATTTATGCATGAGTGGAAGTTGTCTAGGGAAATTATAATGATGGTCTTCCCTTAAGTAGTAAAGGTATAAAAAATATAAGCATAATCAATAGGATATTTCCTCTATATGGGAAATATATACTCAATGAAGCACAAACAATAATATGCCCAAAAATGGATGAGATATATTCAATGTAAGCATATAATGTCATACCCTTAATGGTATATATATAGTAAACAAACCCAAAAAATAGTATGCCATAATATATGTAATGTATAATCATTAAATCAAAAGTATTTTCATGCCTTAATAGATGCATGGTAGGAACCATGGTAACATAGAAATACAAACATTGGCCAATCAAAGAAAAAAGTGCATGATATATAACATAACTTTTCATATATAAAAATAGATTAAATAAATCAAGTAAAACGCACCAAGAACTTAGCAATCATATGCCACTCACTAAATAAGGAAAAAATTATCATGTACATAGAGTGGCCAATACAAGAAATGTCATGCAGAGTGAAAAAATACAAGCATGTCAAATAGTGTATACAATGAAATAAATGAACATACATAAATCAATAAGAAAAATAATAATACAAAATAAAAATAATTAATCAGGAAATATGGGAAAACAAGAGAGGCATGCCAAGTAACACACCTATGAAATGACACATAATGGGTAGGGGAAAATAAGAGAGGCATTCCAAAAATTAATCACTATATCAAACACATCAAGTATTCTATAATCAAATAAAAACACTCAAATAACAAATGAAAAGGAACACTGAAGCAATCACAAGTATGACATAGCATGGGAATACTTAATATCACTAAGGATGAAAGATAAATGACATATCATGATAAATTATTACATGAAAAAACAATATGATAAAGGAAACAAAAAAAGATAAAACCTAAAACACTGTAAGAAGGCATCCTTTAGGATTCCCCTATAGCAAGCATGTAGAATGCCTCCAATCAACTATGAATCCATAATCATATATATAAGCCAATAGGTTATACATCTAACTCAATAATACCATAAATAACATGTACATAGATATTGCATAACCTATAGTAATAAGTGAATACGAATAGACACATATGGATCATAAGCAAAACATATGGTTAAATAATAAAATAAATAGAAAGTGTTTAGTTCCTAAAATAAGATCAATTAGAAAAATAAAAAAATATGCCAGTATCCTCAAAAAAATCATCTTGATAAATACACATTAAATCACATGACCTACTAGTTTTAGAGACATAAATTTGGTATTAGACACTTGGAAACATAAATTTTGATATATATTGACGTGGACTTGTGTGTACATTTTGACTCTTGTGCACACTTTCCCATATCTGTTTACTCACTTATTATCTTGTAAAATCTAATTTAACAATATACATAATTAGGATCACCATAGTATGTGTAAGAAAACTAGATAATCCTAAGCAAAACCATATTCTAGATCACTTTTTTTCCTTCTCTAGATGATACCAATAATAGCTATAAAGTTACAATTTTCATGAGTTTTTTCCTCTATAGTTATCATATATTAACCACCAATATTTTTTTTCAAATTCAAACAAATCCTTTAGGTCAACCTATACATGTATGTCATGTTAGTTGTGGGCATAAATATCAAATAGTTATTTATAAATAAAAATTAAGTCTAAGTTCACACTCTCTTGGACATTATATTGAGAACCAATTTCAATCCTAACAAATCCATTATCACTCTCTTAATACATTATAAAAAATTATACACATACAAAAATTCTCATATACGAATCCTTAGATTCAATTCTAAATACAAAATCCAAGTCAAAGTTTCATACTACCAAGTGTGAAAATCTAGAGATTGTATCACATTCTAGCATGATCATGCTAGTGCACATGCACCTATGTGGGAGAAACATGTATATTTTGAGCCCTATTTAGATTATTATAATGTAGAAAAAACTCAATAAATTATTAGGGAGTGGTTTGGGATATTTTAACTCTCTTTCTAAAACTTTTTCCCAAGTCAATCTTGTGTCAAAAGTGAAACCAAGGTTTCAAGGCAAGGATAAGAAAATAAAGGATCTGTGTATAGGACTAAGGGGAAAAAATACATTAAAATCATCTACATGTGTAAGCATAGTGATATGAGGTGGAAAATACTTTAAAAATATACAAGAATAGTACCAAAAAAGGCTAGATAATACTTATTATCATAGGGGTTTGAGCTTCATCAATAGTGTCCTAGTAGATTTTAAGATCCTATTTCTTAATCTGAGTAGTTACAAAGCTATTACATAATATTTATAGATACTATTATGTAAAAAGTGAGTAACATAGAAGAAAAAATTAGCTAAGTGCATATCATATATATTTATAGACCCAAATTTGGTATAGTCCTTATTTTTACAATGTTTTTCACATGACTTTGCATATATGGACTCTTAATTACAAATAGGGAACTCACTGGCACATTCATCTTGGTTTTAAAATTTCTTGTCAACTTTGTTTGACTATAGAATATTATGTTTCAACTTTCATGATGTTATTTGAGTTTATATTATGGATATTTGGTCTTGATCTTTTTATTTAGAGTTTTTTTGTGGGTTGAGGATAGTGTCACTAATCCACAAAAGTGTTGATTACCAGTAGTGTCTACTATTAATATTAATGTCCTAGGATATATTTTGAGTCTATTTTGGGACATGCCACCATTTTGGGTTATTCATCTTATGTTTTTGGTTCTCTTTGGGTCATCTTGTGCATTCCAATCATCCCCTGATTCAAATTAGATAACACTATACATACAAATGCTTAAGAGAATTTTAAGTAAAATCATTCATTGATTAACAAAGGTACATAAAGAGAAAAATACACCTAGAATACTATTATTCTAGATCTAATTTTTTCTAAAGGAATAAATGTATGCTTATACCCAAGGAGAGTCTATGAAATTTTGAATTTATACTTGCATTTAAATGATTTGGCACATAAAGACACATATGTGAGAAATATTCTCTTTGAACCCTCTTCAGAGTATTGGAATGCAAACAACACTTATCTATTCAATGGGTAGTGGATGAGATTAGTCCAACCTAACTTTTCTAACCAATGTTTTAGTATATCTTGGTTTCAAAGTGTAATCTAGTGTTTTGGAATTAAAGATAAGATAAAAAATCTATATACATGGCTGAAGGTGAATGAATGCATAAAAATCATCTACATACATAGGTGCATCAAGATAAATAATCAGATATTGGTACAATAATTCTAGATGGTACTAAATAATAGTGTATAACTCTAGTTATCTCATGTGTCTAAGATTTTATGTTAGTGTCCTAGAGGATTTTAATATCTTTCCTCTTGATTTGGGCCATAATAGAGGTATTAAAGAGATTTATCAAAAATTGTGACACAAGTAGTGAGAAAACATAAGACAAAATTCATATAAGTTACTTCTCTCCTCTAAATGTGCTTGATCATTTATATATTTAGTAAGTGCATTTATTCTCTACTAAAGATTTAGATATGTGTAGTTTATGACATATCTTATTCAATTTAAATTACTCTAGTTTTATCTTGTTTAGATAACCTAAATAAAAATAAGATAAAACATTCTAATGAGCCCAATTATTATATTGTGAAATAAAATCCCTATGATTTCTTCCCTAGGGTTTCATATTCACTCTTAGGGTTTCATATTTCTACATTAAGGTCTAATTTTCAGATTTTATTTTCAATCTTCCCTCCATGGTGTCTTCTTTCTTCAAGGCTTTCAATTATTGATTTTCAATCCTATAAAACCCTAGAGTTCTATTTTTACTCTTTATCATAAGAGTAGGCCTTAAATTTGTGTTCCTTATCATCTTAGGTTATGATAATGTTTCCATGTGTGTACATATATAAAACCCTATTTTGCTGCATCATATGGATTAACTGTTATCTACCCATCCCATGCCTTATAGGTATTATTATTAGTGAATAAATGTGGATATATATGATCATGATTGTGTGCCTAATGATAATTCTTATGAATATGAGGAACATACTTGTATAACTAAAGGAAATGACTATTGATAATGATTTTGATGATGTGCAATATTGGTATATTAGTAATATATATTTGTACAATGCCCGTGAAGAAGAAGCATGTCAAATTAAGTTGTAATTCAATAGATTTATTCTCATTCCCATTCATTATATCACTTCACTAATCATGAATTAGAATAAGATAAAGGTAAAAAATAATTAACACACTTCTTGATGAAAATAGGCTTCTGATTAAAAAACATGATACAATAAAAAATTGTATAGATGATATACATGTTGATTATCATGATGCTATACTTTAAAATGATGTTTCTAAATGTAATTATGTGTCTATTAAAATGACATGTGATGATGATACTCCTATTGAAATGCATTGTGATGTTGATCATTGTATTGATATGCAATGTGATGTTATGCCTTATATTTATATGATGTCTGTTAATATTTATAAACCACGCAATGATTATTCTATACAATGTCTCTAAGCTATGAAATGATGTCTCTATTGATATGAAATATGATTAAGTTTATAAGTAATGTAATTATAAGAATATTTGTGATGAGTATAAAATATACAGGTTTAAAATAGATGGTGAGATGAAACCAATGAATGAATATTTCTAAACCACAACCATTCCTACTAGCCATATAACCTTTATGATGCATACCATTGTGGGGCTTCAAAAACATCTTATTTATCTGACATTATGATCTATGTTATATCATGCTAAAATGGATGGTAATTCCATACTAGGATATCATGTAATGTGACTATTATTTAATTATCTCAGCCCTAAATGATTTATTATGCCCAATTATAGCTTTTTTGATGGACATGGAGATCCCCATGACCACCTATCTCAATAAGTGGATTATTTTGGAAAATATTTAAATGATGGAACAACATTATTAAAATATTTCCACCAAATCCTAGTAGGGTAAGCCTTGGATTTATTCTATAATATACCCAATGGTTCTCTATATTTATTTATAAATTTAGAATAATCTTTCTTACCTCACTTCAATACAACTATTATTCCTAGATTAAAATTGGAGCATATTCAAAGTATGAAACAAGGTCACAATGAGTTTATAAAACATGACATTCTAAGGTTAAAAAACATTACATTTTTAATGTATCAACCCTCATATTTGAAAAATAAATTCATCTTTTTAAAGGGTCTTACATATACATTAAGGATAGATCACTTTACAACTCTTGTCCTTATTCAAGTGACTCCACATGGATATCTTCCCTTATGTGGCTAATATTACACATACACATGTTTGAAATTATACATTTTATAGTTATAAAAAGTCAACACTTTAATGTCTTAAGTGAGTCATCACTTCAAAACTAGATAACAATAAGGTAATCCATAAGAAATAAGCTCCAAATAAAATGGTTCATCACACAGGTACTCACATGAATCTTAATCTTATAAATGTGAATCAATGTATCAAATTTTTTTAGAAAGGATTTAAAAAATTATATTTGATCAACACTTCTTTATAATAATTTTATTAAATTAAATTTTAATCACTATCACCTTACACATCATCTCCAATGAGTTGGGGTAGGATCATTTAGTTACTCTAATTTTATCAACAGGCATAGAGATAATCATTGTTATGTATTACAAAATAAGATTGAAAAACTTGTGGATTGGATTTTTTTTACATTTTATAAATATATTAACACTTACACAATGTCAATTTATTCATATTCTTCTACTTCATAATATATGAATGTCAATGTAACCCAATAAACTCCTAAAAAGGAACCAATGGTCAATCATGATTTTATAGAAGGTATAAATAAAAGAAGACCTTTATATAGTTTACAATATACAAAGATTGATCTATCCTAGGATAATACTAAAAAATAACTAGAGTTTATTCAATCTCTTGTAAAATTTAACACATAAATGGTATTTTGGTTGATGACAAGGAAAAAAATAATGCATGTATAATTGGTTTTCTTAAGGATTTGGGATACAATTAACATCAATAATAAAATTTGATTACTTATGAGAATGTAATAGGGAATATTAATATATTGGTTTCTCTTCAGCCTAATAAAGTGGAAAAATTACTCTATGTAAAACCTACTATTACACAATTCAATACAATTTTAGGACAATCGTGGTTAAAAAAAATTGAAGCAATATTGGACCAAATTAATATAACTATTTAATTTAATTTCCAATGTATGTTACTTACATATCAAAGAGATAGAATAATTGAAAATAATAATATTATTATAAGTATAGTAACATCTAAAAAATAATAAAGTATGGGTACCAAATAGAAGTCACCAAAGTATGGATAAAAGAATTAAGCAAGTAGAGGCTATTTCAAAAAAATAACATGAAAAGAAAGATTCTCAATATACTATCATTGGAGAAGCAACATTACAAGTTTAATCTCACACATGATTAACATAGGTAAATAATGTAATTTAAAATGTTCCCAAGGGTTTAGTTCCACAAGGATTAAATTACTTATGAAGGTCAACATAATTCAAAAATATTATTTTCCATTGGTTGGTCAGATGATTCCATTCTCATCAATTTTCCTAATTGAAATGAAATCATTTGTTAGTTTAAATTCAAAACATATCCAATGCTTACATATTACACCATCAATTCATCACATCTATTCTTTCTATCAATTTTTTATAATGTTAATAAAAAAACATAAATGATAAATGACATAAAACATAATTTCATATTTCATGTATATGATACAAGTATACATCAAAAAATAAAAAATCCTATATACAAAATTTGAAACAAATATTTAAAATCTCAAATATATCACTCAATAATGGGAACATGATGGACCTATCCATATACATCATTATAATTATCCCTATCTCTAAGTTTAGGGTATCATCTCATTTGGATTGTGACCAAGATCTAATATGTCTCTCACAATACTTGTATAAATATAGTATAGACTAAAGGTTTTCTATGAATTTTGCATTCTCATTCTAGAATTTCACATGCTTGGTAAATATTCTCTAACCAATTTTTGTGATAGGAGTTGGTTGAGGCATCTTATGGCTAACTAGCCACACTCTCAACTTTGTATTTCACACTCTCAATTGGTCTTTATTATTTACAATAATAATTTTAGTGGTGCTTATAATTAACAAAATATGGGCTAATAAACCAAAATATTCTAGTACTAATGAATCATGATTTTGGCATAAGCTTAATAAGTACCCAAGTGAAAATCTTAATAACATGATTTTTAAAAAAAACATATTACCTCCTTTGAATCCTATGAAAAGATTCAAATAATATTTTACTTATCATAGATTTCATGGACACTATATGAATAAGTGTTGGGAATTTAAACATAAAATACAATATATTATTGATAACAGTGATTCTATATTGGATACATCTATTACAAAACCATTGGACTCAAGCACATCTTTAAAAATTGAGAAACCTACTATAATTATGGTTTCATCTACTAAGGTCAAATTTCCAAAATAAGGGTTACTTTAAGATGAATTTTCCTCAAAAAGATTCATATTATAAGGAAGTTCATAAGATATATGTACCTAAAAAAACTAATGTCACAAACATGGTTTTCAAGGAGACAACCACAACTCCCACTTTAGGCAAAGAACATAATAAATGAAGCCATCCAAAAAAGTATATGATTAAATCTCCAAAACTATCTAAGCATGAACATAATGTTGATGATGAGGAATATATTTAAGAGTAAATAATATTTAATAAACTAACTAAAAAATATGGTGTTGTTGGTTATATGTACCCTACTATAGATAAATAATGCAATATAAATTGGAATAACATGTATAACTATTTAGATATTAGCATGGATCAAGTATCGCTACATGCATTATATCAAACAGACTTAACAAAAGTATGTAATTCAAATACATCATAGGTGTGTCTATAGTTTAGTGATTAATGTGTATCCATATAATACACTTACTCATGAGCTAGAGATTTTAACTCAACATAAATTAAAAAGTGAAGATGACATATTTTATATGCATGGTTGGTCAAATGATACAAAACATACATATGAGTATCTAATGGATGTGATAATTGGTTAAATTTAACATAATATAACGTGCATATATTATTAATTTTTGATGGTTTTGTCCTTTTTCTAGATTTTATTGATTGTTTTCTCTATTCTTCTATCTTAACATACATGTATACGATTACATATCTACAACTATATAATCATGAACATAATGTTGATGATGAGGAATATATTGAAGATAAAATATAAATAACTAAAATATTTCCACAATATGGTGTAGTTGGTTTTACATACCCTAATGTAAATAAATAATGTGATATAAACTGGTGTAATATGTCTAAATATCTAGCTATTAGTATGTGTCAAGTATCACTATATGCATTATATAAAGTAGGTTTAACACAAATATATAATTATAATACATCATAAGTGTGACTATGAGTTTAGTTATAAATGTGTATACATATAATACACATAATCATGAGATATAGCTATTAACTCAACATAAATTAAAAATCTATTAATTCAAAATTCAAAAAAAAAAATCAAAATTCAAAAGTGCTTTGTTAGTTTACAAGATTGATTGATGTTAGGAAAATTTATCCTCACATGTATTTTTTAATTATTGAATATTGTAATGTGAATAATTATATGATTAATAATTCACAAATAGATATATAGTTGTTAGGTAATTAAGCTTATTTAGTGAGTTGCATATATAGCTCACATAGAGATGTTTGTTATGGATAGTGAGTATTCATAGATTTATGAAGAGATATTGGTGAAGATATGAATATACATGATTGATGCATAGGATAGAGTTAACTAAAATAAATTTCAAGATATCTCAAATTTCCTTCTTTCCTTGTAGCCCTCCTAATTCACTTTTTCAATTGGTTTGACAAGTACACAAGGGTTATAAACACACACAATATATTTTTAAATGCCCACTAAGGGAATACAACTTAAAAAAAAATTATGAGCCAAATATTAGGTTAAATGCACTAAATTCACTTGACCTTCTCCAAACTAGGCCTTAATTAGGTCTCTTAGATTCTAAAACTAAGTTTGAGCTCTAAAATTCCCCACACATTTCAATACTCTAATAAAATATTTTATTCAATTTAAGTACATTAAAATAAATCTCCAGGTAAAATTTGAAGGTATAAAATAATTTATATATAGCCAAACCAAGAAATGGTCAAAAACCTTAAGGTAGGGTTCTACATAGGCCAAAAGGTAAAAATTTGAAGATTTTAAGTGAAAATGTATGTTTCAAGAAATTAAAAATATTTAATATGGTATTTTAAAACCTTATACAACTCTATTAATTTTAAGAAAAAATAATTCAATTTCAAATAAACTTAAAAATTGAAATTCTAACTTTGATTGTACTTAGAATGCAGGGTTACTGGACTATGTAAATAGAGTTTGAGTTTGAAATGAGATTAAAAATTCACAAGGGTTTTAGAAGAATTAAAAAAAATTAATTCACATAATTATAATCTTAAAACACTATTTTAATCATTAAATGTTTTGAAAATAAACAAAATATACCTTTCAAATCACTTGAAACTTGATTGTAACATACACAAGATTCTTAAGACTTGAATGTCTCTCTCTCTCTCTCACCTGTAGATCAATGATAAAATTAAAAAAAAACAAATATATATATATATATATATATATATATATATATATATATATATATTATTATCCAAACTTACCAATAATCTCAAATTCATTTACAACAGTCTTCAAAAACTTCTTTCATTCATGAACATTCTTGATCTCAATCAGTCATACACAAAAAACTAAGATGAACAACCTTCCTTAACAAATTTTGATATCATTTCTATTTATTGGAGCTCACAACCTTATTATTAAATTAAATAATTACTATTTTTATAGTCTTAATTCAATTTAAGTCCCTATAAAATCTCTAACTAAATCTATTTTTCTTCCAACATAGGCTTATGCATGATTAAGTAGTCTTATTGGATGTTACATCAAGGTTTAAACATAGCATATATGAAAAAAAAGGTGTTAAAACATAAATAATAATACTAAAACATATAATACCCATAAATAAACCAACATCTAACATTTTAACCTAGCAAAAAATTGTTTAATACCTCAAGACTATAGAGAGAAATTCAAAATTTTGAATTTGGCAAGAAAACATCTAGAGAGCTCAAATTTAAATTTTATTAAATAATAAGACCTATAAATGACTCCTATATGAGATTATAGACTACTAATACCCCTTTAATACTAAAAAATAATTAAAACTAACCAAAATTTATCATATGGAGTGATGTTCCTACATCATACTCCCTAAGAACAAGAAATTGACTCATAAACTCTTGTTCATGAGGTCTTAAGAGTACCTCCATGATTGATGATATATTTGTTTTCATCCAAGTGGAATAATATATAGGATGATGTTTCCACTTCACTAAGTATTTATATTAATCCTTACCTCTTATTTTTTTTACTACTTTTTTGTCCAAGATAAGGTCAAGCTCTTATTTTACTTGTGGTAGCTGATCTGGCCACTCTTAGATTGTTGTATCTTGAATTCCAGCTAGTTGATCCTAAATATCTCCTTCCCTATATGGATACAAGTATAAAATATTGAATATAGGAGAGATGCATATTCCATTAGGTAATTATATCTCATAGGCATTGTTAGAAAACTTTCTTATGACCTTTGATTAGTTATTCTTATTCATATTTAGTTTGTTGTAATCACATTTTGGAAACCTTTTCTTCTTCAAGTGAGATAACACCATATATCCAATTTATAATATGACCTCTCTCATCTTCAAATAATCATGTTGTTTGTACTTGTCCACACTCAACTCTAACTAATTATTCACTTGATCATTCACCTCTTGCATGGTAATGGAAGACTCCTCTCCCTCAACACTTATTTTCTCCACTTTGCCTAAGTATCTCAACTCAAATACTCCCCTTGGGTGCATATCATACACCACTTAAAATGGAATCTTTCTTATGCTCATATTGGGTGAGTCATTGTAATCACAATCTACTTTAGGAAATATCAAGTCTCATTATTTAGGACTATATTTTATCAAACATATTATAAAGTTACCCAAACTTATATTTACAACCTCACTTTGGCCATTTATTTGAGGGTGGTAAGTTGAGCTAAAGTTCAAATTGGTTCCTAGATTCTTCCACAAGGTTATCTAAAAGTTTCCTACAAAATTAGTATCTCTATTTGAGATAATGCTCAATGGTATACCATGTATTCTAACAATCTCCTTGAAGAATAAATTGGCCACATGAGTAACATAATTGGTTATCTTACAAGGTATAAAATGGACCATTTTGGAAAATTTGTCCACAATAGCAAAAATAGAGTCATGCCCTCCTTGAATTCTTGGCAACTCCATGACAAAGTCTATGATAATGGACTCTCAAGGCCTATTTGGTATTGGTAAGGGCTCATATAGGTTCATATTAGTGTTCTTTCCATTTGTATATTGACAAAATTTGCATCTTTCCACAAAATTTCTCACATTTGTTTACATTCTAGGCCAATAATAGTGATTAAAAAGCTGAGTTAAGGTTTTATCAAGACTAAAGTGACCTGCCAAACTTTCATAATGCTTCTCCTTAATCAAATTTTCTGTCATTAAACTCTTTTAAACACAAAGTTGAACTCATTTGAACAACAAACCATCTTAAATCATATACTCCATCTAAGGTTCCCTTTTTATTATAATAAGATTATTGGAAGCCTCATATGCATCTTGAAAATCTAAATTAGTTTCATATAACTCCTTAACTGACTCTATTCCTCCACTCTAAAGCTAAATTTCACTAATAATCAAATTCCTACTACTGAGAGCTTTTGCTACCTTGTTTTTTTCTCCTTTATTGTGCTTGATGACAAATGTGAAGTTTTTCAAGTACTCCACCCACTTCATGTGACTTTGAATAAGCTTGGGTTGGATAGTTATGAATTTATGTTCATGGTTATTTATGAAGATAATAAACTCCCTTGGCATTAAGTAGTGTCTCCAATTCCTCAAAGTTTGAACCATGGCATAGGACTCAAGATAATAATCTAACTACCATTTATTGGCCTTATTTAAATTATCACTAATGTAAGTTATAGGTCTACCCGACTTAGGATAGTTCCAATGGCCACTCCATTTGCATCACACTCAACTTGCAACACCTTGTTCAAATAAGGAAGTGATAACATTCATTGTTTTATTATTATTTTCTTTAAAAACTAAAAATTTATCACAACTATATCAACCCATACAAACATATTTTTATTGCTATAATAGTATCAATAATGGGTGAAAAAATCCACTATTTTTTTTTATTAATTTACTATATAATTTAGCTAAGACATGGAAGCTTCTACCTCATAGGTTTTTCTTGGAGTTGGCCACCTAATTATGGCCTTCACCTTGTATTTATCCATCTTAAAAACACCTTGAGAGATCAAAAAGCCAAGGTGGGAAAGCTTTTTATTCATGAACAAACATTTATTAAGGTTAATCAACAACCTCACCTCATACAACCTCTGCATAATCATTCTCAAATGTTGAATATGATCCTCTTTACTAGGATTGTAAATCAATATGTCATCCAGATATACAATCACAAACATAGAAATAAAAGTATTTAAGACCTCATTCATGAGTCTCATGAATGTTCTTGGGGCATTAGTTAGACCAAATGTCATGACAATCCATTCATACAACCCCTAATTTGTCTTAAAGATAGTCTTCCATTCATCTCCTTCTCTTATTCTTATCTAGTGATAACCAATATTAAGATCTATCTTATAAAATTAGTTATAACTACTTAAACAATCCATAAAATCCTCAATTATTTGAAGGGGAAATATATACCTTATGGTTATCTTGTTGATTGCTCTTAAATCTGTACACACCCTCTAATCTCCTTCTTTATTGGGAACTAGTACTATTGGTACTACACATGGGTTGATTCTTTCTTGGATCAATATATTTCAGAAGATGTATTTTATTTTCTTCTTGATTTATTCATTCTCTTGTTGAGTCATATTATAGGTAGATTTATTAGGCAAACTAACACTTGATACAAATTCAATGTGATGATTGATGTTCTTAATAGGCAGTAGCTCATTAAGTAGTTCACCCACCACTATATTAGAATACTCCTCCAACATATATTTTACCTCTTGAGGTAATTCATTCAACTTAGTGGTTTTTATAATAGTCCTTATTTTAAACACAATTCCATAACCTAATTATTCTTCTA
>JARHVA010008538.1:377500-392500 GCA_037957365.1 Torreya grandis | reverse complement strand
CCATTTTATACATAAATGATTTTCAAAATATACATGAGTGGGATGTATAACATACAAGTTACATATGTTAAATGAACATATAGATGCATGCCTACACTATGTGCATCTTAATATAATTTTTAGATGATCTATTTATATTATTTCCATTGATCATATTAATATAATTAAGCTATTTATACATGGTTTGCTCTTATGTATAATTTTTAGGGTTATATTTCATTTAGATATTATGATTTGCTATATTATATGTTCACATTCATTGATTATGTAGAATACATTACTTATTCTATGTGTGTTGGATGTTATTTATTATTACATGTGGTCATTGATGTGTGTTACATTTCATGTCTTATGAGTGCATTTATTGTGTCTTGTCACATTGTGCATCAGTTGTAATAGAGTATCTTCTAGTCTATGCCATAGCCACATTTTCCATGTTGGGTTAGAGTGAATTCTAACTTGAGTTATATATTCAATTCTTGTGTGATTTATGATCATGATATTGTGTGTATATGTATATATATACACGTATGATGGTTAATGTGCTTGGTTCCATGATTTATATCATGCATTCTTATATTATGTATGATTATATGATGTATATCATGCATTTAATACATTTTTTATTACTATGTTCCTACTTTTTATATTTTCCTTACATGATACTTGTATGCAAAGTAACTTGAATTACATGTTTTAGACATACTTTGATTATCAAATATTTATATGATAACATATCTTCTCATGTTTATATATGTGATTTAAATTATTAAATTTTATATATAATGCATGATGCACACAACTCTTTCTTTTGATATGAGTAATTCATAGGATTCATCTGTCCACTTAAAAGGTGGGAATATAGTGGGTTTGTCTTAGAGATTCAAGCCTTGACAAATAGATGACTCATATTTTTGGTTGGATTATGTGATTTAGATGGGAAGGACTAGATATATTGAGGTATATGCAAGGAATATGTGGTAAATTTTTCATGATTATGAAGAATAATTGATATATTATATGACATTTAGATATGAATTATATGGGTCAAATTGATAAGATTTATCAAATTGATAAGATTTAAATATATATTATGATGTTTCTATATCAATTTTGAGTTACAAATGGATCATATTTGGGGCATGAATGTGGTTTATGCAATTTTGTTTTTAAATTTCTATGTCATATATTGATGGATAATGATGGTACTATGTAGGTAATTTGAATCTAAAATATGCTTGTAGTGGTTGATTAAAAGTTTTTAATTTACACATGAAACTATTTTAGGGTTCCAATTTTACATATAAACATATTTAGGGTTCCACCTTTACTTGCAACCTATTTTTATGTTCTACCAAAATAATTATGATGATATTTCAAAAGGATACAATTAAGGATCATGCATTTCTTAACTTATATAAATTTTCCACATCCAATGGGGTTTGAGGCATTCATAGTTCTCAACCCATGGTTTTATAAATGAAATCTCTTTAGGGCATGAACACACATGACATTATTCAAACAATTTCAAAAAGTGATAACTTGGTTCACATAACCTCAAATGTATTCATTCCTTAAATTTTAAATTTATATAAATTCAATTATTTAGATTATTTAATATTTTCTATCATGAGTAAATATTTATCTATACATGTTTCCTTATAGTATTTTCATGGGGTAAGCATTATATTTGGGGAATTCATATCAACACCTAGTATGGTTATTATAAGTACCAAGTTTATTTATTTTATAATTGTAATCTAGAATTTTCAATACTAAACTAAAATGGTGGACTTTTTAGACAACAATTTTGGTATTAGACACTTGGAAACGTCATTTTTGATATATATTGAAACATATAAACTTATGTGTACACATTTGTATCTTTTTAATCACATATTGTCTTGGCCAATCCAATTTACTAATAAATGCATTTAACATCACTTTATTCTATGTAATAACACTAAATAATCTTAATAACAGTGTCACCATATTATAAATCATTGTTTTCCATTTATTGATAATATTAGAAATAGATGGATAGTTGTAGTAAATAAATTTTTGTACGTCTACCATTAGCATCTAAGAACACCCAAATACAAATTTTAAAATTAAATTTAATCCATTAGGTTAGCTTACAAATGTTTCCTATGTCAGTCATGGGGAGGGAGGGTGCACAGGGTGGAGTCAAAGAGCAATTTATAGATACAAATCAAACCTAAGGTCATAATCACTTGCATATTATGTTGAGAATAACATGTATCTTGATAAATCCATTACCACTCTCTTTATACATTATAAAAAAAACCATAAAAATAAAAAAAACCTCAAAGGGGTAGCCTTAAAGCCAAGTTTGAATATAAAACACAAGATGAATTTGCATGTTGTCAGGTGTCAAAAGCCTAGTGTTGCATCAAATTATAGCATGATTATGATTGTACACACAAAAATATAAGTGAGAGGATTACTTAATTTTTGAGCCTTATTTGGATTATTAGAATGTATGAAACACTAAATTAATTAGTAGGGTGTGGTTGGGGTTGTCCAACCCATATTTTTAACTCCTTTTTCTAAGTCAAACTTATTTTGAATGCACAAATAGGGTTTCAAAATAAGGAGAAGAAAATAAAGGATATATGCACATGACTTATGGTAATTAAATATAAAAAATAATCTACAGATGTAGTTGTAATAGTCTAAGGTGGAAAAAACTTTTATAAGTTACTAGGATAATACTGACAGAGGCTAAATAGTATCAATCACTACAGGGGTCTGAGCTTGGTCAAAAGTGTTTAATTTATTTTTATACATTTTATCTCCTAATCTAAGAAAATATAGATCTAATCAAAAAAATTATAGGAAATATGACATAGGTAGTAGAAACATAAACCATATAATCTTCTAAGTTCATCTCCACTCTTGAGCTTTGTTAATTCTAAAAATAGTAAGTGTGATATAAATCTCTCTTTTGCATTCATTTTTTTATTGTAAATTCCATATTTTGTATAATATGAATTTAAATATTTTTATTTTATTTATATCAACTTAATTTAAAATAGATAAAAGCATAGTATCATGAATAAGGTACCAAGGAATCCACAAACATAAAATGAATGAGTCATCATCATAATTATTTGTAATATTATATGATGTAGCATTAATGTCTCTCTACATTTATTTTATTTGTTCTTCAATGTTTATCCCAATGACACATTATGCTTCAATATTTATATTGGAGACATACTATGTGATAGTTGTATCCTCATTGGAATTGAATCATATTTTTATATTTGGTGCACCATGTTTTTGATAAGATAAATCTACAAAAAGGGTGTAGATCACATGTACAAAAAGACCAAGGGGCTGCAAGATAGGCCAAAGGCCATAAATAATAGACAAACAACAAACAAATGACAACCAAATAGCAAACCAAAAATAGACTAGAAGACAACCATGGTAGAAGCACTACTTGTTAATCAAATATTTCCAATCATATTTAATAAAATTGAGAAGTTCCTCCTTGGTAGTAAATTTTCCTTCAATATATTTATCTTTATTTGGGGCCTCCTATAGAATCATCAAAGAAGTAGATTGATGAACAACCTTCAAGTAGACGGTTGTCAACACTTTTATTTTGTTGTGGAGTGAGCGTAAACCATTTTTTACGTCCTCTATCTCCCTTTTAATCTAACTATCATCATCACAAGTGTCCTTCAAATCCTCCTTAACTAAGTCATATATGGAGTTATTCAAATCCTCAAAATGACTGGTCCCTTCATTGTCAATCTACTAATTTGAACTGGGATTGACTTTTAAAATACCTACTTTCTTCCCTAGATCTAAAGTAGTGGGATAATTAACAATTTTCACCAAAGGGGTTTTTCCCCCAACTAATCTATTGGACCTCCTGATATTTGGCTTTTTATCCATGAAACCCTGAGTTTTCATTCTAGATGATTCATTTTCATCCACATACCCTTGCACCTAGGCCTCTAGGTGCTCTTTGTCTGTAGCCAGATTTAGAAGCCCTTTATCCACAACTTTTTTAGTATTTTTCTTGCCTAGATTTTTTTTTGTAGAAACATCTCAAGGGAGAAATTTCCTCTTATGGCCACAAATAGAAGGATTAGTCTTTAGCTCACACAACCCTTCCATAGCCAAAGATTTGGAAGGATTTGGGGGTATGGATTTTGTAACTTCTAGAGATAGACAAACATATCCCAAAAAAATAATATTTTTTAAGGGGGGAGTTCAAAGAAGGGATGACACTATCCTTGAACTTGGGAAGGGAACCATGAGAACCTAGAGAACCAAATCTGACTCTCAAGGGGATATGGTTATCTGAGTCACTTTCATGGGTATCTTCAATCATAAGAGCCTTTAAATTTTTACATGGATATAACACTAGGTGAAAGTGATAAAGCCTAAAAATAAGACCTTGGTGGAGCAGAATAGTGGAGGTAGTCAAGTTGATATCAATACCATTTTTAATAGATTTGACAGAGGTCTTCAGGGATGACAAAAGGAATAAAGGAAAGTTGATAAACACCTTATGGTAAAACTGATTTAGAATAGAAAAATGGTAATTATAAAAACATTTAAAACAACCCTCAAGTGTGAAATACTTCATCATAATAAAGCATACCTTATTCCAAGGATTAATCAGACTTTCCCTATCAAAACCTCCCTATAGTTTCACCAGAGACTCACCTTCTCTGAAGAATCTTTTCATCCCCTTTGGGTCTTGGACTTTGGTGAGTCTCTTTAATATTCTACCCTCATAGTGCATACCCATGGCCTTTGCAATATATTCTTTATTTATTTCAAATTGAATACCACCAACTTGAACTTTGTAGTCCCCATCCCAACTCAAGGCAAACTAAGTTGAGATATTCTCATCATAACTATTAAGACAGTATGAAAAAGGAAAAATGACTCCTTCATAATACATACTCCAAATCATGACATTTTCTTTGGTCTCATCATAAGATAAAGGCTCCATTTTGACCTTGTAACCTCCCATGACTGAAAGCTTCTTAGAATTTTTTATAGTCTTGATCAAGACCAAAATCAAAATCAGCCACCAATGATTAAATAGAATAGTGTCAAATAGTCTATAATAAATGGAATGGCTATCATTAAGTAACCATCCTTTAAGACCACTCAAATCCCAAACCTATTTATTCATATTATACAAGCTAATCAAGTAATGATTGTATGTGTAGGGAAGCTTACAAGGATTTCCTATGTGAGATAGTGTCGTTGGGAAATGAATCTGCCTCGTGTGATATTGATTTTCATTGAGGTGGAAATACTCATATCTTAAAGTGAGGTCATACATAATCTTTCCAATTTTAATGACTTCACCTTTCCTACCCTTAATGTGGCCAACCATTTTAATATTTGTTGTAGTTCTATTTTAGTATTTTTTTGACATTATATTTTACTTTATAAAATTATATATTCATTTGAATAAATTCACCTTAGTGTATAAATTTTAAGAACTAAGTTAAATTAGAAGGTATCGATCACTATTTTGGCATTCATGTAGGTGCACCATATTTTTAGGCAACCATTTTAATATTTGTTGTAGTTATATTTTAGTAATTTTTTGACATTATATTATACTTTATACAACTATATATTCATTTGAATGAATTCACCTTAGTACATAAATTTTAAGAACTAAGTCAAATTAGAAGGTATCGGTCATTGTTTTGACATTCATGTAGGTATAAGGGGTTTGATAGAGACCCTCCCATTGATATTATTTAAGAGGATACCATTATATGGGTTACCTTATCCTTTGAAATACAACTTGTTTTATAAATTTATTTACTAATTTTACACTATGATTAGTTTATCTTATCCCATTTATTTACATCTATACTAGGGTTAAATATAAATAATAAAATGGCCTTCATTTTATTAATGTCAATAATATAAATTCACTCATATAGTCATAATAAAATGGCATTTATTTTATTAATGTCAATAATATAAATTCAATCATATAGTCAATAAATTAAGTATTATGATATTGATCATGCAAATTATAGGTCACTTAAAGACTTTGGATAATTATTTAAAAATAAGTTGATATTCTAAAATAATAGCAGAGGCTCAAATTTATAAAATATAGTGCCAATTTAAATTGTAAATATTCCCATTTTAGGTCTTATTTAAGAGGATACCATTATATAGGTCACCTTAGCCTTGAAAAATAACTTGTTTTCTAAATGTAGTTACTAAGTTTACAATATGGTTAGTTTATCTTATCCTATTTATTTACATTTAAATTAGGTTTAAATATAAATAATAAAATGACACTCATTTATTTTATGTCAATAATAAAAATTCACCCATATAGTCAACAAATCAATTATTCTAGATTTTGATTTTAGAAGAAAAGATATTGATTATGCAAAACATAGGTCACTTAAAGACTTTCGATAATTCTTGAAAAATAAATTGATCTTCTGTAAAAATAGTAGAGGCTCAAAACAATAAAATATAGTGCCACTTTAAATTTTAATTATTATTTAGTTAGACATCATATGCCTAAATGAATTCAAAATCTCAACTTGTATGAGTTATTAATCAAATAAAATAAGTTCAAATGATCGTTAGCCAACAAAATTAACTTCAATAGTAATTATTCACTCATTTGACCATAGAAAGAAGATGCCTTAAATCAAATAAATATAAATGAGACAAGTTACTACTAAAAACCTAAATAGTGAAGAATCCCACCAAATTTAAATCAAAATACCATTTTGTAGAATCATTTTCCCCCTCATTTCTACTTCCTCCTTTAAAAATGTTTTAGTACACCATGAAAATAAAATGGAACATAATAGAGATAATTTCTAATTATCTTTAATTAAAAATTATCAAAATCATAAATAAAAAATTTAGTCCTTCCTCTACAAATAACTAAAGCCTTAAATAACTAAAGTTTTTCAATTCTAAAATATTAGAACTTATCAATTACCAACTTCCACAAGGTTATACAATACACTAAAATGTACAAACAATAACTTAATATTATCTTGGCATTAAATTCCCATCAAATAGATTGTTACATCATTTTTAGCATTCTTCTATATATATAATATATTGCAACCAACATTTTCCAAGTTTCTTGTCTACTTTGAGAAGGTTCATCAACATCTTAGATATTATATATAAAACATATCCTATTAGCATGCCAAACATGTTCCAAATTTTATATGAGAGAGGTAATTTATACTTATATAAGATTGACATAGAATCTTTTCCATCTAGTGACTTCCACTTAAACTATGTTGAGGACTTTGCCAACCATACATTTAAACATATATTTGGAAATCCATTTCCATTCTTCATCCTAATTTAGAAAAAAATAAAATAGATCATTCATTTTATTAGTAATGAATTATAGTGTAATAGTCACTACCTTATAATTCTCCATTATCAAATCCAAACCTCCTGAGTGATGGTTCATAAAAATTAGAACCACTTCTGATTCAAATTTGGTAAACTATACAATGTCTAAGAAGTTTGAGTTATTTCTTATTTGATATTTTTCAATAAAATATATAATTTCATTTACTTTAAATAATTTTATTATATATTATATAAACTTATTTTGTATTATTTTCACCTAAAAAAATTGTTCTTGCAAAATTATAAAAATTAAAAAATAATTCAATCAATGTACATTCAATATCAAAGAACACAATCCAAATGGATTTCTTAATAACAAACAAGTATTCTAAACTATTTATAAATTATTTAAATTCATTATATAATTATAAAATTCTCTTTTTGTATTTCTCAAAATCTTCAGAGCTTGATCAAAATTCATAGCATTAAAAGTTTTCATCAAGAAAGGGTGGTAGGCTTATTTATTTGGAAAAAATTATGAAAATATGAGTTTGTTGGCCATTAGTTATTATGATATTCTCTTCATCTTGCATATAATGACTAACTTGATCATTTTTTAATTTATATTTAAAGTCAATCTCTAGTTCCTTTATGACAACCATAGTAACATTCTCTTGTCTCCTCCATTCACACTCAAATTGTTGCCTACAATTTTGGGTTATGGCCTTAGAGGAACTCCAATAGCATCAAGTGGGGTTGTTGATTTACTTTTTCTAAGTTTTAAAATAAATTTACATAAATGGGATCCAATTGGATTGATTATGAGATTAGATTAGGTGAAATAGGGACAAAAACATATAAAGAACCCCATTCTACACCAATTTGAAAATGGAAATTAGGAGTTTTAAATAAAAAATCTAAAAATTTTAGAATAAAATAATATTAGGATTTGTCCAAAGATAGGTGTATGATTTATCCTCATATTTTGAACCTTAAGATGGTTCCTTTCATTTTGAGATCTGAAAATTAGGGTCCCTAAGTTCAATTACAAAGAATTTGGGTTCATTAGTAATTAAAAATGGTGATTCATTGGGTAAATACTCAAGTATTATTAGAATTTAGAATCTCTAGTTTTGTGCTTTAGTAAGAATAAACCAAAACAACTAATGAAATAAATATTTTTTGATTAAATGTAATTTATCATCAATAATTTAGTGAATGTGTGTTTTTTTATAAAATAGATATTTTAAGGACATAAATTTCAAGTTTTAATTAAGATTAATAGACCTTTTGTTTTAGGTTGTAATCATAAGTAATATATTAAGTAATATTATTTTATTTTATTATTATTAATTAAAATAGACATATTAGTTATTTACTTGGGCCTAGCTCCATTGGTATCTATACATTTATAGCCCTAATAGAGATACCTTTGAGTCAATGTAGGCCTTGCTCTACTACCAATATGCATCCATAATCCTAGTAGAGTTTACCCAATTCACATATTTATATGTTTGTAATAAAAAATTTGGATTAAAGATCTCATTAATATTTTTAGAGTCACTTTAGATAACATGGATCATAATTATCTTTTAGATTTGTCTTAGCCAATTAGACTACTTAATTTTTTATTATCTCGACTTCATTATACATACATACATACATACATACATATAATATTTGGAGATGAATATCTATTTAGGTTAATCTTGAGTCTATATTAGTTGTGCATTTCTTATTAAAATAAATTCACTTATTCTAGATTTTATGAGGTGTCACACCTCTTTTGTCCTTTTGTATGCAATATTAAAGTTACATGTAACATGTAACTCCCTCCATAATTATAACCTTATGGGGATTATTGACACAAGGAACACACTAATAATGTTGTGTAAAGTCATGATGGGATTCTTTGTGACTCCCTCTTCTTTCATCTAGCTCTATTTATTGTGTTGTCTCTTCTCTCATTCTACACAACAGATCATTTTGAGACACTTGTCTATGAATTGAGGCCCATATATATATTTTCTATTAAGAATTTACTTGGATAATATTTTAATTTCAATCTTTATTAATACATGTGGGGTATTCTTCTATTAATTAGATTTCACCACTTATCAATGTTATGTCTCACATTCATGTGATTGATTACTTTTGAGGTAACATTATCCCTTTATCCATTAATTATTTATGTTTTTGATATTATTTTTAACAATCTTGGCATATTTTATAAAATGGTATTAGGGCAAGTTAATTTCAACATTGAACTTTGAGTTTGTTATCAATTTTTGGGTGGAAAAGTATAGTTTTTTAACATTTTTTTGTCTTCCACTATTTATTATACCTTTTAAATGTTTATATCCATTTCTTGTCTATTTTCATGTATCTAATTCCATTTATATATGCATTTATTTTGATAATTATTTACAATCCTTCAACTTGTTCAACCTTGGAATTTTTAATATGTTTTTTGGTCTAAAAACATGTCTAAAGAAAATGGCAATAATGGTTGATTGTTAATATGGGTTTTTATACCTTTTTATCTTTGTGTTTAAGTTGAGAATAAATTGTTAAAAATTTTCATAAATCCAAATTTATATTTGGCTGAAAATGTCAATTCATAATTGCTATTTTTCAAAAAATATGATTTGTGAGTTCATCTATTTGGCATTTTGTATTTTTTTAAAAATTCATTCACTTTTCCAATACTCATGTATATGGAATTTTGTAATACATATGGATTATTTTGTATTTTATTGATATATGCTTCCATGGACATTTAGAATAAGTGTTTATTGTGAATTTTTATTCTTTCAAGTTTCATTTAAATATTGTTGAATTCACACTTATATATTTCATTATCCTCTTATCATTTGTATCAATCATTTTAAAATGTTTTGGATGTATAACAATGAAGATTTGACTAATTATATCAAGAACCAAAATTTGAAAAATTATAATGCAATTATTACTTTGAAATGTCAATATAAGATAATTTTGTTATTACAAACCTCGCATGATATTAAAATACATGAAATGTAAAAACTTGTTCACTATCTTACCACCAAAATTACATATTTTGAAAGTGAATACCTTAAATGTTTATTTTAAATGTGATATTTCTTCTTCTCATGAGCATATTGATTCATAACATCATGTTACTATCCCTAGATTGAAAATTATGCAATCCATGGGTTCTTCTATTGGTAGTCTTAAAAAACATTAAAATGACATTATTAAGTCCATTTTGTTTAAACTTAATGAAAATTTTATAGGGCTTGGTTTTAATTCCTGTAGTGATAACTGGAATTCGCATTATCACCCTCACTGAAATACTTTACACAATATTAATTTTCAATCTCATAAGACTGATTTTGGTTATAATACTTTTCATACTCATCATTTGGTTAAAAATCATAAAACTTGTGAGTATTATGGTAAACATGGACATCATATTTTATTTTTTTAGAAATTTCATCCATATAAATATTCTGGTAAATCAACTCATGATATTTTACATTGTTGGAAAACCACTAAAACACTCATTCAAAGGTTAAACTAATTTGTATCCCTAAAGTTATGGTATCTTCTTGAGGCTTTGGTGTGACTTATTTTGATAATTCCTCAATGTCTTCAAGTAAGATATATTTTATAAAAAGTAATACATATTATTTTCTCCCCTTTGATAAACTCATTTTTTTATGCGTTCCTTGATTTTATATTTACTTTTTGATGCAGGTTGTCAAGGAAATATTCTTTGTTTGGAGATAATTATTTTTGAATAACTTTGTTTCATGAAATATTCCACATTTTATTATAAAAGTTGTCTTTTACTAAATTTTCCTTGATTCATATCTAATCTTAATAATTTAATTATATGTAAATCATATATTATGGCTTTTCTACTTAACATGAAATATTGGTGTAGTATTCTATTTTACAAGTATTTTTGATCAATTTTTCCCACATATTCATTTGTTGGTATTTGTTCCAATGAAGATTTACCATCTTTTTTGAAGAGGATTATTTAATATTTTTGATGATCACACATTCACATTGAAATCTTTTTGGTGACACCTTGTCTTCTTTTTCCCTCTCTCATAACATCATAATTACTCTTGAAGGTTATTTCCATTAAGTGGTAAAATTATGTATGTCAAATCCCTTCTTTGTTTGTAAGATTTTATACTCTTTTATAAATCCAAATAAAGATTAAGGGGGAGTTTTGGAGATTAATATTTATATATGTTGATTTAGGTTAATCATAAGTCTATTTGAATTATGCATTGTTTATTTTAATAAATTCACTTATGTTTTATTTTATGATGCGTCACACCTCTTTTTTTATTTTATAGGTAACCTTGGTGTTACATTTCACATTTATCTCCATCCACACTAATCAAACACTTCCACCTCACCTAAGGTTCATAAGGTTGTGATAGGATTATTTATAACTTAATATTCTTTCCTATAGAGTTATTTATTGAGCTCTCTCATCTCTAATTATACAAAATAGACCATCTTGGGACACTTATTTATGGATTGAATCCCATACATCTTTCTCATTCTATTTTATTCTAGTAATATTGTACTTGGATAACATAATTATCTCAAGCTTTCTTAATACATGTGGGTTTTTCTTCCATTGATTCAATTTCACCACTTATCATTCTTGTGTCTCACATACTTCTAGTTATTTAATTTTGAGGTAGCATTTTTCCTTTTTGCATTCAGTCTTTATGTTTTCAACATTAATTTTAATGATTTTGGCATTATATTTATGATAATCACTTAACCCTAACTTATTCTACTATGTTTTAGTTTGATTAATTCTAAGTCAAGTAATTAAACTTAAATTTGATGTAGTTTAATAAATTATAAGTCAAGTACTTGACCCTAATACTTATTTTTACAGGAATGATTTTGGAAATATTTTCAAGTTTGAGTGTTTCATTCATTTTTTTATGTTCTTCGGAAATTGTGATTTCCTAAGGATTCATTTATTTAGGTTAATGTGGAGGGAAAACCACGTATTGAAGTATTTTTTTTTCTAAGACACTAATATATCCTACTAAAAAAAATACAAAAAAATAGAACTAAAATATATAAAAAAAGAACACAAGAAAAAAATAATAATAAAAGAAAAGAATAACTTACTAAGGAAGATTAGAGGTGTTCAAATGGAGTAGTCTGAAAATAATGTATTAGGTGTCTCCCATTTACGTTTGATGCAAAGATAATACTTTAGAAGACTATAAATATGAAGGTATTCTCACCTACAATTTATTAAACTTGATAAGGTCCCAGCCATATCATAATTGGGTCTAAAATTATGAAAATTTTACGAGTGGATCTCTCATCAAACCACACTTTTCACAAATACTGATGTATATTGAATATTTCAAAATATTTATCTCTAAGTTCCTTCATTTTGAAGATATTATCCTAATTATTTTAAATTTATTTTGATTTTCTAATGTATTCTTGTATAAATAGATAAGTAAGGAGATGAAAATAAACTAGAAAGATTGATCCTTTACTATATAATATCATGTATCGATACTTATTAAAATAATTTTTAATCCTTATTTTATATACCCATTAGTCATAATTAAACAAGGTGTGCCATATTATCAGATATTTACTTGTTTTCTTTATCAAATTAATCAATTTTTTGTTTGTTGATTATATTTACACGTTCCCTTATGGGTAATAGTTGGATACAAAACTCATTATTATTTTGAGATCATATGCCCATTCTATAAATTATATTTATATGAAGGCATGCCCATTTTCACATACCAAAGAGTAAGGGAACCAAGTATTATAATTATATTCTAATCTATAAATTTAATCACCTCTTATGCCATGTTATGTTTTATGGTTTTAGCTTCAATTAAGTGGTACAATAATATATGAAATTTAGGAGAAATTTATGTCTAAGTGAATAATTAGGATTTATTACTCCCACAAAGATTCCCCATTATGTAAATAATTTCCTTTCTATAATCTATTGTAGGGGAATAAATACATTTTTATCTTCCAATTAATATATAATGTGTATGACATGTCCTCATGTGTTTTAAATATAGTGGGAAAATAATAACTTTCTCTGAGAATATTATGTGTCATGATATATTTTTAAGAATGGATATCTCCCAAGCTTTCATGGAATTGTTGTATAACTGATTGTGCTTCTACTTTGTCTAGGAATATTAGATACACTCCCTCATATTTATTATTGTATAGAATTCCATTATTCAATGAGTAATGCACTGAATTCAATTTTAGAGCCTTTCATTGAGTAAAATTTAAATTTTGGATTGATTATCTAAAAAATATAGAATTTTTGAATATTTCAATTATCTAATATATTTATAAATTAATAAAAATTAAATCATACAAGAATATGTTAAATTACACTTTATTATTTATGGAAAGAACTAAGAAGACTAGGTTCCTTAACTTATGTATGGTTTTTTTAGGTTTGAGACTATGTGAAAGACTTGTTAGGAAGGATTGAAAATGGATCTAGAGTTGCTCAAATTTGTAAAGTGATTATATGGACTTGATTGGATGAATTTATTAGTAAGTGGATTCTTGAATTAGGAAAAGGTGTATAAATCCCAATGGAACTATCACTACAACATTTGCCTGACTATTTTTGAAGTGACTGCTACTCCTACTTGTAAACCATCAGCTTGTGTAATATCAAAAGCTCATTGCATGTACAAGTCTATAAAACCTAGATCTCCTTCACTTAAAAATCAAAGATCCACTTTTGACATTAGGTTTAGGCTTTAAAAAGGGAAAAAAATATGGGTTGGTATAACCCCAACCAGCCCCCACTTAGTGGCTAAACATTGACTATGTTTCTAATGCTCTAAATAGGGCTAACATCACATGTAGTTATCCTGTTTAGGTGTATGTGTGAAATGATGTTCCTTTAGTATGGATGTGACCTATAATATATATCTTATCACTTGAAAATGAAAAAAACTACTTGAATTAGGTGCTTCAAATTTTTCAAGGGTCTTGTCCTTATGTTTGATTTATTATTTTGGGGATTTATGGAAATAATTTTTAATATGAAAGTGATAATGTATGATTTATTGATACTTTATAGATGAATTCTAGATTGGGAATATGTTTATACCTATATTGTATAAATATATGAATATTTAGGTAAATTTTCATGCCACTTACATGTAGAATGTATAGGCTAACATATAAGCATGTTTTGAATTTGAAAAATGACTATTGCTAAGAATGCAAACAAGTCTAGCAAAGGTGGATGTATTTGAAAATCTAGAGCCATTTGAGTAAAAATAGAGGCATCCATAAAGAACTGAAATGTGATATGATATTTAGGATACATTTTTATTAGAGTAATAAGTAAATTAGGCCAAAACTATGGAATTATTAGTGGTGACTAATAGTAAGTTGAGAAGAATGGGTCCATAGAAGATAAATGGATAGGATAGAAGAGTATGCAAAATCCATAGTGTAGATCATGATTAAAAGAGAGGTTAGTTAATTTTAGTATGCCAAATCAAACATATAATGAATCAACAAACATAACATCTAAAGCATGATCCCTTAGATTGGGCAAGACTAGAGGCAACAAACTAT
>JARHVA010008538.1:342500-372500 GCA_037957365.1 Torreya grandis | reverse complement strand
ATGGGCATGATGGAATGGGCTTGGATGAATAGGAATGAATGGCCAAAATGTATTGAATGGAATTGTATTCAAAGTAAATAGGGATTTTCCAAAGTGTTGAGGTGCTTACAAACATTTAATTATGCATGCATGATGCCAAAAACTATTTTTCATCATGGTACTTGCCTAAGACACCATAAACATGATTTTCACCATTAGACGGATTATTTATCTTTCTCTTTTGGTTTTTGAATTAATTTTTTTATTGGTTTTGATTTTTTATAATCTCAACTAAATTAAGGATTATGAGATGAATAATGTTGACCAATTGAATGTCTAGCCTATACCCATTATGAATAACTACTTTGTTAAGATGGTGCTACTGATGTGGACTGCATTGATGTTATTATGATCTTTTTTGGTCATTGATTTTGTTTCATTCAAACCTCTAGAAAAGATGACTTCATAGTATCTTTATAAAAGAGTGATGCTAGGAAGGGTAAAAAAGGATAGGCATTAGATAAATGATCTGATTTGGTAATGTAATATATGAGTTGAATGAGTAATATGATCACAATAAAATGTATAATTACTATAGGAAAATGAATATTGGGATTTTCAATCACACACAATGTTGTTGATTATGGATGCAACATTATTTTGGTTCTAGTGGGGCCAAAGACATCCAAAAACTATCTTAATAAGACCATAATATTTATCTATTACTTAAGCATGAGAGTTGTAATTTGAATAATTGTTAGATTATTAGTTATGTTGATATTAACTTCAATAATGTCCACATCAAATAATGAAGAATTGATTTGTTCATCTATTGGCACATAGAATAGGTTTTCACTGAAAAGGTCTTATTGATTTTTATTATCCCCTAGCACCTTAAATAAGGTTTCACCAAGATATGTTGATTTTAGACCTTTATTGTCCCCTAACACCTCAAAGAAGGTTTCACTAGGAGACTTATCTTTTGATTAATTACTACCTTAGATCTTTAAAATTTTTGAAATTGATGTGTCACCATAAAAAAGGGCCAATAATGCATGATTCTGTTAGTCCCAGTTGATGATTGTGGGAAATTGGTTGTCAAAGGAATGGATAAGATAATTAATGTGAATAGGGTACGTAATGGTATTTGAAGGGTAAAAATCAAAATAATCCTCATAGAAAATACTAGGAGAACTTGTGTCGATGTCAAAAGTACCTTCCTTGAAAACTATGGAAGAATCATTATTGTCTTCCAATGGATCTACCAAAAATGTGTAGATGATATCATAATATCCACTAATGTATTTTGATGCTAACTCAAGTGGATATGAATCTGGTGCTAAGACTGAAATTGATTCTACTTTTGATTCTAATATTGGTTCTAAAGTGAAACTTGATTATGATATTGGTTGTAAAATAGAACCTGATTTTGATTTATATTTTGAGAGGATTGTTGTTATTGATGTTTTCTCCAAATTAGAACCTAATTTTCATATAAAAGTGGCCACAAAGATGGCCCATTGAATTGTGTTGTCCACAAGTACCCTTTTCACTTTTCACTTGGAAATGATAGATTTGGGATGAAGGAATTTTATAAAATGGGGAATGTTTGGAAATAGATGAATAATGGGTTGTTTCTCAATAATAATGGGTTCTTCAAAGATAGGTTCATCAAAGATGGGTATTTCATCAAATAGAGGTGGACCAATAATGATTTGGGTTTGGTCAATGATGGGTGATTCAACAATTTTTTTTATAATGCGCTGATAATATTTACCTTGATTTGGAAGTGGAATAATCTAATCATGATTGGGAAGGGGATCATGATATATCTCAATTGATTAGTTATAAAACTTGATTACTTATTTCATGGCCTTATCTAATCATGATTGGGTGTTTGATAGATATTGGCCTTAGGAGGGGTAATGATTAGCTTTGCTATGGTTCCATAGGTATTTATACTAAATGAATAAGGCCATGAAATAATTATATAGTAAATTTAGGTGAAAATTTGGCTCCAAACTTAAATATATGTAAAAAGGCTTTGTCTTTACTCTCAGAAATCTTGCTCTTAAACTAGATTTAATATATTCTAGACTGGATGATGCCATAACTAGTTTAGGTTACTGCCTAAATAGGTTTGGATATGCCATGAATTCAAATCTTAAATGGATGCCTCTAATAAATGATACATGTAATGGGATTGGATTAATTAGAATGGGCCCAAAGAGGGAAGATTTGATTCAAAGTAATTGTCTTAGCTTGGCCCTAGAGAGGGTAGATTTGATTCAATGTAATTGTCGTATCTTGGCCCTAAAGATGGCAGAGTGAATTAATATGATTCACATGAAATAAAAAATGGATGATATGAATTAATCATTCCCAACTGATAGGTATAGAATCTTGAATGAAAATACAAGAAAATTATTTGAATTAGAATGTGATTGATTTAGAATAATTAGATTTGGCTAAAAATAGACTTGAATTGGCATTGTTCCAATTTTTTGGCTTAGAAGTTGATTTTGTTCAAAGATAACTATATTTGTAATTATAATTATAATTTAGTTCAAGATTAAACCAATTGGAATTGGGATTTGGTTCAAGACAATTTTGATTGAAATTAGATTGTGGTTCAAAAAATAACCTAGTCAGATTGGAATATAGTTCAAGATAAATTTGATGGAAATTGGAATGTGGTTTAAAATGACCTCAATCAGATTGGAATGGGGTTAAAAATGAGTCTAATTAAATTGTAATTTGGTTAAATATGAACCTAATTTGTATTAATTATCTCACAAATTATAATAACAATGGGGTCAAAAGTGACCTAATGTTGACAGTTGATTTCAAACTAGATTTGGGTCTAAATAGACCTGATTAGAATTGTTTTCAATTTAACAACATAATAGTTAGAATGACCCAAAACTTGGGAAGTATAACACCTCACTACACAAATGTGTAATGAAAAATTTAGACTTAAGATAGTTTTGATTTGTTTGAAGTTTAAAGTACCAACATGTAACACATGGGTATAATAGAAAACAATCAATAATACATACAATAAAATTCATATTTTTAATAGTAAGATAGTTGTGAAACATGATCATAATCCATGTAAATACATTCATTTAAGTTGTGATAGATTAATTTCACTCAAGCCTCACTTCAAGTGGTAAATCATGAAATATTTGGGGAGGTTAGTTTCTGTCACACTACAAAATTGTTTGCGGCTAATGGTTTTAACCTATTTTTTACAAGGATATCTAGATGGTCCTTGATATACCTTATGGTATGTGAGGCTCCAAATTCATCATAGGATAAATATTAATGGGCATCATGAGAGGATCTAATCCCTTCATTCTCACTTCATCCATAAATATTTTAGTGAAGTGATACTATATAATTAGGCTCTAAGGGGTATGGTCTGAGGTTTATATTAGATCATGAAAACCCCACCTCTTCATGGATACACTTAAAAAATGCAGCGTATTAACCAATAATGATTGAATATAACTTCAATTTATATACCCCATCAAACGTATGTGGTTGGTATGTATGTTTATAAGTGAAGTCCCAAACATCATGCCCTATGAACTCACAAGAAGGAGATGAAATCCACCTGAATAGTTAAAATGAAAGGAAATAAGCATTTTTTTAATTCTTAAGACCACAAAAACGGGAAAGAGAAGATAATACTACAATGTAATTTTGGATAAAACAAGAAGTAATATATGTGTTTTTTGGTCATCCAAGCTCCCTAAAGTGGGTAAGGGGAAAACATAGGCACAAAAAATATTGCATAATCAACCAATCAAGTAAGTGATAAAAAACTTAAGATAAAGATGAGAAATTAAGTATTTTTAAAAATCACTAAATCAAAGTTTTGGTTCTTTGATTAAAAACTAAATTGAATTATGAGTTAAAAACATGTTTAGTTTGGCAAATATCTACTTATTTAACTAGCGTAACATTCAATATATAATTAAGAATTTGGTTATAGTATTTGGATAGCAACAAGGAGGTAGAAATTTAAAGATTTTAGCTCCCTAGAATGAATTTGAATTTACAAAACCATGAGTTTGAATTTTGTAGGCATAGGTTTGAAATTTGTAGTCATGTATTCAAAGACTTGAACATAGTTAAATAGAGAGCATGAACTTATGCTTAATTAAAAAAAAGATATAGATGCATAGAATGAATCTATGATTCTCTAGATGTGGACTTAAAAACCTATTGATAAAATAGAAAGATATGAAATCATGGATAGAAAAGAAAAATATGTGGATGAGTAGATAAACTTGTGGGTCAAGAGATACAAGTTTATAAAACTAAAAAATAGAGTGCAAAACGAGCTCATGGTTACATAAATTTAACCTATGATATATTTAATCAATGGTTTTGAATGAATTTTGGAGAAATTTTGAAGATTTTTTTATTGAAAATGCTTTGAATTTATTGATTTAAAGGCCTAGATAACTTCCGAAGATAGATTCATGGGGTGTTGGTCCTAATAGGTGTACCAAATATAGATCACAATTATAAGAGAGGTTAGTTAATGTTAGTACACCAAATAAAACATAAAATAAGTTGACAAACATAACATCTCAATCATGATCCTTTAAATTGGGAAAGACTAGAGGCAACAAACTATCAAATAGAAATCAAACCAAAGACAAATTTACATTTCATGTGGATACCACCTTATAACCCAAGATACATACATGTTTGTGCCTAAATTGTAGAGTTAATAGTATTTATCAATGTCTCTTATTTATTTTAACTACATATCCCCTTGTCTACAAGTGGTTTGATCAATCAGTGTCAAGAATTGTTGAAGCTCTTACTAGATTTTTGCCTAATAAGTTTACACTCAAAAGCTTGATTATAATTTCAAATGGGCCTTATATTTATAGACTTTTCAGATTGATTGTGACCATCAAACAAATATCAAGTTATGTGGCCATAATTTAACCCAATTTAGATAATAAGTGTCATTAATATTTGGGGTTTGGGTCTACATTTATTAGGCATGGGTTCAATTTTTTGATATTTCATGCATTTATGTTATTGATTGATAACTTTATGTGTGATGTCATAATGATGTCATGATTCTAGATATTTTTTAAAAAATAATTAATTTAATGAATTAATAAAATAGGAGTTTAAAAATCTATGAAATTTCCCATTGTAATAAGATTAGGTTACTTAGTTTTGGTTAATTAACTTAGTTCCAAGTGATGTGACTTTTAAAATTCAAAGAAATGTTCAACCTATTAATCTAGAAAGGCTCTTTCACAATTGAAATTTGACTCAGGATAAATTAGGTGAAGTTGATGAATGAATACAGTGTATTTCCCCAATTAGGGATTCTCCCTTGTGTTTTAGAAGATGCATGTCAAGTGTGCTAAAAAATTTGTATGTTTTAGTTATTTATGGCCTAATTTATATATTGTTGTAGAAAATCATTTTGATTACAAATTCAACCTAAAAGTGTTGAAAATTGAGTGTCTAGACATAGGTGTATGAAAACATTATGTAAGGTAAAGATGGGTTAAAAATGACACTGTCAAGTGTATACTACCATATTTTAATGTATAAAATATCCCCCCCCCCCTTATTCTATTATTGAAAAATATGGAGTAAAAGGATAAATAAAGTCTATAACTTAGTGTGTAGACAAACTTTATCTTTGGGAGAAGTATGTAAGCATCTAGCTTACTCCACAAAAACCTAAAATATAACATGTAAAAATATTTTTCCATATATGATATAAAATATCAATTAAAATCGATCAATGAAACATTTTGAATTTAAAGAGAAAGGAATGATTATACCTTTAAATGGATGAACCATGATACTCTTGAAGCCTTGTAGATTGGGGTGATTGTGCCTCAATTTAAAATTCCATGTGGTGACTATTCCACAAGATGTATGCAATGTATTATAACCATGGGTTGGGAAGATAAATTTCCCAAACCTCTTGAGTAAGGAGTAATGTTAGGGTTTTAAGTGATGTATAATATTAATCACACTAATCATTTAAATAGGTTAATATATAAATTGAATCAACCATTATAGATGGATTTTAGATTCAAAATTTTACCTTAAGATCCTTAAGTATCAATTTGTAAATATAAAAGTACATACATGAAAAAAATCCATGTCTCATAATATGATCAACTATCCCAATCTAATATATAATTCCATAAATATATATGTCACTCTACCCCCAATATGATAAATATGATAACCTATAACTCATGTACCTATAACAATGTCTACATATGTCATCAAAATCAATCTCAATATGTAAAATGTATATCCCATAATCTGAACCAAATTTATAATATGACCCAATCTTAACCCTCTAAATCATGTATTTTTTCCCAAAATTTGAAGAATCTATGGATGTAGGCTTTAATCTTTATGATAATCCCAATAATATGCCACTCTTTTGAGGTGAGTAATTCAGCCTATGGATTACAAAATAATAGTGTTAAATTCATCATGGTATATAGAAAGGCATAAGCATTTAAAGCATGTGCTAACATGTGGAGAATATTTCATCATAGTATTATTACATTGTTAAAGCATATATGAAACATGTATGCTAAGGCATACAAGTGTCATGTTGAGATTGATATAGAAAATAGTCACATAATAGTGTTGTTCCCAAAATCCATCACTTGTTTTTGTGGACAACATGCTGATCATTTTTGGTCCTGCAAGCCAAAATGGTCTCTTTCTTTCTTTCAAAATGTTATGAGCAGTTAAGTTTTTCAAATATTCAAGCCTTTTGAGCTAAGGAAGTTGTAGGTTCAACAGGTAGGCTTTCTCAAAGGGAAGTTCAAAACACTTAAGGCATTTCTTTAGTGTTTTGAGGATGGTTCAACATCGAGGTTCAATAAAAAGACTTAATGACGGGATTGAAATAATTGGAATGAACAATTCAACCATTCAACCCCGCCTTCGCAAGGTTCAAAGGTTTAATGGCTTCAACAGAATTAAAGAATAAAAGGATTCAAAGAGTGAAGATTGAACCATTGAACCATTGAACCTTAAACTTCAAAAGGTTAAAAGGTTCAATGATTTTAATGAGTTCAACAGACTTAGAGAATGAAAGGATTCAAAGAGTTCAAAGCTTCAAAGGATTTAAAGAAATATATCTGAACTGTTGAATTGTTGAACCTTGAACTTTGAAAGGTTCAAAGGTTCAAAGGGTTTAAAGAGTTTAAATTTCAAGTGGAAGCTTCAAGTGAATGGATGAATCAAAAGAGCCTAGAAAGAGGTTCAACCAAATGTTTCAAAAAAATGGTTCAACCAAAGAAGAAAACCAAGTGAACACGGCCTTTTACAAAACATTGAATCACCAAACCATTGAAACTTTGAACCAAAAGAGTTTAAGGTTAAAAGGTTTAAAGTGGTTCAAGTGACTGGTGACATCCTTGTAGACATTAAATTTAAAGTGATGGAATAACCATTGATTTTCAAAAGACATGAGAACAAACTCAGCGACCAGCCAAGAAAAGAACCGAAGAAGCCAGCTAAAAGCAAGAAGAGAGCCTTGAGAACCCAGATCAGTAGGAAGAGACAAAACATGGTAAGAAAGGAGGGAAAATTTATAAAAAGTCTAGAAATATCTTTAGAAGAGTTATTCTAATAGGTGGAATAGTTCACCGGGTGGGCATCAAAAAGAGAAAACATTCAAATGTGCAGCCTATTTTTCTACATTACGTAAAGGTGAATAGACAGCCATGTAAATATTATAAAGAAGACCAAACAACCCACGCTTAGTAGGAGGGATTTGAGATGATTCAAAATGCCAAAGTTAAGGCTGATGACCTATTTAAGCATGGCCCTTTCATAGATATTCAATGCATTCAATTCAACATGGGCTATTTTCATGAAAACAAGCACCCAAGTCTTTCTTGTGATGCTATATATTGTAATCTCTCATTTTATATAAAGGAGATCTCTCTATTATTAGAAGAGAATCTCTACCCAAATTGAAAGGCATTCTTGAGACTTTGATCTCAGACTGTTAATCATATTTTGTTAAATGAATGAGAAAGCAAGTGACCTTTCAGACTTTGTGTTGGAATAAGCTTGTATCATCTAAGAAATTGTTCTTATGTCTATTTCTTAAATATAGTCTTGTTCATTTAATCAAACAATCAGAACAAGTGGAAATAAGATAGAAGATGTCCTAAAGCCAAATGTGGGAGACTTTGTGCTACCATAATTGTCTTCAGTCTATGTTTTGTGTAAAGGATACTAGAGAGACTTTGAGCTCTCCTTATCCTTTGTAATATTTCACTCTATTGTAGTATGTAGTGGAGACTTTGGGCTACACTTCATTCTACGGTGTTCTTTGTCCTAATCAGTGTGAGAGAAGCAATGGAAGACTTTGTGATTTCATGAGTTTCTTGTGGTTACAGTTACTACCTAGGAAGTCTTCCTCTAATTTTTTAAACATCATTTTTGAAAGAAGAGAAATGCCTTCAGAAATTACCCAAGAATTCTCCTCTATTTTGTGAACATCATCTCTAAAAAAAGAGAGATGGATGGTATGATTTCACCCCTGTGTCTATTTTTAGCTTATATATATATATATATATATATATATATATATATATATATATATATATATATATATATATATATATATTATAGGGAACCTCCTCTTACTGAGAGGAGAGATTTATCTCATTCTGGTTGTGGTCACCACACCCATTTTACCGCATAAATATTCTTATGCTATGGTTGATGTAACCATTTTTTCGTCAGTCAGCTAGTGAAAAAATATTCACCCAACAATTTTTGGCAACTTTGTTGGGGATGAACGAGTAATTTTGATCTTTTTCTAGCAGCTCCATGCCAACAATTTTTGGTGACTCTACTAAAGATGAATGAGTAATTTTAATCTTATCTAGTAGCTCTATGCCAACAGTTTTTGGTGACTCCACTAGGGATGGATGAGTAATTTTGATCTTTTTCCAACAGCTCCATGCCAATAGTTTTTGGCAAATCTGCTGGGTATGAATGACTAATTTTGATCTTTTTCTAGTAGGTCCACCCCAATAGTTTTTGGTGACTCCACTGGGGAAGAACAAGTAGTTTGAAGCCTCAAGCTTCAAATTGAAGCATTTCTATTTTCATTTTACACTCTAGTAGATCCACCATATATGTGAAGCTAGAGAGCTCAAGGTATTGTTGACCTTTTATTTGAGTTGGTGTAGATAAGTAATTTTGATCTTTTTCCTCCACCATCTCACCTTCAGTGAAATAGGAGTTTTCCTTCTACAAACATCAAGTCCCCAATATCAGGCAAAGTGTCTCTTTCCTTTGCTAGTTGAGCTTTGTCTATACATATCCCATAGAGATTTATTATCCCTCCCTTCAACAGCCACATCATGGCAGCTCAAGAATCCCCAGGGTAATACTTTTGGTCCTCTGAATCTAACCCCACCTCTACATGAACTACCCCATAGTTCAAGAAAGAATTTTCCCAAGTTTTATGGTGATGGGAAGGTTCATCTTGATGAACATATTACAACATTTTGCATAGCCTGTGGTGTGATAGGTGTTGAATATGAAGACATTACAGTCAGACTTTTTATGGAAACATTACAAGGCGTTGTTGTAGACTGGTTTTATCATTTGTAAGCACAAATAATGACTAACTGGAACACTCTCAAGGCCCAATTTGAGGATAGATTCAAACCTATAGAAGATGCACATGCCTTATTAGCCCAGCTTACACAAATGAAGAAGGAGCCTCATGAACCCATGAGAGACTTCATTGCTAAATTCAAAAAGTTGAGGAATAGGATTCCCATAATTGCTCAGTTGACATATGAGAATATCAAATGCTTCTTCATCAATTCTTAGGTTCTTGAAGTGAGTTTCCTATTGAGGTGGGCTGCCCACATAGATCTTGCTATAGCTCAGATTTTGGCCACTGAGGTTGAAAATGATCTTATCTTAGTAGGAAAGATAAGAAGAGATCCTAATATAAGTAAATCTTCTTCATCTTCTGAATATTTTTCTATAGACACCACTGATCCTATGGTGTAAAAGCTAGCAAATGAATTGCTAGCTCTAAAAAAGAAAATGGCACAAGGGATGTCTGCTCCTCTTTATCAGGATATACTAAGGAGGACATTTCCCAACCAGTCATATCACGATAATGCTACCAAAAATCAAGGGCAACCAAATCACCTTCCTCCCCCACTAGGGAAGCTTGCCATTGAAGTAACACCAACTAACTCAGCAGTTAGTTATCTTAAAACTAAATCTGATTTTTCTTTCCAACCTAAGTTGAACCAAGAAGATGATGTTGATATCTTTGTAGAAGGTGAAGAAGAATTAGCTGGCGACTCCAACATCAATTTTTTGAATTACCAGGATGAACCTAGAAGTAAAGGAGAAGTGTTTGATGGATCATACATTGTATTTACCAAGTCCTAGAACTAGTCAACTCAATAAGTTGATAAGGGAAAAATAGGGGAAGAATATCAACTAGCAATTTCAATAGCCAAATGAGGGGCTTCTCTACCTTTCCAATCAAAGGACCCAGTGAGCAATAAAAAATTAAGTACCTCAAACCATCCTACACCTTCTGCTTTAATTTTGTAGACTAGTCCCACACCCAATAAAACACAAAATGATGGACTTCCTTCTTCTGCTCCTAGTTTGTTTTAGTCATTTGATATAATTGACCATGTTAAGAAGACCAAAATTCAAATGTTTGAGTTTGAATTCTCTCAATCCAACCCTGAGCAGTTGGATAGGTTAGTTCAATGCATCAAAAATAAAACCATCCCTACAGGATAAGAAATTTCAAAAGTAACTCCTAGTCCCCCAAAGAACACATCCACTTGAAATAATCTTGTCATCACTCCTCTAGCTGCCCCTAGGAAGATAGAACCATTTTATGTTTCCCTGCTGATAAATGGTCATCAGTTGAACAATTGCATTATAGATTCTGGTGCCTCTGACAATGTGATGCCCGCTAAGGTGGCATAATCTCTTGGTCTCACATTGACTAAAACATTTGGGAGATGTTTGTCCATGGAAAATAAACAAGTGCCACTTCTAGGACAAATCAAATATGCCCAATTTGCATTTGTGGCCTTCCTAGATAAAAGAATTAAAATGATAGTCCTGGTAGCTAACGTCCCAGCCTCCTACAACATTCTTCTTGGGTGAAATTTTTGCAAGGACATTGGTGGAGAATTGAGCATGAACCTGTCTAAAGTAAGGATCCCTATCAAAGGCTTCATGTAAAGGCTACTTCCTAAGAAGGAGGCAAAGTACATTGTCACCTAAACATCAACCCCTAAATCTCAGATTCTATTTGAGTCTTCAGGCATGGGTAATTACTTTCTGTCTACTAAAAATGTTCCTATTTTAGTAAATGAAAGTTTGATAGGTGACAGTATATCAAATTTAGATAAGACATTAGAAGAATTGGTAGGGCACAGTACACTTGAAAAAGGATCTTCTCTTCCTAATGAAGAAAAATTTGAAAGAAAATCATATTCTAATGATGTCTAGATTCTGGAATTCAATAACAGCAATTCTTCTACTAGTTTTGGAGCTGGAGTTGTTTTAATATCTCCTCAAGGAGATATTTTTACATATTCATACAAGTTGTAGTTTAGCAACACTAACAACACTACTGAGTATGAATCATTTCTGCTCAAATTAAATGTTTCTCAAGATAAAGGTGTTAAACTTCTTCATGCCAAAGGAGACGTTGAACTGGTGGTTTATCAGGTGAGGAACCTGTATCAAACCAAGAATGAGAGATTGAAACATTATCAAAATCTACTATGAGACTACATTGAAAGTTTTGATGCTTTTAATATTTCTACCATGCCTAGGGAATTTAATAGTCGAGCAGATTCATTGGCCGTCTCTGCAACTCTCTTGGTCCCTCACCAAGATTTTAAAGAAGATAGGTACACTATCGAGTTGGTCTTTCGACCAATTGTACCTGATAATGTTGATCATTGGTAGGTATTTAATGGTGACAACCAAATCATTACTTTTTTAGAATAGATGGATAGCTTTGAAAAGCTTCATTTTGAAGGTAGCAAATCTCTACTATGGGAATCAACTCCATAAACAAATTCAAAAGTAGATGAAGATTTCCTTCAGCTCAAAGGGAATAAAATACCCAAAGGATTAGTTTCTCTTGAGAAGATTTTTGACAAGCATGATAGGTTTATCAAGTAATATTAAATGGATTCAAAATCCTCCAAAGATTTTGATTAAATAAATTTAAGTACAGAGGATAATCCCAAGATGGTCAACATTGGAAATTGTTGTACCCCTGATGAAAAACTCAAATTTATCACACTGCTTCACCATTATATTGATGTTTTGGCATACTCTTATGATGATCTGAAATCTCTCAGACCTGAAGAAATCTAGCATGAAATTCCTCTCAAGATTGGGTCATTTTCTCACAATCAGAAACAAAGGTAGTACAACCCCAGGATATCAAGCACTCTCCTTTATAAAATATATAAAATGTTGAATGCAAGAATTATTTTTTCAATCCATCATTCCACTTGGATTGTGAAAATAGTCCCTATGAGAAAGAAGAATGGAGAAATTTGCCTATGTGTTGATTTCAAAAATCTGAATCATTCATCTTTAAAGGACAACTATCCCCTACCCATCATAGATTAGCTTCTACAGATAGTGACTAGCACTGAGATGTTATCAATGCTAGATAGTTTGTTAGGATATAATCAAGTTGAATTTGGTGAAGTAGACCAACATAAGACTAATTTCACAACACTTTGGGGCACCTCTACGTATCATAAAATGTCTTTTGGCTTGATCAATCCTGGCACCACCTTCTAGAGAGTGATGGATCTTGCCTTTAAAAATGAAATGGGGAAGTTCATTGTGGTATACCTTGATGACTTGACAATCTTTTGTAAGCATCATCCTGATCATGTGCATCATCTATAACAAGTGCTAAAAAGATGTTGATAAAATGGTATTACTCTTAATCCCAAGAAATCAATTTTTGGTGTCACGGAAGGTAAAAATTTTAGTCACACTGTGTCCCAAGAATGCATAAAGATCAACCCAAAAAGGGTCAAATCCATCCAAAAGCTTGCTCTTCCTGCTAGTAAGACTGCAGTCCACTCTTTCTCTGGAAAGGTGAATTTTATGTGAAGGTTCATTCCTAAATTCACAGAGAAGACTCGCCACATTATCAACATGATGAAAGGTAAAGCCACTTTCAGCTAGACTAAAGAAGGCAAATCAACATTTCAAGACATCAAGGAAGCTATCACCTACACCCCAATTCTAGTTTATCCTAATTATACTAAAGACTTTGTGATGTATAGCTATGCTTCTGAACACTTGCTTTTAGCAATTTTGGTTCAACAAAACAAAGGTGTAGAATCTCCCATATCCTTTATGATTTGTCCTCTTAAAGCTCATGAGCTGAAGTATTCAAACATGGATAAGCATGCTTATGTTGTGGTAAAGGAGGTAAAACACTTCCATTTTTACATCCTGAACTCACACACTGTTGCTTTGGTTCTTGATACAACATTAAAGTCTATCCTAACTCAATAAGAGTTTGGAACTAAAAGGGGCAATTGGATTGCCAAAATCTAGGATTTTTATCTTGTTATCAAACCTATGAAGCTTGTGTGGGGAAGAGGTCTCTACCAATTAATTTTTGATAACATACCAAAAGAAGCATAGCATAAAAAAATAGAAGTTGAAGACACACCTATAGTTCTCTTTGTCACCACTATGAATGAGTGGTATTCGAATATTGCTCATTTCCTTACATATGGTGAGTGTCCTGCTCACCTATCTCATAAAGAAAAGAGGACTGTTAAGTTGAAAGCTACAACTTTGTCCTATGGGACAATAGTCTGTACAAGAGGAACCTTGATGGGGTGTTCCTCTATTGTGTGGATAAGGTGCAATAGAATAAAACTTTTGGAGTCCTTCCACAATTTGGCTTGTGGAGGACATTTTTATGCACCTGTGACTACCCATAAGATTCTATGAGCTAGGTACTATTGGCCTAATCTATTTCAAGATTCATACACTTGGGTGCATAGATGCTAGCTATGTCAACAGTTCATTGGCAAACCCAAGTTGGCTGCATTACCTCTCAAGCTTGTGGTGATAGAAGAGCCATTTCAGTAATGGGGAATTGATTTTATTAGCATTGTAAATCTATCTTTGAGTGCTATACATGATTATGTCCTCACAGTCATAGACTATTTTACCAAGTGGGTGGAAGCCATTCTAGTCAAGCATGCTACTTCAGAAGTAGTATGTAATTTCCTCAAGAAAAACATCATTTCTAGGTTTGGGGTCCCAACCAAGATTGTAACAAACAATGCAACTTTTTTATCTTCTCATGAGATCACCTAGTTTTGCTACTATTATGGGATTATCCTCTCCCACTCTTCTGACTATTATCTGTAAGGAAATGGTGAAGCATATTTAAGCAACAAAAACCTGGTGACCATTATCAAGAAGTTGGTAGATGGTAATCAGAGAACCTGACATAAAGCATTACTTGACACTTTATGGGTAGACAGGATTACTCCCAAAAGGGTAATAGGTATGTCCCCATTCCAACTTCTATACGGTCTTAATGTAGAGATACCAATCACCTTAGAATTATCAACATTGAAGTTGGCAAAGGTAGTAGAAGATTCAACTTTTAAAAGTTCCATCGACAAGAGGATCATGTGCTTGACTAAACCAAATGAGCAGTGAACTATGGTGGTGAATCATATTGTTGTACATCAAAGTCTGATAAAGAGACTCTTCAACTAGAAAGTAAGGTTCCATGATTTTTAGATTGGAGATCAAGTCTTGTTGTGGGACAAGATGAGAGAACCAAAAAGAATGCATAGAAAATTGGATTCCCTGTGGAGAGGCCCATTTTCCATTCATCATTTAGATGGTGAAAATAGTTTCTTACTAAAATATCAAGATGGGACACCATTTTCTCTACTTCATAGTGGGTAGAATCTGAAGCACTTGAATCCTTGAAGTATCCAATAAGTCCAGTTGTACATATGTATAGTTTTTGTATAGTCTTCCTTTTATTTTGTGTTGTTCATTTGTTTTTGGTGCCTTTCTTTTTAGGTAGCATGACTCTATAGCCCAATGGCATAAATGAAGGCACTAAGATTCTGGATTCTACTCCTAATTGTTTCAAAATTTCAATCGATGGAAGTTTCCCAACTGGAGCCAGCTGTTGTTCCCAAAATCCATCACTTATTTTTATGGACATGTCGATCATTTTTGGTCATGCAGGCCAAAAAGGTCTCTTTCTTTCTTTTAAAATGTTTTGAGCAGTTATTTTTTCTAAATATTTAAGCCTTTTTAGCTAAGGAAGTCACAGGTTCAACAGGTGGGCTTTCTCAAAGGGAAGTTCAAAACACTTAAGGCATTTTCTTAGTGTTTTGAGGATGGTTCAATGCTGAGGTTTAATTAAAATATTTAACAGTGGGCTTCAAAAAATTGGAATGAACCATTGAACCATTGAACCCCACCTTCACAATGTTCAAAGGTTCAACGTGTTCAAAGGTTCAACGGCTTCGACAAACTTAAAGAATAAAAGGATTCAAAGAGTTAAGATTGAATCGTTGAACCATTGAACCTTAAAATTTGAAAGGTTCAAAGGTTCAACAAGTTTATTGAGTTCAACAGACTTAGAGAATGAAAGGATCCAGAGAGTTCAAAGCTTTAAAGGATTCAAAGAAATAGATTTGAACCATTAAACCGTTAAACCTTGAACTTTGAAAGGTTCAAAGGTTCAAAGGGTTCAAAGAGTTCAAATTTCAAGTGGAAGCTTCGAGTGAATGAATGAAGTGAAAGATTATAGAAATAGGTTCAACCAAATGGTTCAAATAAATGGTTCATCCGAAGAAGAAAACCAAGTGAACATGGCCCTTTATAAAACATTGAATCACCAAACCATTAAACTGTTGAACCATTGAACCTTTGAACCAAAAGAGTTCAAGGTTCAAAGGTTCAAAGTGGTTCAAGTGACTAGTGATGTCCCCATGGATTTCAAATTTAGGGTGATGTAATAACTATTGATTTTTAAAAGACCTGAGAACAAACTCAGCGAAAAGCCAAGAAAAGAGCTGAAAAGCCAGCTAAAAGTGAGAAGATAGCCTTGAGAGCTCAGATTACCAAGAAGAGACAAAACATGGAAAAGAAGGAGGGAATAACTATAGAAAGTCAAAAAATATCTATAGAATAGTTATTCTAGTAGGTGGAATAGTTCACCAAGTGGACATTAGAAAGAGCAAACATTCAAAGGCATGGCCTATTTTTTTGAATTAAGTAAAGGTGAATAGATAGTTGTGTAAGCATCATAAAGAAGACCAGACAATCCATGCTTAGGAGGAGACATTTGAGATGATTTAGAATGCCAAATTCAAGGTTGATGACCTGTTCTATCATGGCCCTTTCATAGATATTCAATGCATTTAATTCAGCATGGGCCATTTTCATGAAAACAAGCACCCAAGTCTTTCTTGTGATGCTATATATTATAATCTCTCATTTTGTATAAAAGAGATCTCTATATTATTAGAATCGAAGCTCTACCCAAATTGAAAGGCATTCTTGAGACTTTGAGATCAGACTATTAATCATATTTTGTTAAATGAATGAGAAAGTAAGCGACCTTTCAGACTTTGTGTTGGAATAAGATTGTGTCATCTAGGAAATTGTTCTTATGTCCATTTCTTAAATACAGTCTTTTCCATTTAATCAAACAAGAAGAACAAGTGGAAATAAGCTAGAATATTTCTTAAAGCCAACTATGGGAGACTTTGTGTTACCATAATTGTCTTCAGTCTATGTTTTGTTTAAAGGATACTGGATAGACTTTGAGCTCTCCTTATCCTTCATAATATTTCACTCTATTATAGTATGCGGTGGAAACTTTAGGCTACACTTCATTCTATGGTGTTCTTTATCCTAATCAATGTGAGAGAAGCAACGAAAGACTTTGTGCTTTCATGGGTTTCTTGTGGTTATAGTTACTACCTAGGAAGTCATCCTCTAGTTTTCTGAACATCATTTCTGAAAGAAGAGAAATGCCTTCAGTAATTACCTAGAAATTCTCCTCTATTTTTTGAACATCATCTCTAAAAAAAGAGAGATGGATGGTATGATTATACCCTTGTGTCTATTTTCAACTTATATATATATATATATATATATATATATATATATATATATATATATAAGCTGAAAATAGACACATGGGTGAAATCATACCATCCATCTCTCTTTTTTCAGAGATGGTGTTCAACATATATATATATATATATATATATATATATATATATATATATATATATATATATATATAAAATAAGGAACCTCCCCTTGCTGAGAGGAGAGATTTATCTCATTCTGGTTGTGGTCACCACACCCATTTTGCCGCATAAATCTCCTTGTGTTGTGGTTGATGTAACCATTTTGCCGTTAGTCAATTGGTTAAAAAATATTCACCCAATAAATAGTAATCATAATAAATATAAAAAATAAATAGTAACTCATTTAGGAAGGTGAATGTTATATATCATGACACCACACACAAAAATAAAGGAGTGTGATATGTATCACAACACCAAAATATTTGTATAAAATCCTAGATGTATTTACTCATATACACACATAATGTCATGGCCATGGCACACACAATAAAAGAATACACAATATAACTCAATGTTTCATAGAATCATAGGTGTACATAGATCACTCAATGAAAACAAATTATCAAATAAGGTAAGAGCCACACACAATGAACATTAAATGTTACACTATGAACAATCAATGTTACACAAAAAGTGTAAAGGATGCACAAATCAATATATATATATATATATATATATATATATATATATATATATATATATATATATATATATATATATATATATATATATATATATACATACACAATGGTACACTCTATAAATTAATGTCATATAAAAAATCAAGAGACATATAAATCACAATAAATTATTATCCTATATTAAATTAAATCACAAAAATGAAGCATAAAATAAGTCAAGATAGTCAACACTATAAATCCATGCCAATGTCACAACATAGAAAAGTAGCATAACTATGAAATATAACATTGTAAATAATATAAATAATAAAAATGCATATGAAATAAATCAATGTAGCTCAAAATGGTAAATGAAAAGGTCATATAAATATATAACCTATAACAATGTGACCTATATAATGATATGTCCCCAACATTGGCATGGCCCCTAGGTGTAGGTGTTGATGTACATCTATGTTAAGGATGTAAAATGAATAGTAGAAAAATATGCCTCATTTTACTATGTAGGTCCTAGAATACCTTAGGGCTTAATTCAATTTTTCTAGAATGATTATATGACTACCAACTTTAGCCTAGGAAACACCACCAAGCTTTTCTCCTATTGATGTACATATGTGTTAAGGATGGAATACGAACAATAGAATAATATATCTCAATTTATTGTGTATGTATTGGAATACCTTAGGGTTTAATTTATTTTTTCTGGAATGATCATAAGACTACCACATTTAGCCTACAAGCAAACCCTGCTGTAGGGATAACAATGGCTTTGTAGTGACACAATCTACTTGAGATTTCCTCTTGTTTTTATGGTAAAAATTGAATTATATTTTACCAACTTAATGCCCAAATTCTAAAAAACAAAAGAATATTTACAATGAGTAGTAAGATAAGGTGATTCGTGTTGAAAAAATGTGGGGGGGGGGGGAGAAGGGTTGAGCAGAAAAGAAGTTTTTCCTTTCAATAACAAAGATTAAGAGATTTCCTTTAGTTCTTTCTGATGACAGTGTAAATAAAACTAACATTCATTAGATTTTAGTTCTGGATTTAAAATACCATAGATTTAGTGGTGATTATAGGGTAAATAAAATGCACATATCTAAGAAATATGTCTTAAAATGGCTACCCATAACAAATTTCCTTAAGCACATTTGTTTGTAGAGTAGAAGGGAAACATAGCATACATAAACAAATTTTGTTAGAATAACAAAAATAAAAAACTAATAAGATGCATTGGAAGCACTAATTTAAAATTTAGACATTAGATAAGTGAAATCATCTATCATTTACCAAGCTTAAGAAACAAGAAAATATGAAAGTAATGAAACAGTGAACCAATTACTAAAATTCCTCTTTCTATTTGCATTAATTTCACAAAGTTATATTATGAAGTACAAATGAAGAGGAAACCCACTATATATAGGCCTAATTCATGCCTAAGATGATTACATGAGTTATAAAAGAACCAAATACATGACAGTTGTCACTTAGAAGTTTCTCATGTTCTAAAAAAATAAAAGAATATTCACTATCCAAAGAGTGAATCTTTTTACAATATATTGATCAAAACTAGATCATGAAATTCATCAAAAAAAATATTCACAAGTGGCAATCTTGATCCTAAGGTGCCAGGCTAGGATCCTATTGATGTCGATGATGATAAAAATCCTAGTGTAGTAGAAGATCAAAGTGAAACCATAGCAGCTGAAGAGGGATTGATTCCTAGTGTAGTTAAAGAAGAAGTTATAAGAGGGGATGAAGAGGAAGAATCTCTTATGGTGACCATTTGTGTCTTACTACTCACCTATTTCTCAACTTATACTTGTCTGGTTTATGCCTCAGAGCATTTCTTGTAATCACTGTCAATTAATTTCAAATCTAAGTACTTTAGGCCTTAATAATTATGTTATAGACTTCATCTCCTTTCAATTTGTACTGAGCTAAAGTATTCAGAGTGTTTAGCATAACCTCAACTACCCATTCCACCTTGGTAATGGTATTTTCTAGCATTGTGTCTTTATTTTCTTATTCTAGCTCAATTGTTCTCTTTTGCATCCCTTTCACCAGTTTTATGACTACATCACCATATGCCTTCATAGATGAGAGGGGGTCCTCTACATATTATTGTTATTTTTGTTTTTTTTAGGCTTAAATTTCTTCTTCTTGGTTAATAAAAACAAGGTTTCTTTAGATTCATATATAATTGTCTGATCTAGATGAGTTACTTTTGTTTTGGTCACACTTTTCATTACTCTAGATTCCTTTTCAAATTAGTGAGACCTAGGAGGGTTTACTATAACCAATTATTGCATTTATTATTATATGCAACTGCATCTATTTTATCCAAGATTTATCTCACACATCACCTTGAGGCTGAGTGGATGGTGGAAATTGATGAGTTGGCATCAATCCTTAGAATCTAGATGTTTGAGAAGTAACTATGGAGGTAACTAAGATGAAGGCAGAACTAGGGGGTGATGTGGGAAGTGTTATTGATGAGGATGATGAAGAACTAGTGCTAGATGGAACACTTGTTAGGGATAAAGTAACCTATAGTATGGAAATAGTAGGCCTCCCCTTTGGTAATTAAGGACTAGGCTAAGTATGGGCCTTGGCAAAATTAGGGGTAAATTAGCCATTATAGAGACCTTTGAAGTGGATGATATAATAAAAGAATTGATAGTTGGTAGGGGTACAATTATGTGCCTAATTATAGGATTGAAGAAGGGACTATAGGGCATTAGGTTCATGTTATTTTGTGTTGGGGACTCATAGAATATACCCCAAGGGTGGCTATTTAGAAACATGGAAGGAAAATAAACAAACTCTTGATTAGTCATAACTAGTTCTTCCTTGAAAGAAGTAGGGGAGGTAAATCTAGTGTGGATTCTTCTAGTGTCATAATGGGTGGTGTTACTCCCTACAATGAATAGGAATGAGGCACCATTTAGCGTTCTACTGATATTAAATTAATATTTTTAACCTGGGATGTGGTGTTATATGTTGCCTCTAAAATGGATACTTATTTAGTGTGTTTTTCAGGCTCAACCCTTCCCCTCCCCAAAGTGGGAGATAATGCTTGAAATATCCTCTTACTAAGTTGAGGCTCAATTGGTCTCTCTTATTTAGCACAAAAAATATGAAATATTTATGTAGATGGACTTTCTTGAGCACTTACAGGATTGAAAACTTCATAAAAGCCTACATCTCTCAATTCACCATTAACAAGTGGAATATTAATATTTTTTAATATTTTCTTGACTTCTTGATCATTTGATGTATTGATGTAGAACCTATCTTCATCATCAATATCATCATGGTAAGTGATGATTAAGGATGACATGTGTTTGATGAAATGTTTTAAATGTATATGCTCCAAGTCCCATTGCCTATTGTCATCTCTTTCCAAGTCAAAAATAGGCCTTTGCTTGGCAAAAATAATGACAGAGTTCTACTTTTCTATCTAAAACCAACCAATGTTAGATAGTTGAGGATGAACCAATCCTCTCCTTTTATTTTTACATAATCCATCCACCCATGTGAGTAGCTGAAAAGAAATTTCTTGTTCAACCAACTTATCTAGAATTATAACAAGCAATCTAAGGGGGTCTATCTTGATGCCAACTATCCTCATAATTATGTAATTTGGGTAATACCAATAGGCTCCCAAGGTACTCAGGGTTTCTCCAATTTCCTCTGATATTTTAGGCATATAATTTTCATGGATTTACCTATATACTATAGGTTATAAATGTTAATTTATGGCCCTCATATTTTTCTTTTACTTTTACGCTATGACCTTGGAGAAGGTATGAGGGATAGTCCATTTTAACTTGGGATCCCAATTGGTGAACTGAGGAATTTTTTGGGTATCACAGATGGCATCCACCAAGTAGGACATCATGTAGAAATGATCCCTGTAGTTGGCTATAAATTTTATGATTTGTTCAACCAGGTTATAAGATATAATTTCTCCCAAAGGGGGAGTCTTTCCATCATCTATTATGATAGATAGAAGTGGGATCCATTTCTCATCTATATGACATGTATCTTTATCCCCATGCAACCAATTCATCATGGAAATTCTCATTTGTACTCCCTTTCTAAATTTTGTGATGTAAATTTCGATAATTTTGGTTTTGCATACAAACTTTCCTTTTTGCTCAGCCTAATCTCTTAAAACCTCCCTAATATCATGGTTTTGGATCCATTGAGTCACAATTTCTTGATTGTATATAATATTTGGTTTGGGTAAATCATAGTAATCCTAAAAGGCCATCCTATCTATAAAGGCAATATCTTATCCCAAATTAAAAGATTTAACCATATTATTAATGCACCTAGACTAAAGAAACATATGGTAGACTAAATCTACACAAGGGATTACGTTTGGGTTAGATGTTGCATTATGTAATCCTACAAATTTGAGCATCATAATGTATAATCTATCCTCTTCCTCATTTTAACCTTCTTCATCATTAATGTGATATCCACAGTCTTCTCTACATGGTATAACAAGTCATAATAATGTTTATCTTCTATAGCCAATGCAACAGAGTTGAAATTGGTATCCTAAAAGATGATATTTATTCCATAAGAGTAGAAGAATGTGAATTTTTCTTGATCATTTGATTTAGATACTTCAACTTAGGCCATGGTTTTAAATTATTTGATTGATGATCTTTTAGATTATTTTAATGTTGGAGGAATGCACAAATTTTTCTAAAAAACTCATAGTATGCTTCAAACACTAGCAGAGAGAAACTAATGGTGAACATATTGATTTGATATGGTGAGTGTTAAACTTCAAATTTAGAATAAAATTGAGAAAACTAAGTCATAAATGGAAAGTGTTTTAATTTTCCCTAATTTAAATCTAGGTTAGATCTTCAATTTTAATATAATGACTTCAAAACATCATTTTGAGAAAATTTCCAATCACTACCTTTGCTTTTTCCATGTGCCCTATTTTCATAGGCTTAACTTGGTAGTGAAGTGACTTCGATTAATAAAATATAAAATAAACCCCATCAACATTTAATTTATGCTTACAACTAGTGCTTTGTGAATAGTTTCATTCCACCTAGGTACTACCTTTTGACTCGTACTCAATACTTGGCATCCTTTTAGGCATTTTCACCTTTTATTTTAAATATTGAACCATTCAAGTGGATCACACATTACTTTGCCAAGTATCACCTTTCGATTGGATCTTTATTATTTAATAATTGCATGGATCAACCCCTTTCATCCTTTGGTTGATGTGGCCTTAGAACTTCTGCTAGTTTTCCAAATGGCAAGTTCTTATTGGCTCATGTTGATGCATAGCTTTATTATGTGAAACTTTTAATAGACCCAAATGTTGTGACATTTTGATATGTGTTGTATTTTGATTTCATCATGTAGTCATTGGGTCTTATGGATTTTTTTGATCATGTTATTACTAAGAGATATGAGTTCATGTGTCTTCATCCTATTCCTCCCAATTATTAGGTAGTATTCATGTCACATCTAGCTACCCAAGATTATGTGGCCATCTACCAAATATCACCTTATCATGCAATCACAATATTTTAAAATTAAAATATTGCATATTAACTATGGGGGCATGATTGAGTGCCAAGTGGCAAAATTCAATAGGATCACATTATCATGAGACTTTAGAAAGTAACCAAAGCCTCGAAAGGTTGTGAATGGGTGCCATGTGGCATTGTTTGATTGAGTTTTAAGGTCATAAAATTTGTAAATTCTTTGTGAGATAGAATGATGTGATGGAGTGACAAGTGGAAAAATCTCATTGGGTCATGAGGTCATGAACTTTTTAATTTATTTGTAAGTTAAAATGTCATGACTGAGTGACAAGTAGAACATTCCCATTAGGGTGTAGCTTCATGGACTTTATTACTCATTTGTAATATTGGAACATCGTAACTGAGTGACAAGTGTTAGACTTCCATTGGGTCATGGTGTCACTTAGTTTTTAAAAGCTAAAAGATATTTGACAAAGTTTAGAAATTTATATAGCTAAGTGAACAATGCATATGACATTACTGCATGTTAATTGAGGTTGAGCTAGCATCAGGATCCTTCCATATGAAAAAGGTGAGAAAGTAAGAAAATCATGAGATAAAAAAATAAGAGGGACAAGTCTAAAGTTATAAACCTTGAGAACAAAATCTAACTTTGACCTTAGTCTAAAACTTGACATTAAAGTGTGTCATAGTCTTGAACATGAATCTCATCATAGTTAAAGCTAAACCATGATTTGAAAAACCTTAATTAAGTAATCTTGGTCAAGTTCAAGGGATCATACCTTAGATATTTGAATGTAAATCCTTGTAAGAGTACTTATAAACAATCCAAATTGTTAGAAATCTTAGCAGATTAGACCTCAAAGAAATATTTAAAAATACCTCATTAACACTTGTTATGAATTAACATGACTTCTAAATATTTCGAGTCATACAATGGGGGTTTTCAATCCTATAGTACCAAGGGTAAGGCATATCTTAGGGTGAATGATCCAAATTTTTCATTGGGTCCCCATTTTTGGAATTTGGGGTATTCTAATCTCAAAAAATGGTGACTTCTATGGGAAACATAGAAATATGTTAGAATTCAGATATCTTGGTTTAGAATATAATCTTCAAGTAGTCATTCCTTAGTGGATGAAACAAATATTAGAATTAATTTTATAGAACAAAAAAATTTCTACTTGATGAATGAAAGCCTAAAAATATGAAAACCATTCATACTATGTGTTGTTTTTAAATTGATTGACCAACATACCTTTGGGTTTTAGAATTAGTGACTTTAAACTTCATGGGATTGAACATGGATTCTAAGAAATCACCTTTTAGATATATATAATCTTACTAATATTTTAATGGGATGGCCTAGGCATTACTATGTTACCATATAGCTATCCATAGCCCTAATAGAGATACCTTTAACTCTACTCTAGGTCTTACTCCAATTTCATCAGGGCATCCATAACCCCAGTGGAGGTTACCCAAATCACCTTCAAAGGAATAAAAATTATATTGTCAAGTCTATTTCAACTTGATACATAAGTTTTTTTTTTTTTTTTTTGCAAACCCTTGGAGGTTGGGAACCAGTTTATTGGCTAGGTTTTCAGGGATTTTAGAGCTTTCACTCAAAACCCATTTACTTTCAGTGATTGAATTTTACCCAGGTAATATTATGATATGGGATTAAGTGCTAGTATGTATGGACTTTTGGAATTTTAAGACCTTCATTCACTCAAATTAATGTTTTTTATAACTAGATTACAATCATAATAGAAGCATAGACTCCATTAAATGGTAGCTTTAAAATTAGACCCTTTTAATTTTCCAAATCAACATATAGTGTAGTCTCTCACTTCGGATAACCATCTATTGAGATGTACATGGGTTTTAACACTTCAACTCTTCAGATATTTGAACTTGGGGTAGATGCAATAGAAACTTAGAACTTTGACTAGAGGGCTTATTATTAAACTATAATACATGTCAGCTAATCTAAGGAAAGAAAAGAGATGAATGTAAATACACAATGAGAAAATAAAGCAAAAAAAGAAATTAATATACCCCATACCCATTTTTAAACTAAACCAACTCATAGTAATTTGATGAGGGTGCAAGGATAGCCAAGAATTATTTCTTAAAGAACTATCCATTCACCACTAGAGCTAAGTCATTTCCTTGTAAGTCTTTTAATATGAATGCATTATCACCCAATATCTCTATAATTTATTATGGCCCAATCCAAAGGAGCATGAATTTGTCATGTTGGCCCTTTTTCTCATGGGCTTTGTCCCACAATAAAGCCAAGTCTAAGATTCAAAAATGTTTGATTTTGGCCCTCATGTCAAACCACCTTTTGAATACATCCTAGTGTTTACTAAAATTCTTTAGGGACTCATCTCTAGCATCTTCCATCTAGATGATATTCAATACTTTTGATTGGATTATTTCATCATCATTCATATATTTGGTCATAAACTCATAAGTAAGAAGTTATAATGTGATGGGGAATATTTGTTACTTCCCGTACACTAGTAAGAATAGGGACTACTTAAGAGCCTGCTTATATCTAATTCAATCTACCTAGAGAGCATATTTCAATAGTAACTGCCATCTTTTGGCTTTCTTTCTGCTGATTTTTTTATTGCATTCATAAGGTTATTAGTTATTGATTTTTCAACACCATTTCCTTGTGGATAATAGTTCAAGGAAAACTTGAAAACAATCTTATTATCATAAGTCCATTCTATAAATTTTGTAGATTAGAAATTCAGGGCATTATCACGTACCAAAGACAAGGGGTTCCCAAATATATTTATAATATTTTCCTCTAGGAATTTGATGACACTAATTGCCCTACATTTTTTAGTGGAAATTGCTTCAGTCCACCTGGTGCAATAGTCCATGGTTATCAACATGAACTTTTGGCTTGACAAATAGTTGGGATTGATGATTCCAATAAATTCTAATCCCCATTAGTAAAATTTCCTTATTTCAATCACTAATTGCAAAGGCATGGTTGCCCTTACTTATCTACTATCAAATACTTGACATTGATGACACACTCAAACATGTGCATATGCATCCTTAAATATTATAGGATAGTAATATCCTATTATAATTATTTTATAGGAAGTGGTTCTAATTGAAGGATTTTCACTTCCCAATTTCTCATTAATTTTTTTTTATATGTATGTAGCTTCCTTTCTAGAGATGCATCTCAAGTTAATCCCTTCATAGTTCTTTCTATAGAAAACTCCTTTTTTAATCATGAAGTGCAAAATTTTGAGCTTGAGTGCCCTCCTCTATTTTATTTTAAACTATAGGAAACAAGTGACATTCAATAGGTAATAGATAATGTCCTTGTACCAATATTCACTAAAGACTTGGTCTACTTCTACCTGTAAAAAAATAATCCAAGGATTAGTCTTAATAATCAACTAAATTAGACCTTGGCCCCATACCATCTTGGTTGATTTAATTTCTATGTTGTATTATTGGATCTTGGTCGTACACTTCCATTATCTTCCCCTAACTCATTCTGGTTGAGCATAAGCTCAACAATAGGGTGAGGTACAATGGCATGAGTTTTGTTCTTGAGAATGTAATTTCTACACCTTTTTACAACCATTACCAAGGTATATGCTTATTTATCTAGGAGAAAATATCTCAATTCAACATCCTTAAATTTTTCTCATAAAAGCAATTAGTTGTTCCTTATCATCTACTTTTTGTGATAAAATAGTAGTAATCATGTGATCAGAAGCAAAAGAATAAAGATATAAATCTTTATTGAAATATGAGCTAATCAATACGGGTCCCTGTACTATGGCTTCCTTGATGTCTTAGAAGGATTTATTAGCCTCAAGAATCCAATCAATATTCACATCCTTTTTCAACATAGCATTTAGGGGTATGAACATAAATCAAAATATTAATGTCTCAACACAACAATAGGAACATACCTCAGCACATAACCCATGTAGGGCTACCACACATTATCTCTGGTAGATAGATGATCTAGTATATGATGGGAAAAGAGGTTATTTCTCAAGAATCCATGATTAATCATGTGTTCTAATGTTTATTTATATCTTGTCAAAGGTTATTCTATTAATCTTATCTTTGAGCATTGAGATGGCCCAAGGAAAATGAGAAACCTAATTTCCTATTGACAGACATTTTATATGATCAGAAACAAGATTGGGTGTAGGTTAGAGGAGAACAATGGACATATATAGAGGGATTAAGATTAATGAGTTAGAGACCCTAAAAAATCTATATGGTACTATCATAGTATGTCTTATAAGCATACTTTGAAGTGGATCTAAAGTAATGGGGGTGATATGTGAATTATGACTTATTCTTGTACGGTCAACATTTGGTTGGGCATGGTGATAATTGTTAAAGTGAAACTTGAAATGAATTTGTGTATGAAGTCATTTTTTCCAAAAAATGACTTTAACTCTTTTTTTCTATTGGTAAAATCAACCTTAAAGATAACATTAATTATATCTAGGTCAGTATCCATACCATCCTTTGTGATTATATACCCCAAGAACTTACCTTTGATTATGCAAAATATACTTTTCTTGGGGTTTAGAGAGATATCAAAGGTCCTACATTTCTCCAAAACTTGTTGGTGGTGCATCATGTGATCTTTCCTATTTTTAAATAAAATGGTTAAGTCATTCATATAAATAATAATGCACTTAACAATTAGTCATTGGAAGGAATGATCCATGACATGTTAAAAGGTATCTCTAACATTGATGAGTCTTAAAGGCATCTTTTTGTATGCAAACATTCCCTAGTTGGTTGTGAAGGCAGTCTTCATCCTGTCTTCTTTGTTGAATAGCACTTGGTTGTATCTAGCAAATCCATCTAAAAAAGACATAATTTTAGAGCTGTTAATTATTTTAGTTACCTCATACAATGAGGGAAATGGTTAGTTATCCTTTTCATAAGATCTATTAAGGTTATGGAATTCTATGCAGAATCGAATTTCACCATTATTTTTTCTAATCGAGACTAGGTTGGCCACCCATGTGGAGTGTCTAATCAGGATGAAAATTATTGCATCCACTAACTTCTTTACTTACATATAAATGAGAGTCTCTAGAATAGGGTTCATAGGTCTCTACCTTTGCCTAAAAGGTTTGCATGCTTCCTTCAAATAGATCATGTGAGTGAAGACCTAGGTGTCAAAGACTTAGATATTCATAAGACCACATAAGAACATCCTTAAATCTAGACAATATTTAAGTAACTTCAGTTAACTCTTCCTTGGTATAGACTAGTTTGATGCTTATATTATGGGGATTACTCAACAAACCCATATTAATTTCCTTGTAGTCTTTTCCACTTACTTTGGGCAACTTGGTATCACTTATTAACTTATCTTGATTGAATATCCTTTACAAGAAGACCATGCCATTATAAATTATATTCTTATTAAGTTTGATTATGCCATATTTGACTCAAAGTCTAATAGGCTCCTCATAATTGTGCAATTTAGGTAATACCAATAGGCTCCCAGGGTACTCAAGGTTTCTTCATTTTCCTTTGATAGATTGGGCATGGACCTTTCATGGATTGTCTTATATATTATAGGGTATAAATGTCTAGCTATGGACCTCATCTATTACTTTTACTTGTATAATCTAACCTTGGATAAGGTATGAGGGACAATACATTTTAACTTGGGATCCTAATTGGTGAGCTGAGGAAACTTTTTGGTAGTACAGATGGCATCCACCAAGTAGGACATCATGTAGAAATGATCCCCCTAGTTGACCATAAATTTTCTAATTTGTGATACCAGGTTGCAAGATATAATTTCTACCAAAGGGGGATTATTTCAATCATCTATTATCATAGCTAAAAGTAGGATCCATTTCTCATTTACATGACCTATATCTTTGGCCCCATGCAACTGATTCATCACGGCCATTCTCATTCATACTCCTTTTATAAATTGTGTGATGGGAGCTTGGTTGATTTTAGTTTTTCATACAAAATTTCCTTTCTTTTTAGCCTAGTCTCTTAAAACCTCCCTAGTATCATGCATTTGGAACCATTGAGTCACAGTTTCCTGATTGTATATAATTTTTGGTTTGGGTAAATAATAGTATGCCTAAAAATATATCCCACTATGAAGGCAATATCTTGGCCCAAATTCAAATATTTAATCATATTACTAATTCACCTAGACTTAAGAAACATATGGTAGAATAAGTCTACACAAGGGAGTACCTTTGGGTTAAATGGTGCTTTGTGTAATCCTACAAATTTAAGTGTCAGAATGGGTAATCTATCCTCTACCTCATTTGATCCTTCTTCATCATCATTATCTTGGTCCATAGTCTTCTCTATGTGGTATAATAAGTCATTATAATGTTTATCTTTGGTAACCAATGTAATAGAGTTGAAATTGGTATCCTAAAATATGATATTTGTTTCATAAAAGTAGAGGAATGGGACTTGTTCTTGCTTGTTAGATTTAGATGCTTTAGCTTCAGCCGTGGTTTAAAATTCTATGACTGATGAGCTTATGACTTATTTTAATGGTGGAGGAATACACATAAGTCTTTAAAAAAC
>JARHVA010008538.1:0-337500 GCA_037957365.1 Torreya grandis | reverse complement strand
TTTGACAAGCTCACACTTTCCAAGGTCAAAAAGCTGTAATAAGAGACGAGGCTCAGCAACTTTGTTCTCTGGTAGACTTCTTTTCTTAGCTGTATGTCAAGCAAATAGATCAAACAACAACACTTATTTCTCACGAGCATTATGAGTAATCCTTATAACTTTTATCTATTAGTTATTTAATAATTGCTAATTTTTGGTGGGCACTAATTTTGTGAATGACTGGAGCGTCCATTTCCTTTTTCAATGAACTAAGTCAAACAACAACTGACTGTCGGAGTTCATTTACCCCATATCTGGGAAATGTCATTTGATGTCCTCAACTTAAAACAGTCCAAGCAGAGTTTAATGGAAAAGCGCTGGTGGTTCTAAGGAGAACCAAGGGCTTCAATTAGTTTTATCAGAATAGGGTAAGGGCATTTTGATTTATTATAGAAGATGAATTTTAGTTTGAGGAGCCCTGCAACAATTTGGTATCAGAGCTTGAGAGCTCTTGGGATATACTGAAGAAAAGGTATGAGAAGTCTATGGTATTTGATTTGAGTTTATTTTGTTTAAGAAGCAATAGGTGAAGAGAAAGGCAACCAAGCCATTGAGGCTTAAGAGGAGAAGAAGAAGCCAAGTAAGGCTTAAGTGAAGAGAAGCTTAAAGAGCTCAAAAGTAAGAGAGCACAGTGAATGCTCAGGAGAAAGATCCAAAGCAAGGTAAGCTTGGATTTGTAGTTTGTGTTTGTTAAAGAGTTGTCTAAAGAATTGCTACAAGATTGAAAGAAAAGAATCAAAAGACTAGGATGCAAAAGGCCTAGGTGAGATCAAGTAGATTGTCAAAAGACCAGTCAAGGAGAAAAGGCTTGGGTGAGACAAGGGATCAAGAGACCACGGTGGAAAAGACTTGGGTGAAGATCTCAGAGATGGAAGCATTGTTGAAATCACTATAGAGCAGCAAGGTATATGAGGGCAGCAAGACAAAAGCAAGCATCAAAGGTATGACTAATGTTGATTTTAATAAAGAAATTGCTAGTTTGAAGAAGGACTTAGCTAAGATTAAAGATGAGTATGAGTCTTAGATGCAGCTGAATAGGAAAGCATGGGTATGGCCAATAAAGAAGAGGATAAAGTGGCTAATAGATCTCCTAGTGAAGAGGAGAAGAAGGCAAAGGAAGATTGCCATGAAGAGGGAAGCCCAAAGAGGCAAGAAGATACGAAGGTTGCCAAGTGAGCAGCAAGAGGAAGAAGTTGTGAAGAAGGTTCTCATTGAGGAGAACAAGAGAGAAGAAAGAAAAGAGGAAGTGCCAGGAAGAGCACTTGGAAAGATGAGAATGTCCATTAAGAGGATACTCATGGAGACATTATGGTCTCTTTTTTTTGTATTTAATGCTGTTTTTGAGTGGGTAAGTGCAGGTATGAGCAGCCTTGTGAAGGTCAAGAAAAGGGCCTTGGAGAATGAAGAGATTGGTGCAGGAGAAGACACCAAATGCACAAGTGAATGTGCAGAAGAGAGAAGTGAGTTTGCTATTGATAAGGGAGATGAAGCTAAATTCTAAGATGCCATTGAATGCCAAGAAGAATAAAGAGAGCAGCCAAGCATAAAATAAAAAGAAAGGACAGATAATCAAGAAGCCATGCAAATGGAGCAGCCCATTAAGGAGGTAAAGGTGAGTTCAAAAATCGATTTGTCTTATAAGCATGAAACTATTGATATGCATGTTAGAGAAGCAAAGAGAAAGGTAAAGTTTCCAATTAACCATGGATATGTGATGCCTAAATGGTGGAAGAACAAACTCCCAAGCAAAAGGAGGTGCTGGTACAAAAGCATAGATGCAGGATGCCTACATGGCTTGAGAAGAGAAATGGTAAGAAAGAGAAACAAGTATGGGTGCCTAAGAAGGCAAAGAATGAAGATGTGAGTGTTGAGACAGCAACACCAAGAACTCAATGGAGAAAGTTGAAGGGTGACACAAGTACATGGAAAGGTAAGACAATTGTTTGCAATGAAAGGTATAATGATTTGTTTGAATCATTTAATGATATTTTCATGGAAAATGAGGAATGAAAAGTGGCTATAAGGACTAATGTGCAGCAAGGAGAGACTTCCAAAGGGATGGATGATGAGAAAGGGAGAAAGTATGTAGCAGAACAAATAAGATGGCTTCAAGCAGAGATTGAAGAAAGCAAGGAGACAGAAGGTATGAATACTGCAATTGTTTTTGATGAATATACTGATGTTGATTAAGAAGCTGATTTGTATGAAGAAACCATAAAGTGGATGAATGTAATTATAGAAGATGAAAGACAATCTGGTCCTAAGTTTGATATAGGACATGAAGATTTGGATGAGCTTGTGTTGTGTGAAGAGTTGAAGAGGATAGAAGAGTTGTTGAATCTTCCAAGAGAGTTGTGTAAAGGTACAAGCCATGGTGAAGGTAGCATTGGGAAGAGTGGAACAAGACAAGAATAAAACAATGAGACCAAGGTAGTTTTGGTCAAGAAACAGGAGCAAAAATGTGAAAGCAGCCAAGAGGCTTCATGGCCTCAATGTTTTTCTACTAAGGTTGCTTTTGATGTTTTGAATATAGGTATAGAAGATGAAAACTTTGAAGACATTTATGAAGATGAAGAAGCGTGGAGATTGGACCTAGCAGCTGAAAAAGAGATGAGAAGAACATACCAAAAGAGGAAGAAAAGCAAGATGAAAGGTTAAAAAAACTAGCAAAGACAAATTCAAGCATTATCATTGACAAGAAAACCTTGGGATCTAGGCATACAGTAAAGGCTAAAGCATGGAGTAGCATTTCATTTGAACTAAGGTTCAAATTGTTTCTAGAGGGAGAGTATGATGCAGGAGCATCTGCAATGGCTTCCTGAAGACAAGTCATGTTTAAATTTGAATTTCAAATTATTGTATTTTCCCTCCAAATGAGGAGTAATTGTAAATAAAATAAATGTAAAAAGTAAAATGTAAAAGTAAGAAGGTAAATGTGGAGCTGTTGAGGAAATAAGGGGAATGGTTGAAAGATTTTTCAACCGTAAGATAACATTTGGAGATAAATCTTCTCATTATTGAATATGCTAGAAAATTAAAACTGTAATTTGTTTTGCCTAAGCCCAAGTTTGGCATGGAGGTTTAGATGAGATTCTTTAAAAACAAACAAAATAAAATATAGAAGAAGAGGAGAGAAAGGTGGCGTAGGAGAGAGAGGAAGGACCTCTCTTTCAAACAGAAGTTGTTGTAAGAATAGGGGGATAGAAGGAGAGCCTCTCAGCAAGGAGAGAGGAAGAATGAGCAGCAGTATGTAAAAAGGTAGGTATGCAAGAAGAGAAAAGTGAAGCATTCTATGTATTTTCTATGTATTTGTTCTATGTTGCATCTACAGAGAGTATACAATCAGGAAATGATCTTAATCAAATTCAATGCTTTCCTTTATTGATGGTGCATTAATCTATAATGAATTTAAAACCCAGATAAGGGTGAAATGTATGTTCTCTCAATCTTGGAATCCCTATTTTAAGTGCACATAGTTATCTGTAATCAGATTATGTATGAAAATCCTCTACTGAAAACTCTTAGGTCTTTGAAATCAAAACATATGTGGAAGTATTAGTGTTCAGTCAGTCTGTCAAAACTAATTAGGAAAATCAATCCCATAGTCTGAATTTGATAATGCCCAACTGGCAAATGAAAGGAGAGTCGAGCCATTGAAATGACTTTACAAAGATAAACAATGCACACAGGTCAAAACGTAAGGAGGAGGATAGACATTTGATCTTATATGGTGCCATACGTTTGATCTTATACGGCCCAGCGACCATGGAGGAGATTGAATGTGCTCTCTCTGCAGTAGCTTAGACATTTTAAGGTGGGATGAGTGGTAGAAGTTGTAGATAGGTGGTGAGGAATAGAAGAATGATTGATTACATTCACAGTTTACCAGCTCAAGAAGGACGTATATAATCAAGTCGCCTCTGCCTCCCCCGCCTAATGATATAGTAACAGCTAGAATCAACAATTCTTCCAGTCTAATATTAGATACCGATGGAGGAGCCCACAAAAATCTTTTGGTAGGATGTGTCCGTGGAAAGATGTAGCCAAGATATGCACATGGCTAGTGAAGTCTGTGCTCGAGCTTAGCAATTTGTGGTGCTTGAATGAAGTACATTTTTGAAGGCAATTTCTTCACAAAGGGCATCTCATACTTCAAAATACTTTTCACCTCTGGCACATTCGTGAAACTGTCATCAGTCCACTCTCCATTGGACCAATATTTTATAGTCTTGTTATACAAGAGCAAAAATTGAGGGGGATGGATCCATTCCTAAAGAGAAAGGTCCAGGCGCAGGATCCACAGAACTCTTCCAAGAAGCGGTCTCCTTTCTATCTAATTAGGAGCTTGATAAACTCTGGCTTAATACGTTATTGGTCATGATTGGTGAGCAATTTGATGAGGCTGATGAGATTTCTAGGATAGTGGCAAGTGTGCAGGCTAGACAAGAGAAGATTGTAGTGTGGACTAGGACTGCTGCTAATGAAGCTACCCAGATTGTAGCTAGCTTGATAGGCTCACACTTTCCAAGGTTGAAAAGCTGTAATAAGAGACGAGGCTCAGCAACTTTGTTCTCTGGCAGACTTCTTTTCTTAGCTGTATGTCAAGCAAATAGATCAAACAACAATGCTTATTTCTCACAAGCATTATGAGTAATCCTTATAACTTTTATCTATTAGTTATTTAATAATTGCTAATTTCTAGCGGGCACTGATTTTGTGAATGACTGGAGCATCCATTTCCTTTTTCAATGAACTAAGTCAAACAGCAACTGACTGCCGAAGTTCATTTGCCCCATATCTGGGAAATGTCATTTGATGTCCTCAACTTAAAATAGTCCAAGCAGAGTTTAATGGAAAAGCGCCAGTGGTTCTAAGGAGAACCAAGGGCTTCAATTAGTTTTATCAGAACAGGGTAAGGGCATTTTGATTTATTATAGAAGATGGATTTCAGTTTGAGGAGCCCTGCAACAATCTTAAATATGGTATTTTAAATAAATTATATATCCAAATATGTCATATCAACATGTCAAATTTGATTACAATTATAGAATTAAGATGTCATATGATCCCAACTAAGCATATATAAATAATGTGTTTTATTAAACTAATTTGTTAAGACATTTTGGGAATATTTAAACATTTGATAGATGTTATGATTAATGTTTATTTTATGCATTATTATATTTCAAAGTTAGATGCAGACAACTATATTTTTGTTTAATAGTTATAAATTTTAGTTGTTTTCAAGTTGTATTACTAATGTCATTTGATGACTACATAAAATAAGACATATGAGAGAGATAGGTTTGGGCCTAAAATATGCCACCAAACAACAAAAATAGTGTTATACAAGTATATGGAAAAAGAGGTAAAAATGAGAAGTATGTCCAATCCATCATATATTATATGTTGCCTCATGTATGAATGATTAGTTTTATCCGTATCTATTTTGTTTGCTTGTGAAGGCCATCTATCTTGTAACCAATTATGCCTTGTTGTCTTTTTTGTACTTATTACTATGGGTAATTGAATTAGTTTCTAGTTTTAGTTATCTGAAGCACTTCATAAGAACCCAATTATTGGCTTTGAGAAATGGTATAAGTCATTGGATTATGTTGACTTGGCTTAATTCATGATATGCATATGTGATATCTTGATTTTATCCTAGTTTAATTACTTCATAAGGACCTAAGGTTGGAATCATGTCTATTTTTTATTTCATTCTTAAAATTAATGATTAGTAAGTTGATTCTATTTTTTAAATTAAGAGACATGAAAGGATCTTGTGATATAGTTTGATGATTATGTTGAAATAATTGCTTAAGTCTTATGTTTGATATAACCTTGTTTTAGGTTATCATTATTCAAATTTATTAGAACATTCAAAAAGGTCATTTTATTAAGACCTTAGTAACTTCATGATGTTATTTTTACATTTGACTAGGGTTTTTGAGTGTTGCATGGTTTTGGAAATAATTTCAAAGTATTTTTTTCTTTGACTATTGGCTAGGAGGTTCGAGAGAAATATGGAAAATTCAAGGGTTTGATACAACAACCAAGAGTAATGTGGAGAAACTTTGAGCACCACTACTTAAGTTTCATTGATGAGAATGTAGTGGGATGCAAGAAGTCAAGAATGCCATGGTTGATTATGGAAAAGACACAAATCAATGTGCAAGAATGGAAAAGTTTGTTCAAAGGAGAATAAAGGAGAAAAAGAAGGCAACAATGAACATTGCATTATGTTTACAAGTAAGTTCATTTATTTTTGTTAATTCTATTATATAGTTACAAATGTGATTTTTTTAGAATACTAAGGAGGATCGGTAAGTTGTAAGAAGGGTTTTATTACTCCCTATAACCTCCTCATCACCCTATAAGTTATTTTAGGTACATGTTTGTTATACCAAGTTAAATGGAACTGAATAGTACTTGAATGAATAATGTGGTTTATTTCTAGAAATCCTTGATAGGTTTATTACATTAAATGTATCTCATTTTTTGATGGTGTTTTGATGTAGTGAATGTGATGTTGCTTTAAAAAATGTTTCATTTGATTTAGAATTTTGTCCAAGAATGTTTCATTTGTTTAGCATCTTATTATCCAACTATGGTATTGGTAGGAAACTTATTTTGAAAAATAGTTTCAACTTTTATGTTTTTATTGTACTTTTGTCCTTGTGAGAAACCTTATACTGGTGGACTAGATTTATCTAAAACCTTCATTTTTATCTCATTTAATTTTATGATGTCAATCCTTTGTTCAGTGACCTAATCCATCCCTAGATTACTAGTTTGGGTGGGTATGGATGCCACCAAATGGTTGGGCTCAATTTTTACATTATTTTTGGTTGCTTTATGGAGAGCTATTTTGTGGAAACTTTATTTCTGGACTATGAAGAATTTTTCTTGTGCTAATGACATATAAAGGTAGTGTAGGAGATATTTTATGAAGGTTTCATGATTATTTATTGTTTATAATGACCCCACTATAATTGTATCTTGTGTTGAATCTAAGCTTGTACCAATATAGTCCCTTAACAATCATTTGTAAGCATTTACTCGTATATACATGAATTATTATGTTATTTAAATGATTTATAAATCAATTTAAAAAGGATGGAAACATTTCTAAGGATGTAGTATGTTTCATTCACTAGATTTCCTCTAGCCTTAAATTATTAATTTCTATACATTAGTTGTATATAATAATTGTTGTGTGTTTCAGTTAATTTTTACTCATTTCTTAATTTGGAAGAAAGTAATGAAACTAATAAAAGGAATGTGTAGAATAATACCTGGTAAAAGTGTGTAAATGGTCTATATGATGATGGTAACTCCTCTTTAACTTGGAAGGAATAACTTGTAGATAATAAATACACTAGAAAAGGGGTTGTTAGATAGATGATTGAGTGGAATACCTAGCGTGATTTAGATCCAAGATATGTGAGCTTGCTAGGAGGCTATCAATCTACTATTTTTAATAATTAAGTTGATATAAATGAAAAGAAAGGAAACTTGTATTCAATAACTAGAAAGTAAATGCATGTAAGATAAGATGAAAGTAAATTGCTTGCTTAAAAAAATGACTAATTATAGCAAAAGTGGGTCAATACTCATGCTAAGATAGTTGGATTCAAGTTTAAAAAATTAAAAAAGTCTCTATGCATAGGTAAGAACATAGAAAATAGGGTTTGGTTAGGGTCAAGGGGGTGAAAATAACTTATTATTTTTTACCACAGTGACCATCAATGGTTGGGTAAACCATCAATGTTTGGGCTAACCATCAGTGATTTGGTGACCATTGATGGTTGAGGTGACCATCAATGGTCTAGCTAACCATTAGAAATTACCTATGTGATTCCAGAAATGATCAACAAAAGGATTGTAGATTGGGTAATTAGGCAAAAAAAGGTTTGTTATGGATCAGGGGAAGGAAAAATAAGATACTAATGGGTCTGATGGGGCAGGGAGGTTAGAAATGGAATATAAATCAAAGAAAACATGTAAGAGATACCTATAACATGGTGGTGGAAGGTTTAATCAATTTGGCTAGAGTGATAATACTTTGGCCTTCAAAAGTGATACTGATAGAGGTTTAGGTCTCCATTGATGCTACTTCACTGAAGGGACACTAGATACCTAGATGCAAAATATCTTGGATGTGAATTGCTAGGTTTTTTTATCCTTTTCACTTCTTACTTCTCTCCTTTTTTAGGATGAAGTTAATAAATGTGTAAGAGGAAGTTACTAATTAGATAGAAGAGAAATTTACTAATTATGATGCTTTAAATCTGATTTGCATCATTAAATAGAAGTTTTTAAATGTGTCATACTTATCTCATATAATTGGTAGTGCTTTCAAAGTAGGCTTGAAGAGCCTGACTGTCAATAGTCAGACTAACCATTGGCATTTAGGCTAACCATTAGTGATTGATATTCTAGAGGAAAATGGGTCAAAAAGGTATGAATTAAAAAGTTAAGTTAGCAAACTGATACATGGGTTAAGTCAACTAGATGGTCAATTAGCCTTAGAATCAAGTAGGGGTTCAAGGAACTTTGACATCTAAAACTATGTAGTTTTTTAGTGTTTACATTTTGCCCCTTTTATTATGAAACTTTAGATTAACAAGCTACAAAACAAAAATAAATGGATTGTTGGTCATGGTCTGATTACCTTGAGTATGGGAGGAGTTTTTCCCATCAAAATAGGAGTCGATGTGCTAAAATAAAAATTGGGTTAGGGTTTGATAAATGATAAATGGGTAGTCACAAGGTTAATGACAAAAAATGGGTTGGGTATTTAAAATTCAAACATGCACACTAAAGGTGACTAAGTGCAATAATCAAGATCACATAAAGACTAAAGTTGACAATGTTGATAAAAATAAGGTCAAGTTTTAGGGAGACATATGATAGGGTAACTGGTCTATAATTTTTGTCATAGTTGATCAAGTTATACCTATGAAGTCACCTAGATAGGGTTGACGTTAGTCATAGGTATCCAATGTAGGATGTGCTTTCATAAAATAACATAAATGGTCTATCCATCCATAAGGTGGTGTGAATTTCAAATTTTCAACATGGAAAGGTTGGTCGGTGTGGTAAAAATGGTCAAGGCAAGGTTTTCATAAAACATGTGAATGTTTGGGTTAGAAACAACCAACATCAAGGTGGATGTGGTCAAATAAATTGGTCAAAAAAGGGTAATCTCTAAAATGTCAAGTGGTTGGTCTGGGGGAAATAAGGTAATTTCTCAAGTGGTTAGTTTGGGGTGTTAAAATATTGGAAAAATAATGTGGGATCCCAACTATTAATGGTTAGGGTTGTCCCCAGGGTTGATCATCGACAGTCACCCTAACCATCAATGATCAGGAAAACCCTAAAAAGATAGAAGATCAAAATTAAAATGGTAATTCATTTTTACCGTTTAATTTTTTTTGCTTTGTGATATAGGTGATTGATGCATTTGGTATGATTTTTATAGATGTTTATGATGAGTGTGTATTATTGTATAATGATTATGATGATGATATGAGGACTCTTTCTCATGAGAGGATATGTAGATTGACTATTATTGTTTAGATTTTTCTCATGTGACAGATATGATGTATTATGATAATGGATAGGGTGGATAGACATATGATTATGAGGAGGTGATGATGTTGTTTATAATTGATGACATGATTTTAAGTATTGATAATGTTAGATATGTGGTGATTGATTTGATTATGCTATGAGCTATGTTACTCATAGATGCATATGCTTTGTTTATGGGATGGATATGATATCTATATGATCAAAGATTGATGTTTATTTTTGTCATATAATGATGTTATTCATGATGTGATTATGGATATGAGATAGATTATTCTATGTATAAATGATTATGGTAGCTTTATGTATTAGATAAATTATTTGATGGATAGATGTTGATAGGAACAAAAATGATGACATTCTTTATAGATATGACATGGCTATGACATTATGTAGCTATGATGTGGCCTAAGGATAATTGTTTAGGAGGTAGATGGGAAATGGGAAATATGTTTTATCTTATGTTTTGATAGGTATGATGTCATGATAGGTATAGATTAGGTATGAATTACAATGTGTTTTGTGATGTGTTTATTCATGATGATATATAGGATGGTTTTGATTGTGTATTGTGATGATGGGGTTAATGATGTGTTTGATGTTTGGGTGCATAGATGGGATATGGATCATAATGTTATGAGGCATATGGGTTAGTTTTGTGATGAAAATTATTTTTTAAATGTTTGGATATGACATGTGAATTTGGGATATAATGAAGACACATAAAGTTTGTAAAAGTAATAAACTAAATATTAGAAAAAGATCAAAGGAGTCATGAGACACATGTATTCATGAACTAATAACAAAATTATAAGAAAGGCATGATGTATTCATTGACTAAGGCCTAAAGAAACTAAATTCAGATTAGCTTAATGAAAATAAGCCTTTTGAACAATGTACATGAGCATGCTTTGACCAAAAAATAAGGTATCAGGATCCCGTTGCATCAAGTAAGCTCATAGTCCCTTTATTTTAGAGACGTTAGAAAAGGAAAATTAGGTAATAGGTAAATGGTTTAATGGGAAATGGGTAATATGGTAACTTGATGTGGGTTAGTTTTACCCTTTTTTAGGTGACTGAATAATCCTAATAGATAAGTCCATGCCTTAATATAATGTGTAAACTGATCAATGTGAGAATTCTACTAATGTTATATGTAAAAGTTGATTGTAACTTGCTTGCTTTTATTTTAACATAGGGTTACTTGTTTTTTTGTTTCTTTGATAGAATTGGTGAAGCTGATCAATGTGGGAAGCTTCAAAATATTGATTTGACAAACTTTGGCTTAGCCATCCTTCAAGGGAATGGTCTAAAGATAGATTTGTTTGTTTTACAATTGTCCTTCAAGGAAACAATCTATCTTTATGTAATATAGTTCTTGGGTAGTTGTTCTTCAAGGGAGTAGTGTACAATGCTAGATATATGGACCCAAGTGATATTTTGGTATCCCAATTGGTTTTTGAATGTTAGTGTTAGACATGGACAAGTATATTTAAGCTTAAAGGTCAATGTTTATGGGGGTAAGAATTTTAGCACAAAAGGTTAATGATAGATAAGGGAAAGTGGTTTTTGAGAAACAAATGATCATGGGATTCCATCTAATTAGAGACAAAAAGTATCCATTAGAACCATGCCATGGGTAGAGCCATGGTATCCATGCTTAGGATTAGGTGATAACTATGATGGATAATCACATGGTCCTATGTCATAATCAATTATCCCTAAAAGGAATATGTAAAGGTAAGTGAAGGGAAGTGAAAATCTCATAAACCAATAGGCAAGCTTAAGTTAGGCATAAAGGTGAGTTTGATCATTATTTTAACAATAGAAAGGATGCACATGTAAATCATTGAGAGGATAAGGTTATAGTGTATCTTTAAGTGAAGACAAATGATAAGCTCCTGATCCATATTTATGGGTTATGATGTAGGGTCCAAGCTAATTAAAAATAGACTTTCCCTTTTTGCTTTTCTCCATATTAGTTACATGTTGGTTTTCATTAAGGATGAGGTCTTCAAGATTGAATTATTTCTCTCTTATATTTCTATTTTACATGCACTTGATTCATTATTAATAGACAAGAAGATGATTAAGTGTTGCAAGGTGATGTTCATCAGGTAATTCAAGATGCATGAGGCATTCTTGATGGTAATCACTCTCAAAAATGATGTCATGAAAATATATGCAAAGAGAAGGAATTTTGACTTTGAGAGGTAAGACTACCTCTACTCCAAAAATGAGAGAGAAAGTGGTAGCACCCGTAGAGGTTTGAATTCTAGTGTGATAGGCCCATAAAGTGAAAGGGATATGTAGATGTTAATCTTAACCTAAAGCACTTACTACTTTGGTTAAAATTTTGTTAAGAATTTTGTTATAGGTTTTCACCTATCGATTTACTTATAAATAGTAAGGTGAAGAAAATATTAACTTAATGCCAAATACATCATGAAGACCTTAGAATTTCTTATTTTTAAAATATTTTCCATTATCAGTGATGATCTTATGGGGAAGACCAAAGTGGAAGATGATGTGGTAAGTGATGAAATAAATAATATTTTCAAGTTTGGTTGAGATAAGAGGGATGGATTCCACCCACTTGATGAAATATTTAGTAACGGTAATGATGGATTAGTGTTGTTGTGAATATTGAGGATTGATTTACCCAATAAGATTGAGACCGCATTGTGAGAAGGGCTAATAGTCCTTGGATACTAGAAGGCCATGGGTAGGTTCATGATGTAAATTAGTGTGTTCTTGACATTTAACACAATTATTTACATAATCAAAACAATCTTGATTTAGGGTGGGCCAATAATAACCAAGGTGAAGGATACATTTAGCGATGACTAGGCCACTAAAATTTCCCTCACAAATTTCATCATGTATTTCTTTAATAGCATGGGGAGCTTCATGACTATGAAGGCAACAAAGAAGGATACCATAAAATCCATATTTTTAAATGATTCCCCCTAGTATGGTGTAATGAGAGGTACTCTGAACAAAATCTCTTTAGGAATTATTTGAAAGGTTGAGAGGAATGATGTTGAGGTTAAGGTAGATAAAATTTTGGTCATACCAAATGTCAAAAGGAGATAATTCCTTTCTAAAAATGGTAGGAAGGTTAGAATTGATATATGAGGATGTGATAAATCGATGGATGGTGACAAATAGTTTAGATTCAACTAGTTGAGATGGGATTTGGGAAGCAAGGGAAGTCATCATGTCTATGAATTTATTAGTAGATCAAGGAATAGACTGGATAAGATAATGATCAAATGATGTTAAAAGTATGTATATGATTTATTTACACTTCAATAAGACATAATTTTTAAATTTATAGGATCCATTGACTTGGTTCATCATGAGTTAGGAATCATCAAAGATACTGATTGTTTTGATTCCCAAAGCTAGAGCAGTTTGGAGACTAATGACCATGGCTTCATATTTGGCCACATTGTTGGTACATTTTTAGTCAAGTTTAAAGGAAATAGGAAGATTTTCACCATTAAATGGAATGAAAATAACTCCAACACCCCCACCATGTTGACATTTGGATCTATCAAAAAATATGGTCATTTGGTAGGTGGGTTCTTCCTAGGAAAGAGTTGTGATGGACTCATTAGGAAAGGCAAGAGGAAGTGGTTGATTGTTTGGTAGAGGAGATTTTGCCAATTTATCATTAATGAACTGCCCTTTAATGTATTTTTTCTAAAAAAAATCAAGATTGAATTCATCTAGGAGCATGAGCTACTTAGCCATACGTTGGTTTTGGCATGGTTTAGAGTGCATGTACTTGAGTGGGTCGATGTTAGTGATGACATAGGTTTTATGATTAAGAAGGTAGTGAAAAAGTTTGAAGGCCAAAAATACTAAGGTGAGGCAAAGTTTATTGAGATAGGTATACTAATTTTCATACTCTATAAGTATGTGGCTAATGTAATAGATGGATTGCTCTTTATTCTATTCATCACAATGAATGAGCATTGCCCTTAGGGAATGGTCAGTGATGGATATATAAAGGTAGAAAGGCTAGTCTTATTTAGGAGGAATGAGGATAGGAGGATAAATAAGGTACTCTTTAATTAAATCAAAGGTTTGTTGATAGTCCTTGGTCCACTTAAAATAGGTATCTTTCTTGAGGAGATGATGAAAGGGTTGACATTTATCTAATAACTGGGAGATGAAGTGACAGATGGATTAGAGCTTCCCCTACAAGCTATGGAGTTACATAAGATTAATAAGAGGAGGAATCTCCAAGATTACTCTAACTTTGGTAGGGTATATTTTTATTCCTTAAAGAGATATGATAAATCCAAGAATTTTTCTTGATAAGATCTTGAAAATACATTTCTTGGGATTGATCTTGACATGATAATGGATTAGTCGATTGAAGATGATTACAAGAATGACGAGGTGATCTTTGTGATATTTGGATTTCCCAAAGAGATCATCTACATAATCCTATACAATTTTATGGATGAGATCATTAAATATATAGGTCATGGCACATTAATAGTTTGATCTAGCATTATTCATACCAAAATGCATGACCATATAATAGAAGGTCCTCTTGGCCATTTTTTGGCCCACATACCAAGTTTTGCCTAAGTGTGAGAAGATAGAATTTCAAGAAGGAAATGGAAAGTCTTTATAAGACTTTAGACTTTTAGTAATCCATGACCTAAATGGTTTTATAAGTTGTATAGTTATAAAGATATGAAGTAGTAAGTAACAAGGTGTTAAAGACCTAAAATGGTCTTGAATAAAAGGATTTAGGTTATCTCATTGGGAAGTCTTTAGGTTTTCCAAAGGAGAAAACTTTAGGTTTCCTAAGTAGCACAACTTATTTCACTTCATGAGTAATTAGTACTAATAAGTCTGAAGTAAGTAAGTAGTGGGGCTTGGAAAGCCTGATTTGGTATGGGTAGTGTATTTTGGGTTCTCCAAGGAGCACTACTTAATTACTTCATAAGTTGTGAGCAGTCAAAAACTTGAAATAAGTAATGAGACATCAGAAGATTGATTTGGTCTTAGAAGTACTTCTCGAGTTCTCAAAAAGACAAGGCAAGGAAAAAAGTCTGAAGAAATAACTTTGGGAAAGTGGTAGATAAAAGGCCTAAGGAAATTATTAAGGGAAGATAGTCCATGGAAGAAAGGGCCAAGGAAATCAAAAAAGTTGAGGAACATTAAAGTAAAATATTCAAAAAATCTAAAGGGCTAATCGATCAAGGATAAGTAGCACAAGGGCATCCAACAAGTAAATGACCAATAGTTCATGAGATTCCAAGATCAACAGATCAATAGATAAGAAAAGGTCAAGTTTTCAAAGGGTCCTAATGGGATTTTGATAGATAATAAATAGAAAAGGATGAGGATTTTTCCTTTTTTCCTTAATGACATGGTCAATAGCCTACACATAAGACACACAGGTGAAAGGAACATGCCATTTTTAATATAGGGATCAACTCAATCACACCATGTGGAGACATCCATCTACCCACAACATGGCTTCTCAATATCCACCAAAGAGAGACTTGAATGTAGAAGGGATTCAAGAATATTTTGTAGCAATTCTGGGAAATGTATTTCATGGTCAAGGTAGTGGTGATGGTAGTAGTCAGTAGTCATCAATGACTCAATGAATTCTTCCCTCTTCCCTCTTCCCATCTTCTCATGTAGCCCTTTCTCTCTCTCTCCCCCTTTATCTATAAATATCTAATGATTTTCCAAGCCCCATTTTTATTATAATTTTATCATGGTTCTGGGAGATAGTTGTTCATTGAGACATTTACAAAAATGTGCTCCTTTAACTAGGCTAAACCTTGTTGATATATTTTAAGAACTATCTCTTAAATGTAATGAGATGATTTCTTTGCCTATTTCTTGTCTTCAATTAGTGCTTTAGTATGCTTGTGCTTGGTGGATTAATGAATGAGTGTATTCTTAGTCCATTAAACTTTTACTTACCTCTTTGAAGTATTCTCAAGATTTTGTAAGTTTGGATTAGTGTTCTACCTGAACCTCTTCCAACATGTGTTAAATTGATCTTGAGATAGTGAAAGTCCAAGTTGTCTCATGCTAATCTAGTGTGGGTTCAAGCATAGATGAGTGGCCATTTAAATTTGGTACATCACCTGGTTTGCCTTCTTAAGAGCCCTTATCTCCCTTCTAACCATTTTCCCTATGAAGCTTTAGTTTAGTAGTAGTTTTAGGTGATCCATCAAGAGGAACTAGCCTCTTTAAAAATCCTAGAGCTCAACCTCACCATAGAACACCCACATCCTAAGGTTTTTCCCATGCTTATAGCTAGAAGTGGGAGAGCCTAAAAAACTCTCCCATAAGGGTGAAATTCCAGGCTATAATAGGTCCCCCATGGGGTAATAAAAGAAGTTTTATGTTGATCTTTGGGGGAAATCAAGATCTAATTATATCTTGAGAAACCATCCATGAGGGATAACATCTCATGGCTAGTTGTAAGATCAACAAGTTGGTCGATGTTGGGTAAAGGAAAATCATCCTTTGGGCAAGTGAGGTTAAGATCATGAAAGTAAATACAAAGATGAAGTTCCCCTATGGGTTTGGTAATGGGAATGATGTTAAAAACCCATTATGGATAATCAATGGGTTGGATGAAGTAAATGGACAAGAGACACTAAAGTTCTTTTTTAATGAGAAGGGTGATGCGAGGATATATCCTACAAATCTTTTGTCACACTAGCTTAACCTCAAGATGGGTGACAAAGTTGTAGATGGAAATAAAAGGGTCAATTATGGGCATATACTGATAAGACCAAGTGAAGGCTTTACTATAGCCATGAAGGAAAGAAGGGTAATATTTTTTCTCCTTAGAATTTAAGGATTGGTCAATTTTGATGATATAGGGGCTATCTTGAGTACCCAAGTTGAAATAAATGGTGGATTCATTCAACATGGTTTGGTTATCAGTAAGAAGGGATCTATGGATAAAAGAATCCCCCACACCAAGGTAGGTGATAATGGAATCATCATCCTGATGTTGGATCATGTTGATGATCGAGGAATTATGCTCGATCATTTTAGGATGGAAGAGGAAGGGTTTTAGTTTGACCACCCTTTCAATAGGTCAAGGGGCCTAAACTAATGGTGTTGATCAAAAAAAAATGGATGGGATGATATCAGAGTCTTTAGACTCTTAGGGAGATGGGCTTGGTGAAGATGAGACATCCTCATTGTCGATGGTGGTGATGGGTTTTATTAAGGTGGGTTATTCTAGTGGTATGAATCTAAGGGTGAATAACTCATGAGGTTTTTGAGTTTTGATTATGGTTAGCTCATCAATTCCTTATTCATAATGGCCCAAGACAAACCCCTTCCAAGCACACCCATAAAGGTAAGCCTTAACAAAGGCTAGTTTGTTAAGGTAAGAGACATCAGAGGTGAATGGTCAAATGGATGAAGTAGTTGTGGGAGAAAGAAGTGGTTGATCAAGTCCCTCCTAAATGAATTTTTTTTATGGTTAGGGAGCCCAAAAGGGATTATGGTTCTGATGTTGGGATCATAAGAAGGTTTGTGTTTGAGGTTCCCATAATCTTATGGAGTAGGGAAAATGTCTAAGGCTAAAATGTGATATTACCCAAGGGAGAGATGTTAAAACATAGATTTCAAGGGGTCCTCAATGGGAATATAATAATAAAGGATAGATGAACTAGTTAAAGATTCATCACTATCATTAATAGGAGTGTTGTTGGTTTTGGTTAGATGTGAGGTGGTGTTGTTAGTAGTTGATGGTGAGGTGGATGGAGGAATAAGAATGCCATTAAGCTGATACATCATATTGCAAGTGGAAAAAGGAATAGGGTCAACTTTGATGGTAACAACTTGACCTTTGTGCTCAAATTTAGCACATCGAAGTAAAGTAGAAGGGGCACAACTCATGGCACAAATCCAAGGGCATCCAAGTAACACATTGTATTAGAATTCACCTTCTATAACTTAAAATAATTCAATAATGGTGCAAGGGCCTAAGTGAATATGAAGGATGACTTCTCCCAAGGTAGTGGCTATGGTATCATTAAATGAGAAAAGAACCATTATGCTTTCTAACATGATGTTCTTGGGTAGCTAAAACTAGTCATAAGTATGGGAAGAGATAATGTTGATGTTGGCTCCTCCATCAATCATTACCTTTTTGATGTAAGTGTTATTGATGTACATGATGATAAAGAGGGGAGGATCAAAATCCTTATGATGAACAAGAGGTATTTTAGAATCCTAAAAGGTGATGAAGGTAAAAAGTTGGAGGGCTCCCATAAAGGGTGCAAGAGATTAAGGGTCATTTGGTTGAACCTTTATAGGTTGTAGAGCCTCTATAAGTGCTTGATGATGGTAAGGTGAGGTGTTGATTAGTTCATAAAGGCTCATATTTACTAATGTTTTGTGAATCTATATCAACATGATACATTGGATGGATTCAAAAAAAATGGAGGGAGAGGGTCTTAAAATGAACACTTTAGGTTTTGGTGGCTATGAAAGTGAGGGTAAAGGTGTAGGTGTTTGGATTTGGGTAGAAGGCTGAAGGGTTGAAGGGTATGTCCAAAGAATGGAGAATTTGGCTTTTCCCTTGTCTTTTTTTAGGACTAATATCAGGTAACCATATGAATAGTTTGGATGAGGGGATTTTTTAGGTTTGATGGTTAATTCGATTCCTCCCCCTCACTCTTGGATGAGAGTGGGGGAGTAGGTAAAGGTTGGGTAGGTTGGGTTGATGGTAGGATTGGTAATGAAAGTAAAAGAGGTTCATCTAATAATAGATCATCCTCATCATATAGGCTATGAATAAGTTCTTGGAGAGCTTTACAATTCTTTGTGTCATGTCTTGGTGCCCTATGGTATGCACAGATGAAATTATCATTGAACCAGGAGGGTTTCATATTAGAGGGGTAGAATGGTTTTATAGGTGGTAAGTTAATGGAATAAGTTTTCAAAAAACCTTATAAGATGGTTGAATAAGATTAATTCAAATGTATTTGAGGTGATGAGTTTATATTTTTAGGTATGGGAACTTCCTTAGAAGGATTTTTCATTGTAGAAGTTGTAGGTGGTGGAATAGTTTTGGTTGGTGTTTGATTACTTAGTTATGGTTTAATTTTGGGTAAATGATGTGGAGGTTAAAATTTTAGATGATGAATGGTTGGATATAGGTAGGAAAGTAGAGGCAGATCGGTTAGTTAAGAATGAAGGAGAACTAGAGGACATAGTGGGTGTTGTTTTAACTAAAGAAAAGGGGGATGGCTTACTAGAGGAAGAACAGGTAATTGGTATGGTAGAAGATAATTGTGAAGGATGTGGTATGGGTCTAGTTCAATGTTGAGGTTTTAGAAACTCTACCTTCTTAATTGGTTGGGCTGGGGTTTTTTTTGGTGGACTAGATGGATTTAAATCCAACACTCAAAGAGGGATGAGTTTGAATAGGTGTAGGAAGGATTATTAGATTCTTAATATGATTGGTAAGAGAGGCACTAGGTGATTTGGAAATGTTATATCGAGGTAGTTGGGATGGTTCTCATATGATTTTAGAGGAAAAGGTGTTGGCTTAAGGGTGGATTAAAGTGAGGTTGAGGACTTAGTTTTGTTTTGGTAAGGAAGCCCTAGATGATGACAAAAGATGTCTCTATCAAAGTTGGCTTGATAAGTAAACTCTAGACTTTGGACTAGTCTAAACAAATATTTATAGATGGGTTTGGTTCCTTGGTCATTGGTTTAGAAAATTAATCCCCTAGATGAAGAAGAGGGCATGGTTCCTCCATCCTTATTCTTGATGGGAGATTCCAAAATTGGTGGTTGGGTGGATGAGGTAACCTTATCTTGTGGGATGGTTTCCAAAGAGGGCATGTATGGTTTTATGATAGGGGTGGTAGGTGTGGTAGCCTCAAGTGAAGGAATGGACATGGTTTCTTCCTTTATTTGGGTGTTCAAAGGAATGGAGGGTAGTTCCACCACTTAAATAGGTGGAGTGGAAGAAGAAGAAATTGTAAAAGTAGAGGTTTTCTCCTTTTGTGTTTCCATCAAAGGAGGGGTAGTTATAGCTAAGCTCACATCAAGTGAAGAGAGAGGGATGATTAATTCATCCATTTGAGTAGCTAAATGAATGGAAGGTGATTCCATTACATCTATAAGTGAAATGGAGGAAGAAGTGGTTGAGATAGTGGTTTCCTCGACAATTGGCTCACTAATAATAATGTTGATTGTATGTGCCTCATGAGAGTGAGATGATTTTGATTTGTTATCATAGCGATGGGTAGAAAGAGAATGATTGGAAAAAGGTTTGTGGAAGATGTCAAGGGACTAATTATGAGGTGCATTGGAATTATAAAATGCAAGTTATCCAATATCAATTAAGATTTGGACAAGATTTTTGAAGGTATTGCATCTATTGATGTCATGCCTGATTACTCAATGAAAGGCACAATAGTCATTCTCATTATACCATCTAGGTATAGGGCGAGAAGCATAAAATTATTAGGGTGGTTTGATAGGTATAATTTGGATGAGGTTAGATTTGAGTAATTTATCCAAAATGGAAGCATAATATTCCCCTATGGTAATGTATTATTTTAGAGGAGCTCAGTTTTGGTTTCTATTTTATTGGTAGGAAGGGTTGGAAGAATTGGTTTGATGGGATTGGTTGATAGTTGTTAGTGGGGTGGCCTTTAGGACAACTAAGTTTGAATATTATTTTTATTTGGTATTGGAATGGTTGGATTGGTTAGTATTTTTGGTGGAAGGAGGATCATTGGATTTATAGCTAGAATTCTTGTTTTGTAGTTTCAATTTCCCTTCGTTAATGGCTCAATTTTCAAGTTTACATGCCATGGTGAATGCCTCATAAATTTTTTTGAAAGTTTTAACTTGTAGAGTAGGGGAAATATGTTTAATAAAACCCTAAGAGAAGAGATCAATCAACTGAGGTTGGGGTAATGAAAAAAGTAAGTTGGTTGATGAATCCTCTCCATCTAGCTTAAAAATTAGAAATTGATTCATCATAAAATTCCCTAATAGAATAAAGGTCGATAATTAAAAAAAATAGATATATTTACTGAGATATGCTCTATAAATATTTGGGCAAGCTAGGAAAATGAAAAGATGGAGTGCTTGGTGAGATAACTATACCAATCAAGGGCTAGTCCTAATAAAGACATGAGGAAGGTATGAAGGAGGAGAGCATCATCATATGCGATCAAATAACAAGAATGACAAAATTATCTCAAATGTTATTGGGGGTCCTCCTTACCTTGGAATTTAGAAAACTTAGGTAATTCCCATTGAGGAGGATATGCATGGATAGGAATGGATGGATGGATGGGTTTATTATATATTTTATCATAGGATAAGAGGCTATGAGACCCAAAGATACTGATTCTAGGTTAGTCATTTTATCCATTAACATCTGGACCAAATACATTTTTGGTTTGGAAGCTACATAATTAGGTGGTAAGCCTTGTTGAGGTTGAGTGATAACAATGTATGGATAAGTAATAGAGGGTGTTGAAGAATTTGCATATTGGTAAGTGGTCATAGGAGTTTGGGATAGTGTCGCATAAGGGTTTACTAGTATAAATAGTTGGGTGGAAGGTGTTCTGTATCTTGTGGGTTAGACACATATGGGTAAGATGTCATGGGTGATTGTTGGTAGGTTGATAGGTGTTGGTTTAAAGGTATGTTTAGATTGGTAGATGGTAGTATGGATGTATATTTGATTAGAGATATGAAAGTGATAGGTGGTTATTGATGGGTGATAACTCTAGTGCTAATAGGTGGAAGTGTTTGAGGTATGGAAAGTACTAAACTTTGAAGTGGGGTACAAGTTTGTGGGTTGGTCAAAATAAGGGGAATAGTAGAAACAGGGGTAGAAGATACCCCCATAGTAGAAAGAGTATAGGTAACAAGGGGTAAAGTTGATCCAATGTTGGAGGTATTGGCTGGGGTAGTAGGTGTTTGGTTACTTTTTGGGATTTTGGATGGAGTTTGGGGAGTGGTAGTAGGTGGGATATTGGAAGAAGAAGAGGCTTGGGTGAGCATGGGTTGGGTTGAGGTGGCACCCACTAGAAGATGGGGAGGCATACCACAGGGAGGATCCAAAACAAGAAAGGTATGATTAGGTAAGATGTTTAGGTAGGGCTAAAGAGCCATAGGGTTGCTATCAAGGAAGGTATTAAAATCAATATCACCCTTAACAACAATAAGAGGCCTAGTAGGAGGGGGAGAAAATGAGGTGAAACCTCAACATCAAAGGTATATTCCATAGATGAATAAGAATAAGGTGGTTGTTGGTAGAAGGGGGGGAAAATGAGGTGAAACCTCAACATCAAAGGTATATTCCATAGATGAATAAGAATAAGGTGGTTTTTGGTTGTTTTGATTCCTCAATTGTTGTCTAGTAAAGACCATGAGAGGAAATAGGAGATAAAATGATGAAACTCACACCTCAAATAACTAACAAGAAAAAGAAAAGAACTCAAAGAAATCAACATAAACTAAAGTGACTTTAAAATCCTAGGGTTATTTTTAAATCACTTTTGGCTTATGCCTTAGAAAGTGTGAAGAGGATATTGGTTTGTAGATCAAGTACTAAAGAGGAAATCTGAGGTTGGTTTTAGGTTATCTTTAGGTGTTCAAGAGAGAAATTTGTATTTATCATCAATATGTGGCTTGGTATTAGGGCTTACCCCCTCACTTCACACATCATAGTGATAAATGTATTGCGTGCTTAGCCAAAAATATATCGAATCTTAGAGTTTATACTCAACTAGAGAACTGAGTTGGTTCTCCCCTTGTTAATGACCTCTAAGTAGGATTGTTGGGAAAGGGCAAGGTTTTCCACTATGGTGTGCGATAAAAAGAGTGAAAGATATTTTCAATTACGATGCCTTAAGATACTAGATGAACTAAAACAAACAAGAAATCAATGTATGTAAAAGGTTTATTTTAATCCCAAAAGAAATTTTAGATTTCATTTGATGAACATAGAATAAAGGAAGAAAAAGGTTTGTTGGGTCCCATAGGGTGTGCCAAAATGTTTCAGTTAATTTCCATTCATTTCTTAATTTAGAATAAAGTTATGAAAATAGTAAAAGGGGTGTGTATAATAATACCTGGTAAAAGTGCACACATGATCCTGATGATGATGGGAACTCCTCTTTGACTTTGAAGGAATAACCTATATAAAATAAAGACACTAGAAAAGGGGTTGTTAGATGAATGGTTGAGTGGACTACCTAAATTGAGATAGATCCAAGAAGTATGAACTTGCTAGGAGGTTGTCAAACCACTATTTTTAAAAATTAAGTTGATATAAATGAAAAGAAATGAAACTTGCATTCAATAACTAAAAAGTAAATTCTTGTAAGATAAGATGAAAGTAAATTTATTGTTAAACAAAATGACTAATTATAGCAAAAGTAGGTCAATACTCATGCTAAGATAGTTGGGGTCAAGTTCAAAAAATTAGAAACGTCTCTATTGTAGGCTAGAATTTCACCTTTGTGGGAGAGTTTTTCAGGCTCTCTCACTCCTAGCTACAATATTGGAATAACCTTAGGCTATGGGTATCCTATAATGAGGTTGAACCTCTAGTATTTTTAATGATGATAGCTCCTCAGATGCTTCACTTTAACTTATCTCCCACACTAAAATCTATTGTTGACTAAGGAAAAGGGAGAGAAAAATAACATGAAAAGGAAATCTGAGGATGGTGATGCACTAAAACATGAAATGATCCACTTTCAGCCTGGAAACCTTAAAAACTACTAATGAACCTAACCAAGACTTAGACTAATCTGATCCTATCTCAAGGATACAAGTATAAGTATTTTGTGTGGAGGTTAAAGGGAACCCCTAAAATTTAAAGGATATAAATAAATAGGTCTGTATGAGACACTATGAACGTGTGACATTTCAAGAAAGGCACCAATGTCTAACACTTCACACAACCTACAAGGAACTAAAAGAATTAAATAAAGATATGTAAAGAATCTATAGATGATGAAAAGGGACATACATATACATGTTAAACTCCTATAATGTATACTTGAATTCAAACTATAATTAGAAAATATTATCTTATTACTTCAAGAGAGTGTTTACAAAGCAATTTTGACAGAGTAACTCTATCACTAGTTAAGGGATCTCTTTTTAGGCTCAAAAGCCTATATATATAGTAGAAAGGGATGAGAGAAAAAAGGGGGAGATAGAATAGGAGCACGTTATCCATGATCATTAAATGAGATCCACCTTTTAATGGATACCCAACTACCCCTTTTTCCAATTAGGACAAGTCCATCATCAACATTTATCCTTCAATAACTCTAGTTAGTTCTCAAGTTCTTCTCATTGGCTGAGAAAAATGCACTAAAGGACAAGAGTTTGTTTTTATATTATGAGTCATGATATTTTCAAGGATAAAATATATTTGAAGGTTTTGATCACTTTTGAATTCTCTAATTGTTTCTCCAATATCCCAAATTTGATCCATGAACTTGCCATACCTTCCACTTGGCTTCATTGTAAGGACAAGGTCTTCATATCTTAAAACTAATAGCACCATGTCATGTGTGATTTGAGTAGCATTTTGTCAAAAGCATGACTCAAGCCACTCTTTTCATTAATCACATACATGCTCTATGTTTTGGGACCTAAACTTGAATTAATAATAGGTTGAAAACCAATCTAGATTATTGGTTTTCCTATAGTTATAATAGATGAAACTATGCTCAATGCTTGGTCTTTTTTCATTAATTAGTTACTAACCTTTGATCTATACTAGGTCTAAAAGACATAATATGTCTTGTGATCACTGTTGATCTAAATCTATGATTAAACACATGTTATTGATCTATATAGGCCCATTAACTTATTAGTCATCGCTCACTACTAGATCTTCTATATGATTGAATGTGAGCCATAAATATTGTTTTTTAACCTAAACATCTATTTCATGAGGCTTCACATTGACATTAATATACCTATATTTGGCATCTACATGAATGTATTCAATGCCCATATAATCATCACTGAGATATTTGAATCTCAATGGCTATTTTTTGAGCTTAAACTTTGACACTATCACAAATGTCATTAATCCTTTCAAGTCATTTCCTTTAGACACTTTCCTATGGATACTTTCATATGGCCTTTTGAACATATCCTTTGGGAACTTTTGAAAATAGGCCATTTATGTTAGGTTGTGGAGCTAAAAGCTTCACAGGTATGCAAACATGGAGGAGGTTGTTGAGTGTCACAATAACTGGCGTCGGTCAGGCCAATCAACGTCAGTCAGGGGTAGACCGAAAGCTATCAACATCGATCATGGATTGGCCAATGTCGGTCATCTCCAAATAGATAGCGACTGATGTCAGTCACCTGTGCAGTTTCATAACTGTTAGTTACATGAATAGTTAGTTTAATGAACCACTTGTTTGCATGTAAAGACTAATTTTAGTCTTGAGTCTGCATTTCTAATTATTGTAATTAGGAAGTCTAATTATTATTTGTATGGGATCTATTTAAGAGACCCATGGGGCTTTATTTAAATTTGGAGAATCATAAGAACTTGGAAAGGCAAGGATAAGGGTTCTTTTGAGTGTAAGATCTAAGTTTGCAGGGGTGCAAGACCAGGTTCATCTGCAAGTGTGCGAGATCAGGGGAGATCTACATGGTAAGGTCAGTTGATCTTCAGGTGTGTGTGTGTGTGTGTGCAAGGTCAAGGAGATCTATGGGGTAGCAAGATCAAAGGAGATATGCAACACAACAAGGTGCAAGATCAAGGAGATCTACTTAGAGTATGTGGTGTACTCGTTGGTGGTACTGGTAGTATTGTTACTGATTGGTGGTAACAACAACTTGGTATTGAGTTGATTGTTGGTCATAATTGAGAGATGAAAAAATCTTGAGGGAGAATTAATGGTACGCCTAAGAGGTGTGGGAAGAGTGTGATTTCTTCACTGTATTTCCTTCTGGAAGAGTATTAATACAAGATTGTATTGTCTCTCATATTCTGTGATGTTTCTAAATTCTAGTTATATTTTACTTCTAGTTAAATTCCATGTTTAGTTTCTTATACAAAGGTAATCAATTGTTCTCTTAAGGAGCATGGATCTTGACAATTGGTATCAGAGCAAGTTCTTCAGAGCTTGGTATCAGAGCTTGGTTAGGTACACTAACAGGTGGTCAGAGTGTGTTAAGTGTTTGTTGATTACAGGTCACTCTCAGGGGTTTCTGATTGAGTGGGAGTAAAGCAATGGTAGAAAAAAGTACACTAAGAATGGAGGAATTCAATGGAAAGAATTATAAATTATGGTATTATGGAAAGAAAGAGCAGGTAAAGAAAGATTGTTGGTTGGTAGAAGATCGGCATGAAGGAAATGAAGAAGCAAATGTTGTAGGTATTATTGCACAGGATGCTCTTGTATGTTCCTTGGATAAAGTAGAATCTTGGGTTTTATATTCTATTGCCTCTTTCCATGCAACCCCAAATAGATTATTTTTCCATGATTATGTCCAAGGAGACTTTGGAAAGATTTATTTAGGGGTTGGTGAGCCTTGTCAAATTGTTGGCAAAAGGGAAATGCGGCTGAAATTGTAGACAGGAAACACATGGGTGTTGGAGGATGTCATGCATGTCCTAGTCCTGAAGATGATTCTAATTTCTATAGAAAAGTTAGGTGATTAGGGTTGCACAGTTACTCTCATAGCAAAATCTTGGAAAGTTTCCAAGGGTGCACTTAAATTAGCATGTGGTAAGAAAGTAGGTACTCTTTATCTATCTAATTGTATTACTAATTCTCTTTCTAGTTTATCTAATTCAGATGTAGATGCAAAGATGTGTCTCTATAGGCTTGGTCACATGAGTGAGAAGGGAATACATGTTCTTAAGAGGAAGTCTGATGTCTTTGACAAACTTAAGAACTAGAAAGCCTTGGTTTTCATGGAGAAGATGATGGACAGAGATCAGCTCAAGGGGCTAAATAATTTTGAGCAGGGCAGTTTGGATAGGGTTATGATCTAAAGTGAGATCACAAGTAAAAGTCATCACTCACAAGAAAACACAATTACTGACATCAATCAGGTGAGAACCGATGTCGATCAGGCAGGTATCGATGTTGGTCATGTGTAGACCAGAGTCAGTGGTGTTGGGTAGGTGGATAGTGACATTGGTCAGGGAATCGACGTCAATGACCAAGTGGACACTGATGTTGGTTAGGGAATCAATGTCAACGATTAGGTGGAATTGACATCGGTCGGGTGCAGACCAAGGTCGACTAGAGAACATATTTTAGGTAGACAACAAGCTATCAAGGAGTCTCAAATGCCCATATGGAGGATTAAAAGGGTAAGTAAGCCTCAATTTCATTATTCCCCTTCTTTAAACTACTTATTGCTCACTGATGGTCAAGAACTAGGAAGTTTTGAAGAGGCAAAGCAGGTAGAATCCAGGAAACAGTGGGAGCATGGCATGAATTCTTTGGAAGAGAACCAAACGGGAGATTTGGTAGAGTTGCCAACCAGGATAGAAGCACTAAAAGATGAATGGATTCATAGGTTAAAGAAAGGAGAGAATGGATAGGTGAGATTGAAGGCCAGGTTATATGGTCTTGAGCAAGCTGCAGGACAATGGTGTTTAAGGTTTGATAGGTGTATGACAAAGCATGGCTTTAGTCAATGTCAATGTGACCATTGTGTTTATTTTACTAGGTTAGATAATATTAGCTACATTATCCTATTACTATATGTAGTGTATATGCTTGTTTCAGGGTCACACATGCAAGAGATTGTTGAGCTAAAGGTAAATTTAGTTCAGAGGTTTGCCATGAAGGATTTGGGACCAACAAAATTCTTTGGCATGAGTATTTCTAGAGACAAGGAAAGTCATAGGTTGATTTTGTCTCCAGATGATTATGTGAATAAGGTAGTGGAGAGGTTCAATATGTAGGATGCAGAACTAGTTAGCACACCTATGGATGGATAGTTCATAAAATAGTGTCCCAGATCACATGTTGAGGTTGAGTACATGTGTACTAGACCTGATATTACCCAAGCAGTGGGAGTTGTCAGCAAGTTTGTGGCCAATTCAGGAAAGGAGCACTGGAAAGTAGTTTAGTGGGTTCTCAAGTATCTAAGAGGGACTAGTAGTAGGTATACATGCTATGTAGGGTTAAGCACTTCTCTACATGGGTATGTAGATTTGGATATGGCAGGGTACTTGGATGACAGGAGTAGCACCACATGATATGTGGTGGTTGGTCTTCAAAACTGAACTTGAAGAGGGATACAAGCTAGGAAACAAAATTAGATGATGTATAGGTATAGGTGTAGATGTTTATATCCAATTGGGAGATTGTTAGGTTGTGGAGCTAAAAGCTTCATAGGTATGCAAACATGGAGGAGGTTGTTGAGTGTCACAGTAACTAGTGTCGGTCAGGCCAATCGACCTCGATCAGGGGTAGACCAGAAGCTACTAACATTGGTCATGGATCAGCTGACATCGGTCATCTCTAGATAGACAGCAACTGACGTCGGTCACCTGTGTGGTTCCAAAACTATTAGTTACATGAACAGTTAGTTTAACGAACTGCTTGTTTGCATGTAAAGACTAATTTTAGTCTTGAGTCTGCATTTTTAATTATTGTAATTAGGAAGTCTAATTATTGTTTGTATGGGATCTATTTAAGAGACCCATGGGGCTGTATTGTAATTTGGAGAATCATAAGGACTTGGAAAGGCAAGGACAAGGGTTCTTCTTGAGTGTAAGATCTAGGTTTGCAGGGGTGCAAGACCAAGTTGATCTGCAGGTGTTTAAGATCAGGGGAGATCTACATGGTAAGTAAGGTCAGTTGATATGCAGGTGTGTGTGTGTGTAATGTCAAAGGAGATCTATGGGGTGGTAAGATCAAAGGAGATCTGCAACACAACAAGGTGCAAGATGAAGGAGATCTACTTGGAGTACGTGGTGTACTCATTGGTGGTACTGGCAGTATTGTTACTGACTAGTGGTAATAATAACTTGGTATTGAGTTGATTGTTGGTTGTAATTGAGAGAGGAAAAACTCTTGAGGGATAATTACTGGTATGCCCAAGAGGTGTGGGAAGAGTGTGATATCTTCATTGTATTTCCTTCTGGAAGAGTATTAATACAAGATTGTATTGTCTCTCATATTCTGTGTTGTTTTTGAATTCTAGTTACATTTTACTTCTGGTTAAATTCTGTGTTTAGTTGCTTATACAAAGGTAATCAATTTTGCTCTTAAGGAGTAGGGATCCTGACAATTTATGTAAAGGTACCCCTTCAGGGAAATTGTTTTAGACAAAAAGTCTAAAATAATTCCTGACACTTAGTCAAATGAAGTAACTTACCCTTCAAAACTTTTCCTGAAACAATTAGGTCTTTGGGGAAAATTTTGTGGAATTTCTACCTAAAATAAATAAGTCTATGGGATTCTTGCCTTGGAAAATTTTCCAAAAAAATTCCCTAACACTTGGCTAAAAAACTTGACATAATTTCCCAAAACAAATATTAACACTTGGCCTAAAATATCAACATTTAGCTAAATGAAAAGGTCCACAAAAATTGAACTTAGCCAAACAAAAAACTAAAATAATTATTCTAAGGACTTAGCCAAAAAGGATTTTTCACTTAGATTTTCTAAGGCTTGTATGTTCTTCTAAATTCATGCTTGAAGTGCTACTTAATCCATGAAGAACTGAAGCTTGTGCAGACTTGTTTCATGATCTTGAACTGCTTGGTTTCACCATGAAACTTGCTCAAGAACCCTTTTATTTGCTCTACAAGCATGTCCCTTATAATTTGACAAAAATACACTTTAAGCAATCTTAAAGTGTTTCAAAATATTTGTGAGTACTATAAGATCTCTTTGGTATACTCATTCCATCTAGAACATTTGTTCATCTACTCATCCATTAGTAACTTGATCTATCTGGGCATAGCTTAGTATGTGGGCTAAATTTGTCCAACATTTCTAGTGACTCGTAGGTAAGCATGCCTATTATGCTTGAGATCCCAGATCAATTTGGCTTGTCTAGTCCATTGGGTATGGAGTCTCCTACCTATGCAACTGAGCTAGTCGAAAACTAGATAATTCCTCTTGAAGAAACAAAGACAAAAGGACAACAACAAAAGCAAAGGTAAGTACATGCAATCACTTTCAGGATGTAAAAACAACTAACCTAATAAATAGATGTGCATGAAGACACTTGGATAAAATCATGAAAACTATTCTAATATGTATAGGTCTACAATTTACAAATACCCCCCTCTTGGGTCAAATGGAGAACTATGAATACCATTCACTTTTAACAAACCAAGATGAAAAATACCTTACTTTGGAAATACTAGAATTGGTGAACTAGATAGCTTTAAGGCCAATCCTTTTGATGTGATCTTTAATGGATGGAATTGAACAAACATGTCTCCAATGTAGACATATTATTCCATATCCTCCAAGCCTATTTTATGTTGGACTATAGGGGCTCTTGCAACCTCCTCATTTGATGGATAATTTTATACCCTTAATTAAGCACATGTGATGGCTCATTTGAACCAGTGCTTGGTTGACTGTTTAGGCTTAGGCAAAAAATATCTAAGTCATCCCAAAAGTTAGATTCATCTTGGTCATTTGAGACAATGCCAACTTCAACACCATCTTTTCCCTACTTTATTTGAAAGGGGCTATATGGTAGTTCATCAATCCACCTAAGGCCCAACATGTCATGTTATTGTGGCTCTAAATATGACCATTATTATTTATTATTGAAGACATTAGTACTGCCTTCAATGCAAAATTCATCTTGAGATTGGTTAGCTTCTTCAACTTGATTGGCGAGTTCATCCTTATACTCTGGAGGAGGCATAAGCTAGTTTAGAACTTCTACCTGATCCATGAAGTCATGGTATAGCTACTACCATACTTCATCTTGATCATCTTAGGACCAAAAAAAATCCTCTTTTCTCTCAACTGTATCTTAATTACATACCTATTTAAGTATGAAGGCATCATTACTACCTTCAGGATCTAATTCATCAATGTCAAAGCCATGCCACAATAGCTATTCCAAACCTAATTTCTCCTCCTTTTTTTGGAGTGGACTACCTATCATGATCTCCTCATCATATACACTTTCATCATCTTCTTTAAGATTAAATTTGACTCTAATCTCCTCCTCTATTCCTTGTAAAATAGGCTCTTCCTCTATTAGGGAGATGGTGAGAGGCTGAATAAGTTCATTTTTCTTGTAGATTAAGAGAGTATCTTTCCAACTAGGTACTTTGAGTGGTCTCTTTGGTGGTTATTAAGGGAGGAGGAAAGATTCTTGGAAATATTTTAGGGTATGTTCATTGAGCTAAGATAACACCTCTTTTTTATTCTCTTCAACCACTAACTCCTCCGTCTCTTTGATTGGTTCTTGGACCACCACAACTGACACCTTTTCCTTCTTCTCTATACCTTTTTGAACCAATTTCCATGATGTAAATGTGTAGGGAAAACCCACATTTTCTTCTTTTTGAATGGGCATAGGAGAGGGTGGTTTCAAAAGAAAGGGCATGACATAATCAAGGGTAAAGGTGTAGGAGAAGATCCATGGTGGGATGGTTTCAAAATATTGAGTGGGAATGGGCATAGGGGTAGGAGAGCATAAACTTATTGGTTTGGGTTTAATGTACTCATCCTCCCAATGAGTCAACATATCCTTTATTAAGAGTATCCATTCCTTCATCTCTTGTTTCTCAACATGTGGATAGTCACCTTCTTTAATGGATGCCCACACACTCCAAAACTTATGCAAGAAGCTCCTTATCCCTTCCATGGCATGAATAAGAAATTATTGTCCAAGTCTAACATCCTTATTGATTTTCATGATTGTCCTCCCTTGGTTGAGTATTTATTCTCTAATTCTTGACAAGGATGGACTTTGACAAGGTTGACTAGGGGGCTAATTTAAAACCCTTAGAGGTTGAGATTGAGGCTCTTGAAAGAGAGAGGACACATAGGGCTGATTACACTAAGTCTGTTGATATTCATAAGATATCAACACACTTTTTGAATCTTGGATAATACTTTTCAACCACACCTTATTCTCCCTCTCACAAACTACCCATTTTTCACCCTCACAAATTGACCACCTATTCTTGACCAACTAAAGAGAACTCCTTATCATTTGTATAACATTAATATAAATGACTGAAGCAAGTTATAAACCCATACCAATCTCCCTTATCAACTCAATACAATCTGATAATGCTTGATTAAATATTGACAAAACTATTACATGATAAATATAGTCTTGACAAGGGGAATTATAAGACTGATTTTAATGCATAAGAGGCTGATATTGGTCATACATAAGAGTGGGAGGAGTGAAAAGGCCATGATAGCTCATTTGAGGACCACTTAGGGGGGAACACATAAACATTACTAGCTTTATAAGTGTGATGTTGAGGTTAAGAATAAGCATGTTGATCAAAATATGATTACTTGAACATACTAGAGAATGATGATTAGGCACTTGGACTATTTAAACCAACTGATAGATGTTTAAAGTTACCATTGATGTTTGTTGAATGCCTTTAAAGGTTGATATGCAGAAGAACAACACAAAAAATCCTTCTACTATTTTGGGCCTTAGTCCCATGGGTCATGCCAAAAACTATTGTAGGTTAGAATTGCACCCTTTTGGGAGAGTTTTTCAAGCTCTCTCACTCCCAGCTACAATATTAAAACAACCATAGGCTATGGGTATCCCATAATGAGGTTGAACCTCTAGGATTTTTAATGAGGCTATCTCCTCAAATGCTTCACTTTAACTTGTTTCCCACACTAAAATCTATTGTTGACTAAGGAAAAGGGAGAGAAAAATAACATGAAAGGGAAATCCAACCTAAGGATGGTGATGCACCAAAACATGAAATGATCTACTTTCAACTTGGATATCTTAACAACTAATAATGAACCTAACCAAGACCCAGACTAATCTGAACTTATCTAAAGGCTACAAGTAAAATTATTTTGTGTGGAAGTCGAAGGGAAACCCTAAAATTTAAAGTATATAAGTAAATAGGTAAATATGAGACACTATGAACTTGTGAAACTTCAAGAAAGGCAACAATGTATAACACTTCACACAACCTACAAGGAACCAAAATAATTAAATCAATATACATATAAAATCTATAAATGATGAAAAGGGACATACATCTACAAGTTAAAATCATATAATGTATAGCTGACTTCAAACTAGAATCAAAAAAGTTTATCTTATTGCTTCAAGAGAGTGTTTAAAAAGTTATTTTGACAAAGTAACTCTATCACTAGTTGAGGGATCTTTTTTTAGGCTCAAAATCCTATATATATAGTAAAAAGGGATGAGTGAAAAAATGGGGAGATAGGAGAGGGGCAAGTCATCCATGATCATTAAATGAGATGCACCTTTTAAGGGATGCCCCACCACCCCTTTGTCCAGTTAGGACAAGTCCATCATCAACATTTATCCTTAAATAGCTTCAGTAGGTTCTCAAGTTCTTCTCATTAGCTGAGAAAAATGCATTAGAGGACAAGAGTTTGTGTTTATATGGTGAGTCATGATCTTTTCAAGGAGAAAATGTCTTCAAAGGTTTTAATCATTATTAAATTCTCTAACTATTTCTCTAATCTCACAAATTTGCTCCATGAATATCTCCATAGCTTCCTCTTGGCTTCATTATGAGGACAAGGTCTTCATATCTTAAAAATGATAGAGCCATGTCATGTGTACTTTGAGTGTTGGTTTGTTGAAAGCATGGATCATGATGCTATTTTCATTAATCACATACTTGCTCTATGCTTTGGGACCTAAAATTTAATTAACTATAGGTTGAACATCAATCTAGATTATTGGTTTTCCTATAGTTATAATACATGACACTCTGCTTGATGCCTGGTCTTTTTTCATTGATGAGTTTCTAAACTTTGATCTATACTAGGTTTAAAAGGCATATTTTGTCCCTTTCTCACCATTGATCTAAATCCATGATTGAATGCATGCCATTGATATATTTGGGCTCATTAACCTTTCAATCATCATTCACCATTACATCTTTTGTATGATTGAATGTGAGCCATTGATCCTATTTTTTGAACCCAAAAATCTATTTCATGAGGCTTTAATTTGGCATCTATGCACCTACATTTGACATCTACACAAATTTATTTTATGCCCATGCAACCATCACTAATATATTTTAACCTCAATGGCTATTTGCTGAGCTTGAAATTTAACACTGACACAAATGTCATTAATCCTTTTGGGTCATTTCCTTTAGACACTTTATCATGAACACTTTATTGTATCCTTTTGAAGATATCCCTTGAGAAATTTTAAAAATGGGCCATTTCTATAGAGTGCCCCTTCAGGGAAATTATTGTAGACAAAAAGTTTGAAACAATTCCTGACACTTAGTCAAATGAAGTAACTTACTCTTCAAAACTTTTTCTAAAATAATTAGGTCTCCAAGAAATTTTTTGTGAAAATTTTAATCAAAATAAATAAGTCTATAGGATCTTTACCTTGGAAAATTTTCTTGAAAAAGTCCCCAAAACTTGGTAAAAAAAACTTGACATAATTTATTGAAATAAATATTAACACTTGCTCAAAATATCAACATTTAGTCAAATAAAAAGGTCTGTAAGAATTGAACTTAGCCAAACAAAAGCCTAAAATAATTATGCCAAGGACTTAGCCAAAAAGGGTTTTGCACTTAGATTTTCCAAGGCATGTATGTTCTTCCAAACTCATGCTTGAATTGTTGCTTGATCTATAAAGACCTAAACCTTGTGTAGACTTGTTCCATGACCTTGAACTTCTTGGTTTCACCATGAAACCTGCTCAAGAACCTTTTTCTTTGATTTTTAGGCTTGTCCCTTATAATTTGAAAAAATACACTTTAATCAATCTTAAAGTGTTTCAAAATATTTGTGAGTACTATAAGATCTCTATGTTCCACTCATTGCATATAAAACATTTGTTCATCTGATCATCCATTAGCAACTTGATCTATCTGGGCACAACTTGGTATGTGGTCCAAATTTGGCCAATGATCTCTATGAATAGGTAGGAACATAAAAAATAGGATTTGGTTGGGGTAAATGGGGTGAAAATAACTTTTTATTTTTTTCTACAATGACTGTCGATAGCTGGATGAATCATCAATGGTTGGGATAACCATCGACAGTCACTTGTGTGATTCTTTAAATGATCAAGAAAAGGATTATAGATTGGATAATTAGGTAAAAATAGGTATTTTGTGGATTAGGGGAAGGGAAAATAAGATATTTGATGGGTCTGATGGGGTAGGGATGTTAGAAATGGAATATAAATCAAAGAAAACATGCAAGAGATAAATGTAACTTGGTGGTGGAAGGATGAATCAATTTGACTAGAGTGACAATATTTTGGCCTTCAAAAGTGATACTAATAGAGGTTTGGATCTCCATTGATGTTTCTTATTCACTAAAGGGATGATGGATACCTGGATGTAAGATAGATTAGGTGTGAATTATTGGATTTATGGATCCTTTTCACTTCCTACTTCTCTCTTTTTATAGGATGAAGTTACTAAATGTGCAAGATGATGTTACTAATTGGATAGAGGATAAAGTTTCTAATTATGGTGCTTTAAATTTGGTTTGGATCACAAAATAGAAGTTTCTAAGTGCGTCATTCTTATCTCATACAACTAGTAGTGCTTTAAAATTAAGTTTAGAGAGCCTGACCTTCAATGATCAGGTTAAGCATCGATGGTTAGGCTAACTATTGATGATCAAGGTTTTAGAGGAAAATGGGTGAATTAAAAATTTAAGTTAGCAAATTGATAAATGGGCTAAGACAACTAGATGCTCAACTAGCCTCAAAGTTGGGTAGGTGTTCAAGGCACTTTGACATCTAAAAATGTGTAGTTTTTGAGTGTCTACATTATGTATTTGGACTATTATCTTATGAATGATACCTAATTCATTTGTTAGGTAATTATTAAATATAAATATAAAAGGAATCAAGGTATTTTAATGACTATTTTAAAAGTATGAGTAAACAGTCTTAAGTTCCATTCATGCTTGGGTTGATCATTCTTATGAAAAATCCTTGATAACAGTTGTTTATGACATCTTATATTTTAGGATTTGCATGAAGAACATGTCATATGTTTATTTTTGGTAACTTGTTATGAAGTATTGATTTAGTTTAGAGTTAAAATATTATGGAGGTTTTATTGTAATTACTCAATAGGGATAGTGTAAGGATATATTTAATGTTTGTTAGCATGTTCTTTTATCCTTACTACAAAGGTTCATTATGTCATTAATTCATTTTATTAGTCTGTGTAGAGGAATATTTCTCATCCTAGTCTTGAAGTTTTAAAATTAGTATTCATTATTTGAAGGTTAAATTTCAAAATTAATTGAGTTAAGATTGATTACAACCTCAAGTGATTTCTCATCTTCACTCTATCGAGTTAATAAGATATATTTAAATTGGTTGATTGTGTGTTTATTTTAGAACTGTAAGATATCTTATATATTACAATGACAGATTTTGAGGTATAATTAAGTGGGATTTTAGTTTTATTTAATTAAAAATCATCAATCATTGGTGATTGATAACTCATACTTACTCTTGAATTTTACAAAGTGATTTCAAAGATAAAATACATACATGTAGTAAAGATATACAAATATGTGTATGATTATCTAATAACCCTATTGAATTTAGGGAAGTACTTTGTTTCATTATTTTTTGTGTCAAGTTTTACTTGTTAAACATGATAAAAAGGAAACATAAGGTTATTTACCTAATGGGACTAGTTTTAAAAATTTTTTTGGACATATTCAAAAAATTTAAGCATTAATAGTTCAAAGGCTTGCTATGGTACTTAAATTATCTTACCTTAGAAAAAAATTATACCATTGTCCTCTCACAAGAATAAATTTGGTATGTTATGGATGGGTATGACTATATGTTTCCAAATTTTGGTTTATGCTCATGTTTCCTTGCATCACTATAAGATGTGTATCCTTGACTTAGAAATTGGTAATGTTGGTAATATTTTAATTTTTGACTAAAAATTATGTGTCACTTAAGTATATGTATGAAACATATTAAGATATATCTAAAACTTATCCTAATTATTAAATCTAAGCTTAGATAAGTTAAACAACTAATATCTATTTAGATACTTTGTATATTAGGAGCATGACCAAATTAGCTATGCTAAACCTAACTAAGGGAACACTTATCACACAACAATAAAGGAGAGACTCTTCCAATTCCTATAGGTAAATAATATTATGAAATAACCCTATATATGTCTTCTAATTCATAAAACAAAATCTAATCTAGTGTTATGAAAGCTTATAACACAAAGAGAGATAGTTCAAAACAAAACAAGGGATCATGGTAAGGAAATGGGGGCTTAGATCACCTAAGCTAGAAATTAAAAGCCTATAAAGCCATATAGATACACTGATTTTAAGTGTATATATAATATAAACAAGTATTTATACATTAAAAGCTATTACTTTTTGCAATATCTATCTATCAAATGAAATAACAAAAGTTAGAGATGCTTATTGATGTAGAGTATCACAAGGTAACTTAGGTTGTTAATATGTTTAAGAATTTCACAATGAATATTTTTGGTCTTTTGTGAGTGTGAGAGGAATTTTAGGGTCATATATGAAGTTATGGAGTCATTAAGAGTCTTTATATTATGTTTTGATATCCCATTTGGAGTTTCCTACCAAAAAGCAGAATTTGAAAATTTGGATTTAGAACTAGGCTCTTGAGTGATATTTTGGATTTTTGTGATTTATAAATGTTTTAGATTAAGGTAAAATCAAGTTTTGAAGGGGCCCCAAAATGCTTTAATAAATTCAAGAAAGATAAAACCTTAATAGCCCCCAAGAAAGGCATTCCTAAAACATACTGAAGAACAATATCTAAAACAAGTTTTATAGGGACCTGAAACCACCAAAATAAACCAATAAAAGCACCCAGGTTTTATAAGGACCTAAAACCTAAACAAAACCAGGCTAAAAAACTTGAAAACCAGGTTTTACAAGGACCTAAAACCTCATAAATGGAGACACCTTACCCAACTCCAAAATGAATAGAGCGGGCTTCCAGGTTCGATCCATCAACCCCTAGACCACAAAGTCGAAGGAGTTGCTCGCAAACAAAAACCAAAAAAAACTTATTTTATAGGGCCGCCAATCAAAAACCATGATGTTAGGCACGTCTTACTCCCTTAGTACCTACACAGTGTAGGCAAATCCACCACACCCATCATTTTTCCATGAGCAGGGCTCCTCCATAGCTTAGGTTTTCTCCATTTTTCCCTAAACAGGGCACCGCATCTCATTTAATTACCATAGAGGAAACAAAGTTTCCCCCATCCAAACACTATTTTCTTTGTAATCTAGTTCGTGGTGGACGTCTAACTCGGGCTAGAAATCCAGTCCAGGTTCCATCCACAAAATAGAGATCTGAAGTAAAATAAAGATCTGCGCAATAAAAGATCACTCTTTTCCACACCATGCTAAAACACCAAGGCTCCCTCCATATGGATATCATCTAAAAAGCTTGAGAGGCAGCCGCAAAGGTTACGGTTTCAGCATGGCCACATCCGCGGCTGCGCTCCCTCTTCCCTCTTCCCTCTCGCAGCCCACGCTCTCTTATGGTTGGCTTGTGATTTATAAATGTTGATGTAAGTTAATGAATATTAATATTATGTCATAAGAGTGTGTTTAATATGTTTTTAAATTTTAAATTCATCATCAAGAATATTACAAGCCAAGAAATAAGAAAATGTAATTGCCACCCTATGTGGAGTTTACTTTGTGAGTAGTTTTTATTGCATTTTTAATGTTATAAGACTATATAGATTAATGTGAGTATTATTATGTTATTATATGATGATAAATTTTAAGTATATAGTTGTATAGTCTCAATAAATACACAATAATGATTGAAACTTGAGGAAGAATTGCATGTGTTGTAGAATTTTGTATGATTGTTGTACAATCAATAAGATCAATGAATGAAAGAATGTTTTAGAGAATAATTTTGAAATTAATTGAGATTTATTGTATGTAATAAATAATTTTTTTATTATTATTATTTTAATATAGTTTTTATGGTCACTCATCTATATATTCAAGGGTTGCATGATAAAAGCTCAGTAGGCACTATTTTGCATAGTCAAGAAGAAAGAAAATAGAGTGTTTGTTTTGAGGTTCATTCAAGAGTTTTAAATTGTTAGGAGTGTCATAGAGTATATATATATATATATATAATTATTATTATCATTTCTATGATAAAAATATCCACTTTATAGTTCAATATTTAACTTAGACGTCTATATAAACTCACATAGTCCCATACATGCACATATAATTCTATAAATTAGCATGATAGAGATTTTTAGTGATTGTTAAACACCAATTAGATGTTAGGGAAGGTGAAAAGAGTTTATAAATAAATGATCCAAGTTTTTATAAGTGATTAATTTTTAAAAAAAATATTCTTACTCCATTTTATAGGCTCTCATCTTTGTACAAGCCTGTCAAAACCTAGTCTAGGGTTTCAAACTTGCAACTTGTATAACTTTTGTTCCCACTAGTAAAAATGATTAAAACTTTGGATTAATATGTATTTTGATGTTATATTTTATATTTTTGATCTTTTTAGTTGGTAATTTACTGTATATTATGGTATCTATAACTATATTATTGAATTAGGCCTAAAGAGACTTAATTGGTAAAGAGGCTTGGTGAGTTAGTAGGTTTCCACTACGAGTTGTGATATAAAAATATAATATTATTTTATATTTAACACCTATTTTATATTCAAACCAACAAGATTTATGCTAAAATAAGGGTACTCAAGAGTATGCCTTAAAGATGAAAGTGTAGTTTGTTTGAGAGTTCTAGTTATGATTTTGAGTATTATGGTTGGATGAGTAATAGGGATATAAATGATTAGGTAGATGTAAATATGATCCTAGTTTTTATGGCAAGATCCTTGAAACCATGCATAAGGCTTTAGGTCCATAATCTTATATGGGAATGAATAAGCTTGAAGTAATACAAGAGAGTGAAGGGAAGAAAATTATGCACGAGATGATGTAATTTGTCCAAAGAAAAGAGAGTGAAGAGGATGATGAAGTGGTGATATGTATTCAATAAAGAGATTATAAATATGTATATAAAGAGGCTTAGGTGCCTGTAAAGGTAAGATTGATTAATAGTAACAATATACAATCATAGTACTTTTTAGGGACAAGAAAATTAGATATGAATGAAGGGATAAAAAGGTAGATATTAGATCTAGGTTTATGCATGAGGAGAATGTACCAATAATTATTCATCAATTGGTATTAGATAAAGTAATTTCTTAGAATAGTTAATGATTTGAGTATTAAAGGTTACTAATTGAGGTTGAAGGAATGCAGTACAAGAGGTAAATAAATGTTTTAAAAACCTAAAAGGTAAGATTTTATGGTATAAGATCATCCCTAAGAAGAGAGACGAAAGACTCTAAGAAGAGGAGTAGTTCCAATGTGGAAAATAATTGAAATGAGTGTTAATATACTAGGTAAAGGAGAGAACCTAGGGCGAGACACCAAGGCAAGGTGAAAGAGACTTGCTAAATCAAGGTGAAAAAGACTTACTTGAGAGAAGATGAAGATAGAGAAGACAAAAGTGAGGAAGGGATTATCTAATTTAGAGTACCATAATGAGAGAAATAAAAAGGAAGACCCAAAGATAAAAGTGTTTTATATTGAAGAGGAGATGAGTGAGATAGATCAAAGGATAAACAAGATAATACTCTTGGTGAATCTCATGAAAGAAGAGGAAATCCAATGGTATATATGGGTAATGAATAAGAATATATTTAAGTGGCCTATAAGGCTACTCATTTAGAGAAGGAGAAATATTGTCATGAGAGATGATGAGAATCAAAAGAGTTTGTTATGTAGGTAACTTAAAGAGGAGATGAAGAAGTTAATTATGGATGAATAAGCTGGTAGACAAGAGAAAAATGAGTTACACATTAAGGAGAATGAGATATTCATGGAGGATGATGAGAGGAAACATTTAAAGGCATTATAAAGTAAACCTAAGAAGGAGAATATTGAGGAAAATAAGCCTCAAAATTTTAAATCTAATGATTTCTTGTCATGTGTGTATGTAGGTACAAAAGTGAAAAAATAAGAAGTCAATTTTGAGGACATAAAACTTGAAACAATGAAGGAAAGAAATTATGAAAAACATGCTTATGATGAATAAAAATTGATTAGGAAGTAATATATGGAGATATAATAATTTTTTACCTAAAAGAGGAGATATGATTGGAGAAGGGGATATTCAATAAGAAGGATGCATCATTAAAGGAATCAAATAAAAATAATTGAATCACGAAGATAGAGTCAAGAGATATGAAAATCATAAATCAAAATTGCATGAAGTAATCAAAGAGATTGAACAAGAGATTGCAGATGATGAAGATTTGTTAGATGAGTAACAAAACCAACTATTTGTCTAAGATATTTGGGATCAATTGTAAGTAGATATGGAAGCTTTGGAGAATTCCATAAATAATGGAGAAAAGGACAAATTATATACTAGAATAATAGTTAAATATATGGGCACTTGGCATGAGTTAATGAAGTCTTAATAAAGAGAAATATTGATGGATTAGTTAACATACATCATGGATCAATAAGGATATGTAGGTATATAAATGGATTTATAGTATGAAGGAGTGTTTAGATTGACACATGATGGATATGGATCCTAAATACAAGTTATGGTACAAGATATGAAAGATCACAATGATGAAGAGAAGTTGATATGGAGAGAATTGATGCATGAGGTTGAAGTTAACCTATTAGAGTTCCTAGGTCAAGGTGAAAAGAATGTGGAAGCTATCATAAAGGAGATAGAGACATAATTTCAAGATGAATAAAATAATATTTTAAGGAAAAATAATATGTTGCCTAGAGTAACACCTCAATAAGATGAAATTGTAGGTCATATAAGGGTAGAAAATCTAAAAAAATGAGTTGTAGGAAAGAAGATGGACAACTACTAGTGCAAGGTGAATCAAACCAAATTGTAATCCAAGGTAAGCCCAAAACTATGAAAAATCTAAGTATGGAATCATATGATTTGATCAAGGAATAAGTATGGATAACTAATGATGCAAGTAAAAAGTAAATATTAAGAGGACAATATAAAGAACTCAAGAAGATGAGAGAGAAGCCTAGAGAATCTTGGAAGAATAATACAAAAGTAAGAGAGGGTGAAAAGAACAATGAGATCCTTAAAGAGACTATCAAGTTTCATGAACATAATTTGATATGTACTAAGCATGATGGTGTAGGTATGGAGGTTCTATATAGGTATTCATTCTATGATCACATGGATAAAATAATCAATGAGGCACAAGAGCTCATGATACATCCAAGGAAAGATGAGGATAGCCATGTTCCCCACAAAAGAGATGATGGGATGAAGAATAAATGTTTGTAAAAGGACATGATAAGTCCAAAGGTGATCCAAAGAAGGATCAAGAGTAGTTTAAATTTTAGAAATAAAATCAAGGGTAGTCTTACCCTAAGAACCAGTCCAAGTAGCATGTAAAGAGATGAATAGAAAATACTCATGGAAGGAGAGATACAAGAAAGTGAGAAAGAGAATAAGAAAATGAAGAAATATCAAGGAAAGAAATAAAAATATTAAATTGGTAGTGTCTAATTTGAGTTATTTGGAACCATTTATGATAATAGTAAGAGATAAGGTTACCAAAAATTGTTATGTTATGATGAACTTGAATTGGTTAAGGAGATGTCATTCCAAGATGAGGAAGAAGGATGTGAAAAGACTCACCATGATAAGGTGAAATATCATGAAGATGAAACTAAATAGGATATAATTGAGATTATGATAATGTTTAATATGAATAAGAAGTTATTATAATATGAGAAAATAATAGAAAGCATTGCTAAGAAGATAGACTAGCAAGGAGTGCTTGGATAAACTATGACAAGGGTGGAAAGAAGTTATAGAGTAGGAGTAAGAGTGAAGAAAAATAAGCATACAGTTGAGGTAGATCATGATGAAGATAATTTATAGATGGAGGAGATGGAATATGAATAATACAAAGAGTTTCAATATATCACGTACTTTATGAAGGTAGAAGATGAGTTGGTAAAGAGGTAAGACAAGGCAAGGAGACAAAAAAAAGAATTAACTTGGAAGAAATGATAAAGATAATAAAATTAATAGAAAGAGGAACTTATAAAATTATAGGATAATTAATTTTAAATAAATAAATAAGTTTTAAAAATAGTGCATTTGAGCATGCGCTCAAATTTTCCCACTTAGGGAGCTTATGTAGAGCATCACAAGGTAACTTAGGTTATTAGTATGTTTAAGAGTTTTATAATGACCATCTTTTGTATTGTTTGAGTGTGAGAGGTCTTTTAGGGTCATTTAGGGAGTTTTTGAGTCATTAATAGTCTTTATATTATGTTTTGATATCCCATTTGGAGTTTTCCTTCGAAAAGAAAAATTTTAAATTTTAAATTTAGAATTAGGCTCTTGAGTGGTATTTTGTCATTGTGTGATTTCCAAATGTTTATGTAAGTTGGTGAAGGGTACTAGTAACTACTAAGAGTGTGTGTAATAAATTTTCAATATGAAAGTCATGGTCAAGAACAATGCAAGCCAAGAAACAAGAAAATGTAACTACCACCCTATGTGGAGTTGACTTTGTCAGGAGTTTTTCTTGCATGTTTAGCATTATAAGATATATAAATTCATGTGAGTGAGTAATATGAGTATTATTAGTTTTAGAAACCAAGATTAAAACCTTGATGAAGTTTGATTTCTCAGGATCTCCTTCACATCTTAACTAACATTGGAATTATCTAAGGTGTGGGACACTTGCTCTTAGATCAGACCTCTATATTTGTGAGGCTAGCTCCTTTGATGTATCACTCTAGATCTGCTACTAAAAATTACTATGATTTTTGGGATGAAAAGGGTTAAAAGGATGACTAAAAGGTAAATATATTATATTGATGGTGATACACTTGTATTTCTAGTTCATCCACTCTATTTGAGCTAATAAAATAATGAAAAGACAAGCAAATAATTGGATCTACAACTCTAAATGACTCATATGCAATAGTATTTCACATAAATGTTTCATAAATTGACCACATTATGAGGGAAATTATGGAATATACCTAATTCAAGGCACTAACTAGTCAATATATCCATTGTTATCTCAGTCAATAAAATTCAAACACTATATATGACCTACATAAGATGGCATACTAGTAACTAGGTGAGATTAGGACTTGCCAAGGGATAAAATGCTACTACATGTGTAAATAAAACCAATATAACATAGTATACCAATATATATGAATCTAAAAATCGTCATTTTATTCATCTCAAAAGGTTACAAAGCTCAATCTTCGCAGAGTTTAATCATGCCTAAGGGAGGGATCCTCAAAATCGGCTTCAAATCTTGAATATGTAGAAGTGAGAAAAGAATTATCCAACATATTATCATAGAAGAGAGAAGAGAAGGTAAAATACACATTCAAGTCAAGTATAATTTCAATTAAAATTTGATAACAATAGCCTTCAATAAATATCCATGTGTCCAAGCCTTGCATGATCTTTGCATGATCTCATTTTTGGTATTGAAATAAGGTGGTGGGACCTTCTTGACTTGCTGAAGATCCTCTTGAATGAATTATATGCCATATATTGATTGATAACTCCAATGAAAGTGAGTTCAAGATTATGTGAAAGTCTTTCTTTCATGAAGATCAAGGAACATGCATGATGATTAGTCAAGGATCAGTCAATTAGAGTGATTGGTACTTGAAACAAGATGACTCCTTTTTTAGTCCTCTTTTGCATGAACTAGAAATTGAAGAATAAAAATTCATGTAAGATCCAATTTAATACCATATATGTGGCATGAAAATTCTACATGAATTCATTTGAAATCTATTCAATGCTAATTTTCTCTTTGCTTGATTGCTCAAATAGGCCTATTAGGCCAAATAAGCCTAGTAGCCTGACTTATTGAATTTATGACCATTATAACCTTAATGGAAACATTTAAAACCTAACATATGGTGATTATCAAATATGTAACAACCCCTCATATCATTAATTATGTCCTCTTGATGAAGAAACACCTGAAACTCCATCATACTAGTTTGACTAGGTCAATCTATTTTCATTTGCTATATAATGGTTATTTTGGATGAGTTGATAAGGAAACTTATAGGAATATTTTTTATTATATGATGATTTTTGTATTAATAAAAAATATCAATATTCAACCTCCATGGATTGTAATCCATTAAAATTTCTTGTAGTTTTCCTTTCAGCACTTTTTATTCAAAAAACTTTATTTTCTTCCATTATCCATATATTTAAGCACTAAAAATAATAATTTATGGGACCATATATAATTTTAATTCATGTTTTAATTTTATTCATGAGGTTTTTATTGCAATAAAATTGACTTTTTTCAAAACTAGTCATTATGAGGGTTTGGGAGGGTTTTGGATGTGAACCTTCTTAACGATGGTTCATAAAGTAAAGACCTCCAAACCCAAAATTATTACCATGAATATCAAGTTTATAAACCCCCTAAAATTCCATAAGAATATTGGGTTCCCATGTAAAAGTTATGAAAAGATACCTACATAAAGAAGTTTACCTATAGGGTTTACTTGCATTCTAGACATGCTTTTGCTCTTAGCGATTATTCATAAAGTACATCCCCTAAACTAATATAAATTATAAGTTAATAGGTGTAATAAAAAAATGATAATATAATTTGGACAAACTCTTCACATGGTGAAATATATGATCGCTTGATCATGTGGCTCAAATGGGTGCATAAGATTGCAAAGTTTGAATTTCTCTGTATGGACCAAAATGGCCTTTTCTCCTAATATTATTTTTTTTAATACATATTAATGTGACTTTTACCATCTAATCATATAATTTTCATGGTGTCATCTTGCTTAGAGGGTTTGAAAATGTCTTTTGGTGTTATAGGCCTTATAGGTCTAAACCTAGTTTTAAGGCCTAAATGGCAAAATCTAAGTATTTGAGCCCAATGAAACTATATGTGATATGAGGGGGGAATTTTTTTTTCATATTAATCTCTATCCCCTTTTTCATCCTTCTATTGATCAAGATTCATTTTTCCTTAATACATTTTTAGAGTGCCTGTATGACTATCTACCTATGTGTTTGTATGACGTTTTAAGTGTGAACACTCTTAAAAGGTGATTTAGAGACTAAAAATCATATAAACACTTAAAATAAGTTAACACCCCCTTTTCACACCTTAAAACTCTTTAAGAAGTAAACATGTTCTAATGGTGACTGTCATGAGACACGAAGGGGACTGTGTCAATATAGTGAGAACCTAAACCCATTATAAGACCTTTAAGATGCCATTTAAGGCTTTATCAGGATATAATAATGATTTTCACTAAATTTTTAGGTTTTAATCCATGTGTACGTTCCCCAATCTTTCCATTTCTTCTAAGATAGGCTCATGAGTTTGACTATGATTATATTTTCATGCTAGGAGACTGTGTTTTCATGTTTGAGATTTATCCTTTGGATTTGAAAAATTCTTGATAGGTTTTAATAGTATATTAAATACTTATTTCATCACCTTAATCCTCATTTGTTACCTCTCAATCTTGTATTCTACCTATGCCACCTTATATCTCCTCAAGAAACCTCATATGACTTTATGCCATCTTATTGTAGGTGGTGTTTTTTTAATGTAGATGTGTTTAGTGATCATATTACCATAATTTGGTGATGTTAATAACTTAAATCCATTTAAAACCTCTTTCTTATCTCTATTTTTGGCATACTCACTCTTAAAACACTACTTTAGACCTTGTACATAGTACTATTTTTGTACAAACCTAGACTTTTAGCTTCATGAGATTAATAGTATTGTTTATGATCTTGATACAATTATTTAAGATGTCCATTTTATGTTTTATGAGAGATAATATTAACACAATCATCATTCTTGAGTGGATGGTCTTTAGGAAGAACTTTAAGGCACCTAACTAACTATGTCAAAGGGGCTTTTGGTGTGGTTGTAAATGAATATTTTCCACTATTTGACCTCAACTTGTCCTTATTTGGAGACCTTCTCTTCATCTCCTAGTATAATTTCATCCTCATTTCTCTTATGAACCACTCTCTTTGAATCATGAAACTCCACCTTAAACCATTGTTCCCTCATCTTTCATACAACCTTGGAGATAAGTTATACTTTCATGATTATAGGTTATAATTTAGGGCTAAACCTAACTATAGAAGTGTTTAGAGAACCATATTCATCCACTTTATCTCATTATAAAATCCATCATCACTTATGAATCTTCCATACCATAAATAAACTCCTTTATTAACCATTATGTTTTCAACCTATTTTCCAACTTGAAGGAAGTCTTGAATTGAGGGAACTGTAGTTGACTTCCTGTGTGTATGCTTGTATAAGGATTTCAAACAAACTTTATGTTATGTTATTTCATAATAAAAAGGTTACCTTAAACATGAATTCAAATAAATTAATTCCAAAACAAGTCCACCTTCATTACTTTAACTTGGTGACTCAAGCTTATCTCACAAGAGACTCTCAAACTTATCGTCGGTGGGTATTGCTATGATAAGATGACCAAAAATAAGTTTGGTTCTTATTTAAAAAATTATTTTGAAAAAATTATATGGTCATGTTATCACAACATTATCTCTTCATCACACTATATCTCTTTCTTGAAATCAAATCTCTCTCAACTCACTATATACTTGATTGTGCTTGTATTTAGGGTTTTGTATAGAGTGTAACCTAGGTTGAGGGATTTGAGAGATTTCTAATAGGTAACAAGGGATTAAAAGGTATCTCAATTCTCATAATTCTTATTCATAGTATCAAATATCAACATGAAGTTAAAACCTCCACAAAATATTATTTAATAGCATGGTTCACTGTCTTGACAATAAACCTTATGACTATAGGTTACTTTGTTTTCTATGTTTTAAGCTTATTCAAAACCTTGGACCTATGTTGTACTTGAGAAATATACTTAGGGTTATCATTGAACCTATGTTGTCTCATACTATTCATTCATTTTATGGTTTAATTAGTCTCATTTCTCCTTAACAGGCCTTAAGATTGCCAAAACTTTTACCTACTATAGGTTATGACCCTAAGATTAGGCCTGTAGGTGTCCTAAAAGACACTTGGAACTATGATTATGGCTGAAAAATCCTTAAATTAGTCATGATTTGAATCAAACATAAGTTAAGAACATTGAAATTTTTCCAACTTCACTCATACATTCATGGTGCCAATATTCAATAATGATTGTATCCTTATTTGATAACTATATCTAACTGCATATAATCCATTTGTATAGATAGAGATTCTAAGGAAGTAATCAAACATCATATGATACTTGTCCTTATCTTGATAAATTTATGATATGGAATGAGAATAGAACTTTAAAAGTCATCTTTTATAATGTCCTTCCATTTTGTACTTTCATGAAAAGTGTTGACTATTGGTGTATTTCTATACGTACACATTCTTGGTTGTAGATGATGCTTTCTTGGTTTTCATAACTTAGTCTTCATGATTATGAATATTTACATACATTTCCCTCTTATTATAGTGAATTCACATATTGGAGATGAATGGAAGGGGGAAATAGTGAATGGATGGTGTGAAAACATGAATGGATGGTGGAAAGAAGCATGAACGCATTGAGAAATGGCTATGCATGATAATGAGAATGGAAAAGAACCAAAATGAAGTGAAAATAACATGAAAGGACAACATTAGAGCCACATTAAATCACTTTATGAAATCATGATCCTATCCTCTACTTGATGTATTAATTGGAAGCTATTGGAGGAGGATAATATGCTAAATTTGAAACCTAAGACTATGCTAAGTACCTTAAAATATGCTAAACAACCTTAATATTTTATAAACTAGAATATTGAGATGATTGAGAATACAAAGATGGATTTTTATATGAAATTTTTTAAGAATATCTTGAGAAACTTTCATGAGGAACATATGAAAATGATGGAGATCCCTACCAAAAAGAAAAATAAGAAATTTGAAACCCTTTCTCTCTCATAGACCGTACAATTCTCCTCATTTACTTGTAGAATATATAATTTCACTCTCTTTTCTTCTTGATATTAATTTTTCCCACACATGTGTAAAAGGACTAATGGATTCCATTTAAGGGTAATTCGTGTCCCTAAGAAGCCCTACAAACTTGAATTTTCTAGATATGATGTCCCGATAAAAAGAAACTACAGAATACTGACTACCTTCCTAGATGAAAGACTATTGATGTATGCCTTGACCTCAAATTGATGATTCATGAAGAATAGGAGACTAAATTTAGAACCAATTTCTCTCTATATAATCTTTTTTAGTCTAATTTCCTTGGCTAAAATTATAGACTTAGATTTTCTCTCTTCTGATCGTATAACATGCAAACTTGAAGAGCTCTCATTGTGTGAAAACTAGCAAGTTGGAGGGAAGAGATCATTTTTGAGCCTATTTTTCTTCCAATTTACATGAAATTATTATGGAACCCTTGTTATACCATTATATTCCTATTCATGAGCTCCACCATATGGTTGGACATATAATTTCATACTTATAATTATGCATGAAATGGATTTTTTCTTTCTTTTATTCACAACTTAAGCTCTCCACCACCAAAAATAGAACATGAGAGTGTTAAGGTGTGGAGCTAAAAGCTTCACCAAAGGAGTGCTTTGCAAAGTTGTAGGAGTTACACAGTCACCAGCGTTGATTAGGAGTGACCGACGTCGGTCAGGAGTAGACCAGGAGATGCCGACATCAGTCATGGATCGGCTGACATCGGTCACAAGCAAATAGGCAGGAACCGACGTCGGTTATCTGTGCATCCAGAAAGCTATTTTCGTGGACATAATAGAGTGTTTGCATGGTAAGATTAAGTGATATTCTTAAGTCCACATCTCTATTATTAGTAAGACTATTTAGAGCCCTTGATTAGGAGGTGCATCTAATGGCTGTAGTTGTATGCTCATGTTTCTTAATTATTATATATAGGATTAGATCTTCATAGCTTATTGAATGTATGTGTGTTGAATAGTACAAGATTGTATATGTGTATCAATCTAGGTTGTTGGAGTTGATTGTAAATTGAGAGAGAGAGCTCTTGAGGGAAAGAGACCTAGATAGAGATCTATACATCTGAGAGAGGTGTGGAAGAAAAGAAGTTTCTTCAATTGTATTCCTTCTATAAAGAGTTTAATACAAGTTTTCAGGGTGGTTTCTTGTATCTCTTATTCTTTGCTATTTTTGATTCTAGTTACTTATCATTCTAGTTAATTCTGCATTTTATTGCTTTCACATAGTAATCAACTTTGTTGGTTAATCCCCAACAAGTGGTATCAGAGCTCAGGTTGACTAACAGGTGTTTTAGATCTGATTAGTGTGTATTGATTACAAGGTACTCACAGGGGTTTCTATAGGGATTTATGTTTGAGTGGGAGAAGCAATGGTAGAAGAAAGTAAACTAAGAATGGAGAATTTTAATGGCAAGAATTATCAACATTAGAGAATGCAGATAGAGGATTATTTGTATCAGAAAGATCTATACTTACCATTAGGTGGGGTTTCAAAGAAGCCCAAAGACATGGATGATGAAGAATGGGAAGTTCTTGATAGAAAGGCTCTGGGATCTATAAGATTGAGTCTGGCATCTACTGTGATATCTAATTTATCACAGGCAAAGTTTATGGTAGAGTTAATGACTACTTTAGCAAATTTGTATGAAAAACCCTCAGCTTCAAATAAGGTATATCTTATGAAGTAGTTATTTAATTTGCAAATGTAAGAATGTGGATCTGTATCTAATCATCTAAATAATTTCCATGGAATTGTAAATCCATTAAGTTCAGTCAATATTGTGTTTGATGATGAAATTAAAGCTCTTTTAATATTATGTTCTTTGCCTAAAATCTGGCATAGCTTGGTAATGGTAGTTAGTAATACTACATCTGCTTCAAATATTTTAAAAGTAGAGGATGTTGTTAGTGTAATATTGAATGAAGAAATTTGAAGGAAAAGCACAGAGGAAACATCAGGGAACGCTTTAAGTTTTGAGAGCAGGGGAAGGCAAAAAGAGAAGAGCAAGAAAGGGAGATCAAGGTCTAAGTCAAAGGTGAGAGGTAGATCCAAATCCAAAAATGGCAAGAAGCCACAATGCTGGAATTGTGGAAAGATAGGGCACATAAGCAAAGATTGCTGGTCAAAGCCTAAGGAGGACAATCAACATGAAGGAAAAGAAGAAGCAAAGGTTGCAGGTATTGCACAAGATGCTTTAATATTCTCTTTGCATAATAATATAGAATCTTGGGTTTTAGATTCTGGTGCATCTTTTCATGCTACCCCCAATAGAGGATATTTTAGTGACTATGTCCATGGAGATTTTGGAATAGTGTGTTTAGGGGATGATGAGCCTTGTAAAATTATTGGCAAAGGAAAAGTGCAGCTGAAAATGCAGAATGGCAACACATGGGTGTTGAGAGATGTCATGCATGTTCCCAGCTTGAAGAGGAATTTGATTTCTGTAGGAAAGTTAGGGGATGAGGGTTGTACAGTCACTCTCACAGCTGAATCTTGGAAGGTGACCAAGGGAGCACTTGTATTGGCCAGAGGTAAGAGAGTAAGTACTCTCTATTTATGTAATTGTATTACTGATAATTCTCCTTCTGTATTATCTACTTCAGATGTGGATGCAAAGTTGTGGCACTCTAGGCTCGACCACATGAGTGAGAAGGGAATGTCCATTCTTAAGTCAAAAGGTAAGCTTTCATATTTAAAAAGCATAGATCTAGATTTTTGTGAGCACTATGTTTTTGGGAAATAGAAGAGAGTGAGTTTTCTCAAGACTAGGTTAATAAAGAAGAAGCATAAGTTGCAGCTTGTTCACATAGACGTGTGGGGACCAGCCCAGGTTGCTTCTATTGGAGGATCACAGTACTATGTTTCATTCATAGATGATGCTACAAGAAAGTTATGGGTCTATTGTATTAATAAGAAATCTGATGTATTTGAAACTTTTAAGATTTGGAAAGCTATGGTTGAGAATGAAATAGGCAAGAGATTGAAGTGCCTGAGATCTGACAATGGTGGTGAGTTCTGCAGCTATAAGTTCAACTGGTATTTTTATATGCATGGGATCCGCAAGCAAAGGATGGTTCCAAGGACACCTCAGCAAAATAGAGTTGTTGAAAGGATGAACAGAATAATTATGGAGCATGCAAGGTGTATGAGATTGCATGTTGGTTTGCCCTTAGAGTTTTGGGTAGAAGCTATTGATACTGTAGTGTACCTGATTAACAGAGGACCCTCTACAACTCTGGATGGTGGAATTCTAGAAGAGGCATGGATAGGTAAAAAGGTAGATCTCTCATTTCTCAAAGTTTTTGGTTGTGAAGCCTTTGTGCACGTTGATAAGGAAAATAGAAAGAAGCTAGATGCTAAGTCTATGAGGTGCACATTTATTGGCTATGGCTCTGATGATTTCGGATTCAGGTTTTGAAATATAGGAAATAACAAGATAATTAGGAGCCATGATGTTGTTTTCAATGAAAAAGTGATGTATAGTGATCAGCTCAAGAAGCTAAATCAATTTGGGCAAAGCAATGGAGAATTGGATGAGGTGACGATCTAAAATGAGCTCGCGGGAAAAATTAATCATAGACAGGAAAACATAGAGATAGACGTCGGCCAGGCAAGAACCGACGTCAGCAAAATAGAAATTGATGTTGATCAGATAGTGATCGACATCATCTAGGAAGGAATCGATGTCAGTCAGGTAGAACCGATGTCAGCCAGTTACAGGCTTGGAAGTGATAAGGTCGATCACTATTAGAGAATTTGGGTGAACAACGTGTTGTGAATGAGTCTCAAATGCCCATCAGGAGGTCAAAAAGGGTAAGTAAACCTCCAATTCAATATTCCCCTTCATTATTCTATTTATTGCTTACTGATGGTGGAGAACCAGAGAGTTTTGAAGAAGCAATATAGGTGGAATCCAATAATCAGTGGGAGCGTGGCATGGTTGAGGAAATGGAGTCCTTGAAAGAGAACCAAACATGGGATTTGGTTGAGTTGCCAGTAGGAAAGAAGACACTAAATAATAGATGGACCTACAAATTGAAAGAAGGTGAGAACGGACAGATGAGATATAAGGCCAGGTTGGTAGTGAAAGGATTTGCACAAAAACTAGGTATTGATTTTGGTGAGATTTTTTCTCCTATTGTTAAAATGACTTCTATACAGACTGTATTGTCTTTAGTTGCTATTGAAGATTTGCATCTTGAGCAACTTGATGTTAAGACATCATTTCTTCATGGAGATTTGGATGAAGAAATATATATGGATCAGCCGGAAGGATTTGAGGTCAAAGGTAAGGAAAAGCTAGTGTGCAGATTGAAGAAAAGCTTGTATGGCCTCAAGCAAGCTCCTAGACAATGGTATCTGAGATTTGATAGGTTTATGACTGAGCATGGCTATAGTAGGTGTCAATCTAACCATTGTGTGTATTTTAAGAGATTGGATAATGGTAGATATATTATTCTATTGTTGTATGTAGATGATATGCTAGTTACAGGATCACACATGCAGGATATCTATGAGCTTAAGGTGAAATTAGCTCACATATTTGACATGAAGGATTTGGGAGCAACAAAGAAAATCCTTGGCATGAATATTAAGAGAGATAGGAAAAATCACAGGTTGATTTTGTCTCAAGAGGATTATGTGAACAAGGTGTTGAAATGGTTCAATATGTAGGACGCAAAACCGGTAAGCACACCTTTGGCTGGACATTTTAGATTGAGTAAAGAATAATGTCCTAATTCACATGATGAGGTAGAGTACATGAGTAGAGTTCCATATTCTTTTGTAGTGTTGACGATTGGAGATTACACTCAGTTGGCAGGAAAATAGGTTCCCTGCCATCTCCCCGCAACATGGAAACTCCTCTCTCACCTGTGGGATGGCGAAGCAGGAGAGGAGAGTCTCTAGGTATGGGCTAGTTCCCTCTGATGTATCTTGTTTGTTCTAGGCAGTGAAAAATATAGATATATAAATATATTGGGGGATGAAAAGGAAGAATAAATGTAGGAAAACAAACAGCCTACTCTAAAAGAGGTGATACACTAAAAATAGGTTGACCTTCCACATCCACACTCAGGATTAAACAAAACATACATACACTCATATTTGGTAGAAAAGACCAGGTCACTGGAAATGACAGGGAGGTTCCTATGGAAAGCACAGGTAATAGGGACTCACCAAGGTGTTGAGAAATACACACTGTAAGTGACCTCTCCTATTATATACCTCTAAAATAGAACTCTACTCCTGGCAGCAGCAGACAATGGTGCTTTGTAGATCACAGGTTTGCTGATGTTGAACCTGTGAGAGCATCAAGAGATAATGACTGGACACAGATCAACATTCAAGGCATACTCTGCACAATCTATCCAAATAGAGGTAAAAGCTATCTTTTATTGATTTAGGTGGAGAATTTGGAGAGATGTGCTCTTTACAAAATTGGAGAAGATCTTTAAAAATGACCAAGTCTATGTATTTATATGGAAAGAGCCAAGAGGAGTCTCATTGGCCGTTGCTTGCAAGTTGTAGCTACTTGAGTCTTCATTGGGAAGAGAGAAAACACTATTGATGACATCATAAGTCTACTGGGACCATGCTTGCTGCCTCATTTTGCATGCTAATTTGCTCCTCTACCCACTAGGTGGGCCTATTTCTATGTTCTATAGGCCTTTTTTACCACCTGATGTTGTGAGTGGTAAATTTGCCACTCAATGTCATGGAATGCACGCAGTAATGTTACTGACGTTGGCTGATTTGGCTGCCGTGCACGGCAATTTTGCTGACGTCAGCTGAGTAGGCTGCTGAGCGTGGTAATTTTGATGACGTTAGCCGAGTTCATGGCCTTTTCCTCTGCTTGTGTTGTGAGTGGCAATTTTTCTGCTGACTACATCTATTTGTGGTCTCTTTTTACCCGTCGGTGTTGTGGGCGACAATTTTTCTGCTGACTGCATTGTTCTTGTAAATGTTTGCCCTCCTTTTGCCTTAGTGTTAAGTGCCTCAGCTTTTTCCTCTCCCCTTGTGAACATTTGAAAACTCTGCCTTATGCTACTGTGAATGCCAACGAATGAGGCCGATGAGCCAATGCTTTGAAATGGAGTTGTTGAACCCTGAAGATGGACCTTGCAACCCAAAATGACTAGCCATGCAAAGCAGGTGTAGAAGGTGATCAAGATTTTGCTAGAGGGGTAAAATTGGGTCAAAAAATTGGTGACTCACAGGGGAAGCATGCTTTCTATGCTTAGAACCCAGTTGCCTTTGAATATCCATTGGGTGTGGAGTCGGATGGTGACTTTGAAGAGAGTTCACAACAACTTTGATAATCCCAAAATCAAAATACATAGAATTTACCCCCCACAATGAAGGGAAACACACAAGGCTAAAAACAACTACCTGTGCAACTACACTTAGGGAAAACAGGGAAAACAACTGAAAGCAAACTATTATATATAGCTAACTAGGAATGTTCACATCCCTCCTAGATTGAAAGGAAAATTTCTTAAGTCCCCTTCTTAGGAGGGAGACTTATGGTGGCAGGCAAGTAGCTGAAAGAAAAATAAAGATGGTGACCTGCTCCTCCTACCCATCACCTACGTTGGCTGGGAACCGAGGGGATCAAAATCAAACATGCCTCCAATATATACGTATTTTGATTGTCCTTGGAGGCTTGTTAAACATTGGTCCCTGATATTGGTGCCCTTTACCAAAAAATCAATGGCTACCGGCTCATCACCGTAAGCCTTCTGATTTGCACATTCCTTCTACAATGTATCATGGTCTGATTTGTTTTCTTCTACTTCATTGCAGGCTATGTCAAACTTGTCTTTTGCTTCCTCTTGGCCTTCTTGAAAAAGGGTGAATGTGGTGATGTCTAAAAGGGGCTCACAAAATGACTGCTCGTCTCACAAGACTTCACTTTCTTGTTTAAAGCTCAGTTCTTCAAGGCATTCCTCCAAGAAGACAGACCTCTCCTTTTCCTCTTTGTTGATCAGGGCTTTTAGATTTTCAAAAATATTCTCTTGATCCTCCTCTAACTCAGGTTCTTCAATGTAGTCATCCTCATCAAAATAGCAAGGAAGTTCATCAAATAGAGGAGAAGAGAGCTTACCATGCATTTGTTCCTCTTCAAATTGCTGGAACATCTACATATATGCAAGGCCTGCATCTTCTCCACTACTGATAAGGTCTTCACAAGGAGCATCAATGATGATTTCTTCTTCGTTGTCGCTCATGACAACCTCATAAAGGACTACAAATTGGATTTTTTGTTCCTCTCCTGCGTCTTCCAAAATAGGTTCTTCCTTGAACAGGGGTGAAGTGGAGATATCATGTGGAAGAGGAAGTAGTCCTTCAGCTAGAATCGAATGATTCTCCTCTCTCCACTTGATCAGCACTTCATCAATATTAGGTATGGCCTGATAACTCTCTTGGAAATGTGTAGGTGGGGTGTGTTTAGGCATGGAATGTGTTGTTTGGTCTGAATCATCCACCACACATTGGCTGAGGAATTTCTCTTTAGATTCCAAATCTACTATTCTCTTGGCTAGATCTTCTTGGAAAAGCTTTTCCTAGAGGTTGCCAGCATCATCATAGGTAGGGGCAACTTCAGCTTCTTTAAGGTTTTGAGAAAAACCCTATTTTTCTTCTTCTATTCTACCCCATGATTCCACTATTTTTTCCCAATGCAAGATCTCTGAATTAGAATTCTGCCCCTGCAAATAAGGAGCAACTTTGTTTTCCACAAGGTCCCGAGGCTCCTCCTCAAGGTTTGGAAATTTTATCTCTTTTTTAACAAGCAACTTTATCCTAGCTTCTAAGTCTTCAATTTGTCTAGCTAGGTTTTCCTGGAAGAGTCTCTCTTGGAGGTGACTAGCATGATCCTCTTCAAAGCTTTAAGCTGGTCCTTGGCATTCCTTCCTCCAACTCAGAATTTGAACATCATGTTGGGAAACTTGGGGAGGCTAAGGAATGCAAGGAAAATGTTGTTGGTGCGTTAGAGAAGTCTCATGCTGGTTGGTGGTATTATTCTCAATGGAAGATTCCTGATCTAAGGAGTTGAAAAGATTGATCTCCATGGGAGGTTGCTCTGATGCCATTTGGTGTTGGAAGGCCAGGCACATGAGATTGGGAGCAGCTGTATTTGATGAGTTGGAGTGAGCAAGTGCAATTTGATCAAACAGATTTGGTGCAAAAGAGGAGGTTTTCTTCAGAGTAGGAGGGGGCATGCAAGGCTGACTGCCTTGAATAGATGGATTTCTCCATTTTGTTACCTCCTCCTTCATGGACTACAAAACATGTACTTGCCTAAACAAGCACTCCTCTTTATACATCAGCTCCTACTAATATTTGTACTACTTTTCCAGCCTATTGATTTCTATTGTCTGCCTCTCAAATTCCAATGCCACCTCCCTTATAGTTGCAGAGCAACTAGGAGAGCTACTTGAGGGGATTCTCTAAATATTTTGAGTCTAATCACACTCACATGAAGGAAAACAAGACCCATGATTTTGTGTAAAAGAAGTATACATACAAGAAATGGATGATTTTTGATGGCACTAGGCTGCTTAACCAGCAAATTTAACTCAGAGTCGCCAGATGCTGAAGAAACTCAATTTGTTGTAATAGGACCAACATCAATCCTGAAACTCTACTACGTTAAAAAAATTGGTCCCACCAGGCATGCCAAAACTATTGACGACTAGAGATTGCACCTGATTGGCTGGAAAATAGGTTCCCTACCATCTCCCCACAACATGGAAACTCCTCTCTCACCTATGGGATGGTGAAGCAGGAGAGGAGAGTCTCTAGGTATGGGCTAGTTCCCTTTGATGTATCTTGTTTGTTCCAAGCAGTGCAAAATATAGATATATAAATATATTGGGGGGATGAAAAGGGAGAAGAAATGTAGGAAAACAAATAGCCTACTCTAAAAGAGGTGATACACCAAAAATAGGTTGACCTTCCACATCCACACTCAGGATCAAACAAAACATACATACACTCAAATTTGGCAGAAAAGACCAAGTCGCTAGAAATGACAGGAAGGTTCTTATGGAAAGCACAGGAAATAGGGACTCACCAAGGTGCTGAGAAATACACACTGTAAGTGACCTCTCTTGTTTTATACCTCCAAAATAGAACTCTACTCCTGGTAGCAGTAGACAATGGTGCTTTGTAGATCACAGGTTTGCTGATGTTGAACCTGTGAGAGCATTAAGAGACAATGACTGGACACAGATCAACATTCAAGGCATACTCTGCACAATCTATCCAAATAGAGGTAAAAATTGTCTTTTATTGATTCAAGTGCAGAATTTGGAGAGCTGTGCTCTTTACAAAATTGGAGAAGATCTTTAAAAATGACCAAGTCTGCGTATTTATATGGAAAGAGCCAAGAGGAGTCTCATTGGCCTTTGCTTGCAAGTTGCATCTGCTTGAGTCTTCATTGGGAAGAGGGAAAACACTATTGATGACATCATAAGTCTGTTGCGACCATGCTTGCTACCTCATTTTGCATGCTAGTTTGCTCCTCTGTCCACTAGGTGGGCCTTTTTCTATGTTCTACAAGCCTTTTTTCCGCTTGATGTTGTGAGCAATAAATTTACCGCTCAATGTCATGGACTGCATGCAACAATGTTGCCGACATCGGCTGATTTGGCTACCATGCATGGCAATTTTGTTGACATCAGCTGAGTAGGCTATCGAACGCAGCAATTTTGCCGATGTCAGTCGAGTTCGTGGCCTTTTCCTTTGCTTGTGTTGTGAGTAGCAATTTTGCCGCTAACTGCATCTGTTTATGGTCTCTTTTTACCCACCAGTGTTGTGGGCAAAAATTTTGCCACCGAATGCATTATTCTTGTAAACGTCTGCCCTCCTTTTGCCTTAGTGTTAAGTGCCCCAGCTTTTTCCTCTCCCCTTGTGAATGTTTGAAAACTCTGCCTTATGCTACCATGAACACCAATGAATGAGGCCGATGAGCCAATGCTTTGAAATGGAGCTGTCGAACCCTGAAAATGGACCTTGCAACTTGAAATGACTGGCCATGCAAAGTAGGCATAAAAGGTGATCGAGATTTTGCCAGAGGGGCAAAATTGGGTCAACACATAGTAGGGAGTTTAATGTATGCAATGGTGTGTACTAGACCAGATATTGCCCAAGCAGTGGGAGTTGTAAGTAAGTATATGGCCAATCCAGGGAAGGAACACTAGAAAGCAGTTTAGTGGATCCTTAGATATCTAAGAGGAACCAAAAGTAGGCATTTGTGTTATGGAGGTTCAGATACTTCTCTACATGGTTATGTAGATTCAGATATGGCAAGTGATTTAGATGGCAGGAGGAGCACCACAGGGTATATTTTCATTGTTGGTGGAATGGCAGTTAGCTAGATATCAAAGTTGTAGAAGGTTGTTGCCTTGTCAACTACAGAAGCAGAATATATTATAGTCACAGAGGCTAGCAAAGGGATGATATGGATGACATGGTTCATGGAAGAGCTAGGAAAGGAGCAAGAGAGTTACAGATTGTATAGTGACAATTAGAGTGCAATTCATTTGGCTAAGAATTCAGCCTTTCATTCAAGAACAAAGCATATATAGCTTAGGTACCACTTCATTAGATAGGTATTGGAGGATGGTGAGTTAAAGCTGGAGAAGATCCATATAGATAAGAACCCTGTTGATATGTTAACCAAGCTGATAATAAAGGAGAAGTTGAATCTTCATTTAACTTCTATTGGTCTTCATGATTGAGTTGAAGATGGAGGAGCTAGAAGATGTTGTTGTATAGGTACTGGTGCAGCTGTTTATCTCCAAGTGGGAGATTGTTAAGGTGTGGAGCTAAAAGCTTCACCAAAGGAGCACTTTGCAAAGTTGTAAGAGTTACACAGTCATTGACATTGGTCAGGAGCGACCGATGTCAGTCAAGAGTAGACCAGGAGATGCCAGTGTCGGTCATGGATTGGCTGATGTCGGTCACAGGCAAATAGGCAGGAATTGACGTCAGTTACCTGTGCGTCCATAAAGCTATTTTTGTGGACAGAACAGAGTGTCTGCATGGTAGGATTAAGTGATAGTCTTAAGTCCACATCTCTATTATTAGTAAGACTATTTAGAGCCCTTGATTAGGAGGTGCATCTAATGGCTATAGTTGTATGCTCATGTTTCCTAATTATTATATATAGGATTAGATCTTCATAGCTTATTGAATGTATGTGTGTTGAACAATACAAGATTGTATATGTGTATCAATCCAGGTTGTTGGAGTTGATTGTAAATTGAGAGAGAGAGCTCTTGAGGGAAAGAGACCTAGATAGAGATCTATACATTTGAGAGAGATGTGGAAGAAAAGAAGTTTCTTCAATTGTATTTCTTTTGTAAAGAGTTTAATACAAGTTTTCAGAGTGGTTTCTTGTATCTCTTGTTCTTTGCTATTTCTGATTCTAGTTACTTATCATTCTGGTTAATTCCGCATTTTATTGCTTTCACATAATAATCAACTTTATTGGTTGATCCCCAATAGCGAGAAGATCCAAGAATCAAACATGATGTTAGAAAAAATATTTAGTCTTTGTACACCTTTAAATGGCTAGAAATGGCATGTGGGAGCCTAAAAAATACCTTTTTCACACTTGAACTTGCATAAAGTGATCTTTTCCAAATATGAAACTTTATGACTAATATAAATTCATATATATGAATGTTTTTAAATTTAATATGACTAATTGGCATTTTAATACCATATTTTACATTTAAATACCAAATTTTGTCTTTTTTGGCAAAATAATCATAGTTTTTGCAAAGGACAACTGCCACTAAATGTCATATAAGCATATCAAGCCTTATAAAGGGCTTCAAATGAACTTTCTGATGCATTTTTATCATATTTTCATTTTAATATCTCATTTTATACCTTCCATGTACTGAATTATGCTATAAAACTTCCTAAAAAGTCATCAATTGTCTTCCTTTCACCATCTCCCTCAGAGCACTATCAGATCATAGAACCACTTGAAACTCTATCAATACTCAAGAATCACACTTGACACTATGAAAATGGCATCTAAAAAATCACTCTTCACTTGATAGATAAGAAAATATGATGACCATGAAAATTTTTTGATTGTAGGGGTTGGGATTTGGCCTTGATAGGCCAAATTTCCAACATTTCTAGTGACTCACAAGGGTTGACCAACCTACTGATCAAAAGAACGTACTGGATTTCACATGAAAATGGCAATATCAAACACAAAAACATGACTTGATGAATATTTTTAATTCTAAAAATACTCTTGAAATTTTATATACCTATTTTGACTATAACAACAATAAGACACAAAGAAACAACAACTAAACTAAAAGCAAGGACAACTAACCTAAGGACATAGGAAAACAAGACAAGGAAGCAAACTACTACTTATGTTGTTCATTTATTGAAATAAGATAAACTTAAAACAACTAACTTTAAATGAAAATATTTCCTCCATGGTCAAATGGAAGATTGTCCACCATATAACTTTGAATCATGTTTTCCATCTCTTGGTAGTGTCTTCTTGTAGATATGATGATTTGCATGTTCATGGCTTCTTGTTCATGAAAATAAGCCTTCTACCTCCATTTTTAGGTGCACAAATTGAAGATATGGATCCAATACCCAATCATCCTCCTCCTATATTCTCCTACTTTGCAATAATAATGCTAATTTAGTCTCATTTATTGGCTATCAATGATCTAATATGTCCTAGTTAATACCTTGATTCTGCTTCACATTGGATGGTGACTTGTCAATATATTCATGATTGACCTCTTTTATCTCTTTAAGCATGTTAAAGGAAAATAAATCTTTAGTATATTTATGTTTAGGAGTAATTATTTATGGTACTACCTTCACCAACACTTCTTCATTATTCACATCATCATGTATTTACTATTTTTATGGGAAAGACTTGATAGGTTTAGTAGATGATTAATATTTAAAAACCTCAATAGGAAGTGTGAGACATTGAAAAACCTAATATTAATTACAAATATCCATATATTTTTGCCAAAAGTCATCAGCATTACCTTGATACTTGTCTTCTTTAGCTAGCCTGCACTCATCAATAGTAATTATTGCAATCTTTTGAGGAACATCTTGATGAATAACAACTACTATGTGATCAAGAGGATCTTGAGAAACAACTTATTTTTACATATATACAACCTATTCATCTTGGATCTCATATTATACTTTTAGCTCATCCTATAACTCATCTTCTTTGACATTATGAAAGACTAAGTCAGGTAATCCTTACTTGCAAGTGTTTTAATGATGATGTCATGTTTATCTTCAATCAAAACCTCTTTCTCATCTCTTATCACTTCAGATGAAACTTATTCATTAACCTCACATAGGAGAGGCTCCTTCTCAAGGATTGGAATGGTAGAACCCTAAAAATACTGAAGAATATGAGAAAGGTCCAAAGATGTTACCATAAATTATTGATTCTACTCTTGGGGTTGCTCAGCTTAGACAATTATCAGCTCTTCTCTCTACTAAAAATTATCTTGAATAAATTTCCATGAAGGAAAGGACATGGGATTTTGAGGAGGAAGGAGTGGAGGATGAATGACATCCTACTTGCTCTTGATTTCAACATCTTGACTTATGCCAGAATGATCTTCTTTCTCTCTTAACTATTGTATTTATTTCCAAGTCATGAACTTGAGTTTAGAAACCTCTCTAATTGCACTTGTTTTAGCCATGGGTATAAAACAAGTAATTTACTTCTATATTTCCTTTACAACTGCCATTGAATACTGAAGATGTTGATTTTCAAGCTCAAATTTCTTGGTTAAATGAGCCTCAAAATCATGAACCAACTGATTAGAGATGTCTCCCTTCAAAATTAAAGATGAAGGCTCCTATATGATCTATTGTGAAACATGAATACTAGCCTCCTCACAATATACTTCTTCAACCTTCTAAGGTCTCTCTTGGATAGACTTCCAAGTGGGAAAGCTAGACAAGGTTTGGATTGAAACTTGAGTATTGTGATACACATTGGTTTGGCATTCATGAAGATAAAAGGGTAGATATATGGGAAAATGATGCTAGTTGTGGTGATCCTAGAGTTTCTCATGGACCACCAACCTCTCTTCAGTGCCTATAATTAGACCACCCATGTCTAGGATATTAGCACTAAAATTTTAATGGCCTTGCTTTTTAAAAGATGCACATACCTCTTTGGCTTGCTACAAATGAACTCTCATGTTCTTAATATGATGATTGGAAATCTCTTGTCCATAGCCCTTTTGAGTTTCTATGTTTACCATCTATTAATCATAACCAAACATGGTTTATTTGAAGCTAGACATGGATTGTTTTGGGACTTGACTAGGTTGATCAGGAAGATAACTAAGTTCATGAAGGTTATTATAGGTCGGTTATGAGTCACCATACTACTGATAAGGATTTGTATATGGTTGGTGATGTTCATCATAAAGCTTATATGAATCATGGTAGGGCTGATAGGAGTCATGGAAAGATGTATATGGATCATATGAATGATACAATTCTTCTCCATAGGCTACCATAGCGTAGAAAATACATGAAAAAAACTAAATTTTAAACAAAAATTTCCTTTTAACTCTAAGATAAGGACCATATAAGTAGTTTAAATTACTTCTAAAGACCAAGATGATGCAAATGTGTACTCCAATAGCTAGATTTGTGTCCCATCAGGCATGCTAGAACTATTAGTAACCTAGATTAGCACCCTACTAAATGATGGTTGCTCAAGATTTCCTTCACATCTAGACTAACATTAGAATGGTATAAGGTGTGGGACACCTAATCTTAGACTAGACCTCTATATTTTTGAGGTTATCTTCTCTAATGTATCACTCTAGATCTACTACTAAAACCTACTTTTCTTTTTAGGATGAAAAGGGTTAGAAGTATAATTGAAAGGGAAGTCTATTCTACTAATGGTGATACACCTATATTTCTAGTTCATCCACTCTATTTGAGCTCTAAAAATACTAATAAGATAAGCAAATAACTAGATCTACAACTCCAAATGACTCCTATGAAACTTTATTTCACATAGAGGTTTCATCAAGTGACCAGAGTATGAGGGAAATAATGGAATAACCTTGATTCAAGGCACTAACCAATAAATATATCCATGGTTATCTCAATCAATCAACATCAAACACTATATATGACCTGCATAAGATGTCATACGAGTAACTAGGTGATATTAGGACCTAAAAAGGGAGAAAATATTACCACATGTACAAATCAAATGAATATAACACACTATACCAGTATATAGGAATCTAAAGAATAGTCATTTTATTCATCTCAAAAGGTTACAAATTTCAATGTTGGTAAGTTTAATCATGCCCAAGAGAGGGATCTTAAAAATTGGCTTTAAAGCCTAAATATATAAAGAAGTGAGAAAATAATTAGCCAAGAGATTGACATAAAAGAGAGAAGAGAAGGTCAAATCCATATTCAAATAAAGTATAATTGTCATCATAATTTTATAACAATAACCTTCAGTAAGTATCCATGTGTCTAAGCCTTTCATGATCTTTACATGATCTCCTTTTTGGCATTAGAATAAGGTGGTGAGATCTTCTTGACTTGTTGAAGCTCTTATTACATGAATTCTATGACATATCTTGATCAATAACTCCACTTGAAGTGAGTTAAAGATTATGTAAATGTCTTTCATTCATGAACATTAAGGAATATGCATGATGATTAGTCAAGGATCAGTCAACTAGAGTGATTAACACTTAAGACAAGATGACTCCTTTTTGAGTCCTCTTTTGGATGAAATAAAACTTAAAGACTGAGAGTGCATGTAAGCTCCACTTGAATACTAGATATGTGGTATGAAAATTCTACATGAATTCATTTGATATTCAATCAATTCCAATTTCTCATATGTTTGATTGCTCAAATAGGCCTACTAGGCCAAATAGGGCTAGTAGCCTAACTTCTTGCATTTATTACCATTGGAAACTACATGAAAACATTAAAAACCTAAAAATATGGTGATTATCAGACCTATAAGAACCCTTCATATTATTAATTATGTCCTCTTGATGAATAAATACCTATAACTCAGTCAAGCTAGTTTGATTAGGTCAATTTCTTTAAATTTCTTACAAAGTGGATATTTTAGATGAGTTGATAAAGAAACTTATAGGAATATTTTTGATCATCTAATGATTTGGGGATGAATAAAAAGTCTCAATATTCAACCTCCATGGATTAGTATCCATTAAACTTCCTTGTACCTCTCATTTCTACACTTTTTATTGAAAAAACTCTATTTTCTACCATGATCCATACAATTTCATAATATAAAGTACCATTGATAGTAACCTTTAAAATTTTAATTCATGTTTTAAAATATTTTAGGTTGATACATGAGGTTTTTATTGTAATAAAATCAACTTTTCTCAAAACTAGTTAGTATGAGGTTTTGGGAGGGTTTTGTAGGTGAACCTTATTAACGATGGTTCATAAAGTACATAAATCCAAACCCAAAATTATTTCCATGAATATCAAGTGTATATACCCCCTCAAATTACTTGATAATATTGGGTTCCCATGAAATTTTATAAAATATACCTATGTAAAGAAGTTTGCCTATAGGGTTTTGCTTACATTATAGACATGCTTATGCTCTTAGTGATTGTTCATAAAGTACATCACCTAAAAAACACAATTTTTCATTAATTATAACTTAATATGGGTACTAAAAAAATTATAAAATAATTTATCCAAACTCTTCATGTGGTGAATGATATGAGCACTTGATCAAGTGGCTCAAATGGGTGCCTAAGATTGCAAAGTTCAAATTTCTCCTTATGGACCAAAATGACCTTATATCCTAATCTTATTTTCTTTAATACATCTTCATTATACATTTACCATATCATGATATAATTATCAAGGTAACATATTTCTTAGAGGGTTTAAAAATGTCTTTTGATACTATAGGCCTTATAGGTCTAAACCTAGGTTTAAGGCCTAAATGGCCAAATATGAGTATTTGAGATAAATTTAGTTTTATTTGATATTTTTGGGAGTGGTTGGGGGGTTTTTTGGGGTGAAAAAATGTTTCATATTCATTTATATCCCTTTTTGACCTCCGTATATCACTCTAGCTTCATTTTGCCTTGATGCACCTTAAGAGTGCCTATATGGACTACCTGCCTATGTGTTTATATGGATTTTTTAGTGTTAACACTCTTAAAATGTTCTTTATAGAATTAAAATCATCTTATTATTCTTTAAAAACACTTTAAATAAGTTTAGACCCCCTTTCCACACCTTAATACTATTCAAGAAGTATGCCTATTCTAATGGTGATTGTCATGAGACATGAAGGGGACTATGTGAAAAAAATGAGAACCTAAACCCTTTATAAGACCTTAAATATGTCATTTAATGCTTTATCGGGATATAATAATATTATGTGTGACAAATTTTAATGTTTGATTCCATGTGTAGGTGCCCCAAACTTGCCATTTCTTCCAAAATAGGCTCTTGAGTTTGACTGTGACTATATTTTCATGTTAGGAGACTATGTTTTCATGTTTTATATTTGTCATTTTTGTTTGAAAAATGATTTATAGGTTTTAATATCATATTAAATCCTTATTTCATGACCTTAATCCTCATCGGTTACCTCTCAATCTTTTATGCCACCTATGTCACCTGATATCTCCTCAAGATACCTCATATGATTGTATGCCATCTTGGTAGGTGGTGTTTTTTAATTTATAGGTTTTTATTGATCATATTTCCATAATTTGGTTATTTAAATACCTTAAATCCATTTAAAACCTCTTTTTATCTCCATTTTGGGCATACTCACTCTTCAAACACTGATTTAGGCCTTGTACACAGTATTATTTCTCTACAAACCTATACTTTCATCTTCATGAGCTTGATAGTATTGTATATGATCTTGATACCATGATTGAAGATTTTAATTTGATTTTATATGAGAGATAATATTAAAACAAGTCTCATTCTTGAGTGGATGATCCTTAATAATCAATTTAGGGCACCTAACTAACTGTGTCAGAGGAACTGTCATTTGGTGTGGTTGTAATTGAATATTCTCCACTATTTGACCTTGACTTTTCCTTATTTGGGGTAATTATATTCATATGATAGTATCATTTCATCCTAATTTATCTCATTAACCACTCTATTTTAATCATGAAACTTCACCTTAAACTAGTGTGACCTCATCCTTCATACAACCTTTGAGATAAGTTGTACTTTTATGACTATAGGTTGCAATTTCAGGGTAAACCTGATTGTAGCAGTGTTTAGATCGCCATATTCATCCTCTTTATATCATTATCAAATACATAATCACTTATTAATATTCCATACCATAATTAAAGTCTTTTATGAACCACTATGTTTTCAACATATTTGTCAACTTAAAGGAATGCTTGAATTTAGGGAACTATAGGTGACTTCCTATGTGTATGATTATATAGGGATTTTTAAAAAACTTTATGTTATATTATTCCCTAATATAAAGGTGACCTTAAAACATGGCTTTAAATAACTTCATGCCAAAAAAAGTCCACCTTCACTGATTTAACTTGGTGACTCAAGCTTATACTCATAAGAGACCATCAAACCTATTGTAAGTGGGTGTTGCTATGAGAAGATGACCAAAATCAAGTTTGGTTCTTTATAAAATTATTTTTATATAAATATTATGTTCATGTTCTCACAACATTATCTCTTAATCACACTATACCCTTTTCTTGAAATCAAAACTCTCTCAACTCATTATATACTTGACTATGATTATACTCAAGCTTTTGTATGGACTGTAACTTGGATTGAGGTCTATGAGATATTGAAAATAGGTGAAAAGGGATTTAAAGGTCTCTCACTTGTCATAATTATTATTCATAGTCTCAACAATCAACATGAAGGTCAAGCCTCCACAAAAGCTTCTTTAGTAGCATGGTTCAATGTCTTAACAATAGAACTATGACTGTAGGTTACTATGTTTTCTATGTTTTATGCTTATTCAAAACCTTGAACTTGTGTTGTACTTGAGAAATATCCTTGGGGTTATCCTTTAACCTATGTTATCTCATACTATTCATGCATTTTATGGTTTAATTAGTCTCTTTTTCTCCTTGACAGGCCTTAATATTATCAAAACTCTTACCTACCTTAGGTTATGACCTTAAGAATAGGCTTGTAGGTGTCATAAAAGACTCTTAGAATTATTATTATGTATAAAAACTCATTAAATGAGTCATGATTTGAATCAATAATAGGTTAATAACCTTTAACTATTTACCAACTTCACTCATACATCCATGGTGTCAATATTCAACAATGATTGTATCCTTATTTGATAATTGTAGTTGACTACACATCATTTGTACAAATAGAGATTCTAAAGAAGTCATCAAACATCATATGATCCTTGTCCTTATCTTGAAAACTTTATGAGATGGACTGATCATATACCTTCAAAAGGCATCTTTTAGCCTATCCTTCCCTTTTGTACTTTCATGCAAAGTGTTGACTATTGGTATATTGTTGTAGGTACACATTCTTGGTTGTAGATGATGCTTTCTTGATTTTCATACCTTATTATTCATGATTATGATGATTTCCATCTCTTTCCCTCTTATGACAGTGAATTCATGGATTGGAGATGAACAAAATGGGTAAAGAGTGAATGGATGGTGTGAAAACATGAATGGAGGGTGGAAAGAAGCATGAACATAGTGAGAAATGGTTGTGTATGATAGTGAAGATGGAAAACAACCAAAATGAATTGAAAATCACATGAAAAGACAACCTTAGATCCACCTTGAATCACTTTATGCAATCATGATCATATCATCTACCTAATGTATCAATTTGAAAGCCATTGGAGGAGGATAATAGGCTGAATTTAAAACCTAGGACTATGCTAAGTACCTTAAAATATGCTAAAGAACCTTAATATTTGCTAAATAGAGATTTAGAGATGCTTGAAAATAAAAATATGGATTTTTATATGAAACTTTGAAAAAATATCTTGAGAAAATTTCATGAGGAACATATGAAAATGATGGATATCCACACCAAGAATAAAAATAATAAATGTTGAAACCCTTTCTCTCTCATAGACCGTACAATTCTCCTCCTTTGCTTATAGACTAAAAATTTTCACTCTCTTGTCTTCTTGAGATCAATTTTGACCTCACACATATGGAAAAGGATTTATGACTTCCATGGAATGGTGAATCATGTCCCTAAGAATCCCTACAAACTTGAATTTTCTTGATATGATGCACTGATAAGGAGAAATTATAGAAAACTAACTACCCTCTTGGATGAAAGACTACTAATGTATGCCTTGACATCAAATGGATGATTCATGGAGGAGAGGAAACCAAATTTATAAGCAATTGATCCTATTGTAAGATCTTTTAGTTTAATTTACTTGGCCAAAATTGTAGACCTAGCTTTTATCTCATTTGGTCATATAACCTACAAACTTGAAGAGCTTTCCTTGTGTGTAAACTATCAAGGTGAAGGAAAGAGATCGGTTTCGAGCCTATTTTTCTTCCATAAAATTCCTATGGAACCCCTATTATTCCCTTTTGATCCTATTCATGAGCTCCATCATATGGATGACCATAAAATTTTGTACTTTTCCTTATAATTATGCATGAAATGGCTCTTTTCTTGGTTTTATTCACAACTTAAGCTATCCACCACCAAAAATAGAACATGAGAGAATATACACGTGTAAAAATGATGTTAGGATAAATATTTATTCTTTTTACACCATTAAATAGTCAAAATGGCATGTGGGAGCCTAAAAATACCCTTTTCACACTTAAACTTGCATAAAGTGACTTTTTCCAAATATGAAACTTTATGACTAATATAAAGTAATATATATGAATGTTTTAAAAGGTACTATGACTAATATAATTGCCTTTTAATACATATTTTAAATTTAAAGACCAAATTTTATGCTTTTATGGTAAAATAATCATAGTTTTTTCAAAGGACAACTACCACTGAATGTCATATAAGCATATCATAGCCTTGTAAAAGGCTTCAAATGAACTTTTAATGCACTTTGGTCATATTTTTGGGCTCATAGCTCATTTCATACCTTTTATGTACCATATTATGATATAAAACATCATGATAAGTAATCAATTGTCTTATTTTTACCATCTCCCTTAGATCACTTTCAAATCATAGAACTATTTGAAACTCTGTAAAAACTCAAGAATGACACTTGACACCATGAACATGACACTGAACAACTCACTCTTCACTTGACAGACAAGCCAACATGATGACCATGAAATTTTTTTGACCACAGGGGTTGGGATTTGGCCTTGACAAGCTAAATTGCCAATAACTAGGTTATTAGAGGAGGATAAATTTTAAGGATGGAGGTGGAGAGCCTCAATAAAGATAAGAATTATCAAAAATTGAGGAAGAACTACCTATGCTATAGAATTTTGTATGACTGTTGTATGATCAATGATACCAATGAATGAAGAATGTTTTAAAGAAATTTTTTGAATTTAATTTATATTTATGGTATGTAATCAATCATTTTTTATTATTATTCTTTTAATATATGTGGTATGGTCTCTATTCTATAGGTTCAAGGGTTTCATGATACAAGATTTGAAGGATCTATTTTGCATAGTCTAGAAGAAAGATAAATAGTGTTTGTTTTTAGGTTCATTAAAGAGTTTTACATTTTTAGGAGTGTCATAGATTCTATATATAATGATGATGATCCTTTTGATGCTCAAAAAAATCTACTTGATAGTTCAAGATTTAACTCATACTTCTATATAAGATCACACAGTCCCATTCTTGCACATAGAATTTTGTAAATCAATGAGATAAATAATTTTTGTGGATATTAAAGACCAATTAGCTATTAGGGATGGTGAAGAGAGTTGTGTCAAAAATTATACAAGTTTTTAGGCTTTCAACCTTGTATAGGCTTGTCAAAAATTAGTCTAGGGTTTCAAACTTGCAACTTGTATAACTTTTCTTCCCATCAATAAAAATGATTAAAAAATTGGATTATTATGTATTTTAAAGTTATATAAGGTATTTTTGAGGTTTTTAATCTGGTACCTGACCATATAGTATGGTATCTATAACTATGTGCTTGAACTAGGTCTAAAGAGACATAATTGGTAAAGAGGCTTAGTGAGTTGTAGGTTTCCACTAAGAGTTGTGACATAAAAATTTGTATAAAGATGTAAATGGATAAAGGGTATCAAAATATTATATTATTTAATATTGAACCTTTGTGGTATATTTAAATCAACAAGATTTATATTAAAATAGGGCTACTAGAGAATAGGTCGTAAAGAGGAAAGTGTAGATTATTTGAGACTTCTAGATATGATTTTGAGTATTATGTTTGGATGAGTAAGGGAGATATAAATGATTAGGTGGATGGCCATATTTTCCCATTTGTGAATTAAAGATCCTTGAAACCATGCATGAGGATTTTAGGTCCATGAACTTATGTGAGAATGAACAAGTTTGAACTAAGAAAAGAGAGTGAAGTGATGAAAATTATGCATGAGAGGATAGTGTTTATCCTAAGAGGAGAGAGTACAAAGGATAATGAAGTGGTGATATGTATTCAAGAGAGAGGAGATAACTATGTATACAAAGAGTCTAAAGTGCTTAAACAAGGTAAGAGTGATCAAGAGTAACAAGAGACAATTAGAGTACCCATTAGAGACAAGCAAATCAAAGATAGATAAAGAATTAAAAGGCATATATCAAAGCCGGGTGTATGCATGAGGAGAGTGTACCAATCACTCTTCATCACTTACCTTTAGATGAAATTTTTGAATCTAAATCTCTCCCTTGGCCAATGGTGCTTTGTAAGATATTGTTGTGGATTTTTAAGGATCAGACTATAGTATAAATTAGATCTAGGATAAAATAATCCTCTTACTTACATACAATAATTCCCACAAGACAATATATCTTCCCTCCAAGTTAAACCCTAAGCAATGGATCCTTAAAATGCATATGTATCAGAATTAAGACTTGTAATAATGTAAAATGTGAATTCTCCTCTCTATTGAATTAAATTTAAGGTTGTATTTATAAAAATGAATAGGTCCTAACCATTACATTTTTTTAGCAAATAAGGTCATCCTACCATGATCCAGTTTTATAAAGTTATAGTTTAGCCTCAAAACTAGGTCAACCTAAGATAACCTAGTTGTGTAATATATGTCCTAAATTTTGCAACTGAGTCGACAAAGGCCTACCTAGTAGGCAAAATGGGTTTTTGCTTAGTTAGGGCATATTGAGATGACAATTTATTAGGGAGTTAGGTAATATATTTTAATTGGATTTAGATATGATATAATTGAACAAAAATCTTGAGAAGCACCAATGGTCTACCTGTAGACACCAAAAATGTGTCTGCACCTTGGTCATCTTCACCCTTGTCCCCCTTGGCCCATGTCCTAGCCCTTGTCCTAGCCCCCTCCATTTATCAAATTAAAATAATTAAATATTTGGCCCCTTTCCACCTCACCCTTGCCACCTTGGATCCCCTCTTTGGATCCCCCACCTCTCTCCTAGCCTTTATTGCCCAAATCTCCCCTTTATCCTTCCTCTCGCGTCCATTTATGCCTTCCTCGACCATTTTCCCATGGCCCCTTGACCCAGCAGCGTGCAAGAATGGATAGAGGCTAATTTTAGCCTCTGTGCCCATTCTTCAGCCACTGACGTCGGTCATTATTTGGCTGACATCGGCGGTTCTGCCACCGTTGGTAACCTTCAAAACATTTTCCTGCAACCATTCTGCCCCCCCCCCCCATGAATAGAACTCTCTTGATGATTTTGCATTCGTATTCTCTTCTCCTCCCTCTCACACAGTAATGCCCAGCAGCTACAGGTACCTTGGAGAGCAGTTCCAAGTAATAGTTCCATTTGCAGGTTCTTCAACAGCTCTGACAACAAGTTTCTCCATTCTCCAACTAGCAAGCAAGAGGTAAGAGTTTCATTGTTTCATTTCATTTTATCATTTGATTTCATCTATCTATCATATCCACTATCCACCACTTGCCTTGTCCTTCCCTGAGAGGCTGAAAAGCCTTCTCAGACCCCCATCTCCCGTCCATCTTCCTTTTGCCCTGTCACCCTTTCAGTCCAATCCCAGACAACATTCTCAACCCCTCAGACCCAAAGCAAGTCCCTCAGACCTCTAGGTAATCCCACAGACCTCTAAATAGACCTCCTTGACCCTCAGACGAAGCCTCTATCCATTCTACAGACCAAGACCAGACCTGTAACTCATCCCTGACTATTGCCCTGACCAACCTCGGCCAGTACCCCTATCGATGTCGACAGTCTAACTGACGTCGGCGACATTCCTGACCGACGCCGGCAATACCATCGATATCGGTGACTGTGCAAAAGTAGAATGCTTCTAAATAGGTACGCTTTTACTTTTAGTTCTTTCTATCTTTTATCATTTATCACTTTCTATTTTTGATCATCATTCTATTTTTTAACAGTGAACTGGCATCCTCCAAGAAGCCTTTGCACTTCTAGGACCAAGGCTTCACTTGGCAGTCCACCCTTTTGTCATTTAATGTTTTTCATGTTTTAGTGTCTTTCTCTTTCAGGTGTCATCCTCCACAACCAAAGAGGAGTTCCTGCTATCATCTAAATTCTGGTGCGCATGTCTACAATCTAGGTACGTACAAACCCTCATCCATTTCCTTCTTAGTTTCTCATTTTCCTTTTTTTGAATGTGAAAGCAAACATAGCGTAGAAACATTTTGGCATGCCCGGTGGGACCTTAGGTTCTTCCTTGGGTTCCTTTTCTTTTCGTTCATATAGGGTGCATTAGGATCCTCCCTTTTCACCTCTTTCTTCTCTTCTAAACGACATCATAAGTAGGACTAAAAAGAACTTTTCTTTTATTTTCTTGCATTTCTAAACTAGTCAAAAATCATATCCTTCAACCCTTTCTCAACTTGTTTTTCATCCGAACTTAACATTTTGACTTGGGGCTTAAAACACGTTGCATTGCATTTTTGCTTGCTTGCATTTCTTAGACTACACTTAGTAATTAACAAACCGCATATTGAATTAATCATAGATCACTTGATGTTACACTACCGAACCACTTACACTAAATCAAACATCAAACTCACCTGAGACAAGGCCCGACTGGGATTTCATCACCTAGTGGATACCTTACCCATCCCGGTGATCCTACTTGGATTTCATCACCAAGGGGAAAGCCCACTCTGTTCTCTGGTAGAGTCTAAACTCTAGGGAAAGTATATTTTGGCTAAACGAGACCAACTTATCACTGGGCTCATGAAGTGAGGGGAGCTTGCTCCTTAGCACTAGGCCATGTACGGAACCTAACCCAGACTTCTTGAGCACCTAAACAAAACTTGAAACCATCCATAGACTACCTCTTTTAGGACCCATCTCAAAAGCCAATCTTCCTACACACATTTCTAAGGCATAAGCCACCATGATCCTAATAAATTTCTAGGGATTTAACACTTAGGATTTGCTTGTGCTCTTCATCTTTTCTATTCCCATCTACTTGTTTGAGCTAGTGAGGACATTCTTCTTCCTTTTCCAAGAATCTTCAAATTTTTTGAGTTTCTAGAAACCACAGTCACCGGCATCGACTTTACCACCGATGTCAGTTACCCTCTCCACCGGCATTGGTTATCTGACTGACGTCGGCCATCTTTCTCACCGACATCAGTTTTTTAACCAACGTCAGTCACTGTCAAAGTCCCTTTTTCCCAAAACAGTAGTCTAAAACCTGCCCCCTTTTTCTACCAAAACCCCATTCTGAGTTTTTGAAACTAAAAAAACACAATTTTTGAAACCTGACCTTTCTTGCCTTGAATGGTTCTGACTCGTAGTCAAGCCAAGGCTCTAGTCAACCATGCGAGGCATCAATTGCTTTCATCTACCCTGTCCATAACTGGTCCTATAATGGAGTTCCACTCGGAGGTTAAAAGAATCCTACTTGCCCAACCCTACCCTAGACTCCTATTGTCCCAGAAGGGGACCAAGATTTTGCATGATTCTTGGACCTCAACGTCAAAGCCTTGCAGCACTATCTCACGCATAGCCAAATGCAAGACTCCTTAGGCAATTCGATCTACAGAATGCCGACCTCTCTTGTCATGACTACGGTCGTATCGACAGCATCCGTAGTTCAACCTTTAGATACCCAAGCTATCACCTCGACCAATGACCAGACCTTGACCAACCTTCCAAGTGTGGCCTCTCCCTCCATCTTTGGGCCCACTTCCATAGGGGTTTCGGCCCCCTATCAACCTCAGCCCACTCAACCACTCTCTACCCCCTTTCAAAATCTAGTCGTCTCTATTTCGCCTACCCTGGCCCCTATCAACACCAGGGTGGCTTCCTATCCATTGGCCCCTGTTACCACAATCCAACCTCTTGTGGCAACATCAAGCCTAGCTATGCCTTCTACCCAACCACCCTTAGTCTTCTCTTCTATCCCTACGACTAGTTATCCCTATGTTGCGCCCTTACAGGCACAACCAACTACGTCGTATGCCTCCTCTAGCCTCTTCCAAGTGTCCTAAAACCTAGGGGGCACTCCACCTACCAATTTGTCAGTAGATATCATCAAAATGCTAATGGATAAGATGTCTAGCCTAGAGACCTCTGTTTTTGGCTCACGCAATGCTCTCTCATATGAACAAATTTGCAATGAGCCTATTCATCCTTCTGTCCTGATTAGACCATATCCTAGCCAATGGTAACTTCCAAAATTTTCTCATTTTCAAAGCAAGGAAGACCCATAATAACACTTACAGGCATTCATACATGCCTATTACCTTATTGCCCATGATGATGCATTGCTTTTACGCACGTTTCCTATGTCCCTCTCTGGTGCTGCACTTGACTAGTATAGCTCCTTTGCCAGCCATTCCCTCTTCACATTCACATAGCTGGCCTAGCTCTTTCTTGATCACTTCTCCATCAACATCACCAAGAAGGTCTCGATCACAGACCTCTATTCTATCTGCCAATTCAAGGACGAATCCTTAGCTAACTTCGTTGCTCACTGGAGAGGCCTCATCAATCAACTCTCCTTTTCCTTACCCCAACCCAAAATTATTGAACTTTTCTCCCAAGCCTATGCCAAACATATTTCTTCCACCTTGAGGGTTCATACCTTCCGCACCTTCAACAAAGCCTTCACGATGGCCCGTAAGCTTGAATTGCGTGCCATTGAGGATAATAAAGTCAAGTTGCAGAGCAAGAATCCCAACTCTAATACCAATGACTCCTCTTCTTCTAAACCTTCATCATCTAATCCTAAGTCTAAAGCTTCAACTAATACTGTGGTCATTAGACCTTCATCCTCTTCACCTTCAACCAATCAGCCTGAGCCATCCACATCTCAGAGTGCCACCCGCCAATTCTAGCAGAGATAGGTACAATGACAGTATACTCCTCTCAGAGAATCATATGCATCTGTGTTGGAAAAACTTATTAGACATGGGGTTCTCAATCTCCCCCATATCCAACCACCTCCACAATTTGATCCCTCACATGCCATCCCTGCATGGTATAGGGAAAATGACTTCTGCAACTACCACCGTGTTAAAGGACATGACACAAGAAACTACAAAACCCTTAAAAACATAATCCAAGACATGCTTGAAAAAGGTGACCTCATCCTGGACAATCCCAATGCACCCCCTAATCAGGGCATCGACATCTTCAAACAACCATTCCCCAATCATCCACCAACCCAAAATAATGTCCAGACTTGATTGACGACACTCATGAACACAACATTCAAACAGTCAATACAGTCTCGCCCTTCATCCCTGACCAACCTCAAGAGGTTAGTCCATCTATCAGTCCATCACGTGTGGACGAACCTCTTTCCCCAGTTAGTTCTCCATCAACCTCTCTCATCTTGGAGGATGCCTCAACCTTATCGGCACCACCAGTCTCACCATCCTCCTTCCTGCTGCCTATGGAGGACCTGACCCTTCCTACTCCTCGACCACAAGTGGAGGGCACCATCATCCCTACCCTTTACCTGCTTGAGGAGCCTCATTCTCTAGTTTCTTCTCCACCTAGGGAAGAACCTGCCTCTCCTTCATCTCTAACCAAGGATGAATCCGTCATGACTTCATCATGTCATGGGTCTGAGACTGCTACACCTGTCTCATCTTTGGCCCCACAACTGTCAACATCTTCTCAAGGACCCAAACCTCATCCAACATCTTCACAATAATTTTCTCGATTAGTGGAGAAAATCAGACTTCTCCCTTCAAGGAAAGTTGAGCATCAGGGATTGTGGGAGCATCTTAAAGCTCTTCAACATGCCCATGCCCTCTCGTCTCATGCTGCCAATCCTCCCAAGACAAAATCTCCCAAGACTCTCAATAAAGACCAGACCCCTGCTTCTAAACCTCAACCAACCCCATCAAGACCAAAACCCGCATCTACCCCATCTGAACCTATCAAGTCACTTGGCATTCACCCTGTCTATACCCTCACTCACCCACACGTGAAGGTTGACTTAGACCAGACCTCAACCAATAGTAGTCTTCCAACCAAGACGAAGAAGACTGGCAGACCACAGGGGTGAACGCCTCCTCCCCCATCACCATTACCTTCCATTTTAGTCTCCCATCCTTCGACCCTGACCACAGTCCTTCCCACTCTGACCTTTAATCAAAACTAGTTGCCTCCTTTGCTTCCTTTGCCTACCTCCAGCCTACCCTCTCCTAAAAAGGTGGCACCTCTCACGAAGAAAGTGTCATATTTGCCTGTCACCACACCATCAACCCAAAAGGTGGTACAGAAACCTCTTCCAACTCTGCCTAAGCAAAAGTCACTAGCATCGCACACATCAACTAGCATAGACCCTTTAGTGGGCTCATACTCGTTGATATTGCACTGACTTTTGCAAACTACCAACATAACCCTTCCACCCATCAGGCCTTTCCAACCTCTCGGGTCCAAGCCCTCCTGGTTCGATGACATGAAGATTTGCTTATACCATCATACGCCAAGACACAATACTAAGACTTGTTGTGCCCTCAAGGCCATCATTCACCGCTATATGGAGAAGGACACTCTTCTCCTTGAGGACACTCTTGACCGACCCTCGACACCTTCCCATCCAACCTCTTCAATCACATCAGCATCTCACTAGTAGGCCATGACCCCTTTTTCACCTCCTATCTTCGAAATCAATGCCATCCATATAACCACTAGGTCCCAAAAAGACAAGGCAAAAGAAAAAGCCACCATTCCTTAGACCTACCCTTTCATCAAACCACCTCTAGCGCCCAAGCCTAAAATTTCTATCCTTGGCGCATCTCAGCCTTCTCCTTCTTCCTCTTCCAGGCCGATTCATGACTCCATGTTGAAACAACTTCACCAGATGCCTGTGAAGATGTCCCTTTATGACCTCATCCAAACCTTGCCTCAGCATCATCAAGCCCTCATCCGAGCCTTGTAGGCAGCAGAGGTCCAACCTAAGGACCCCCAACCACTCACTGCCCTCATCCACTCTTTGTCTCCTATTGCCTCCATCACATTTAGCAATTCTGAGATTTCTACATCCAACACGGAAGATCAGGATGCCACCCTCTTCATCACTACCTACATTGATCAAACCTGCATTAAGCACGTTATGATAAATGGAGGTGCCAGCATCAACATTATCTCCACTATTGCCTTTGATCAGTTGGCTCGTCCCAAGAACTGTGTCTCTAAAACTGACGCAATCTTGCACTCCTTCAATGACACTACCACCATGACCATTGGCACAGTCATCCTTCACATTCACATTGGTCCACGCACAGTCCCAGAGCTCTTTTATATCATCGAAGGAGAGTTTCAATACAATATGTTGCTAGGTTGACCCTGGATTCGCGCCATGGCCTGTGTCCCCTCCACCCTGCACCATTGTGTAAAATTTGAGCATGACAGGCAAGTCCACACCATTCCCGCTAACCCTTCACCCTTCAAAACTTGTAACACAACCTACCGTCCAAATGAAGTCCTCATTCTTATCAAGCCATCAACCCTGGCACCGCCTCCATCCACGGAAGCTTTGACCAGTTCGCAACCGGCGGTCACCCTCACCCCTCCCCTTCAAGCAATGACTAAAGACCCCTTGGAAGACATCTTTTAACGACTTTCTTTGGGGGAATATCACTTGTTGACCTTAGACATGTTCCAAACTCTGCAAGAGTATGGACGCCTTCAGCACAGCCCTAGTTATGACCATCGGATCGAGATGGTCATGCCTTATGGTCCTCCTCACCTCTGAACCAATCTTTTCTATGGGGGGCTCAATCAAGCTCTTATTGATGGCAACCCTCTCTCTTCACCCCAACCATTCACATCAGACTTCTCATTTCTTGGCAACCCCACCTTTACACACACTTACCTTTATAGGTGTGCATGGAAGGATTTTGGTTACAGATGCTATGAACAAGGCTCCCATCAGCCTATCAAGCCACTCAATGATGACAATGCCAAGAAATGATATGGCCTGGGATACCATGACCCCACTCAGGCCTCTTCAGACCTTTGTCCCGAGCCACCCATTGACCAATCTCCTCCAGGCTCACCCATCCCTCCTCCTTCACCTACAGAGTCGGTGGTTTCCATCCCTCCTAGTTTTTTTTCCATAAACACCATCCACCTGGAACCCCTAACCTATCAACTAAATGGGGTGTCTAAGTCTCTCCCTCTCATTTTTCCCAGCATGATAGAGGATGAGTCGACAACCATCCACACTGTCTGCTGCATTGACGATGATGCCATTCTATCCTACATGGGTGCTGATGACTCTTTCATCCAGTGCTCCCTCCCTTCTGAGACCTAGGTTATGTTAAATGAATCAACCATTGACATCAACCTCCCTTCTTCCGATGTTCCTCACATCTTAAAGATTGGCCAATCTCTAGACACCTAAGAGTAGCTTGACTACACCCAGTTCCTCTCAGACCATAGCAAGGCCTTTGCTTGGACTTATAGTGACATGCCTGGCATTAACCCCACCATTGCTACCCATAACATTGTCACCAAACTAGAGGCTAAGCCTGTTAGGCAAAAGCTTCAAAAGATGCATCCTCATATTGTGCTCCTTGTCAAAGAAGAGCTTCAGTGCCTTCTTTCTATCTCCTTCATCCAACCCATCGATTATCCGCAGTGGGTCTCTAACATCATCTCTGTCACCAAGGCAACTGGGGAGATTCGGATCTACACAGACTATCATGACCTCAACCTAGCCTATCCCAAAGATGACTTCCCTCTTCCTAACATTGACCAGCTTATTGATCTCATGGCCGACCATGAGATGCTATCCCTCATGGATGGGTTTTTAGGATACAATCAGATCCTAATCGCACTAAAAGATTAGCACAAAACTACCTTTATCACCCCATGGGGGACTTTTTGCTATTGGGTCATGCCTTTTGGCTTGAAAAATGTAGGCACCACTTATCAACATGCCATGACTTACATTTTCCATGATCTCCTCCACAAAATCATGGAGGACTATGTGGACGACCTTCTCGGCAAGTCCAAGCTTCGCTATGACCATTTGACCATTCTCAAGATCATCTTCTCTCACCTTCTTCAGTACAATGTCCACCTTAACCCCAAGAAATGCATCTTTGGGGTCCTCTCAGGCAAGCTCCTTGGCTTCATCATTTCCTTCCGTGGCATCGAGATAGGTCCTACCAAGATCCATGCTATCCTCGAGATGCTGCCTCTGACCAATCTCAAGCAGCTTCACAATCTACAAGGAAAGTTCCAGTCCATTTGCCACTTCATCTCACAACTTTCTAACCGCTGCCAACCTTTTCATCATCTCCTTAAGAAGGACATCTCCTTTAAATGGGATAAGGATTGTCAAGAGGCTTTTGATGCCCTCAAACGCTATCTGGTCTCTCCACTAGTCCTCATTCCACCTAAAGATGACCAACCCTTCTACCTTTATATCTTTGCCACCAACCATTCGTTAGGTGTCATGATCGCACACCGAGATGAGCATCACCGTGAGCAAGCGGTCTACTATATCAGCTGAGCACTGGTCGACTATGAAAATCAGTATACTCATACTGAGAAACTTTGTTTGGCATTAGTCTTTGTTGCTACCAAGCTCTACCACTATCTTCTCAACCACAAAACTTTTGTCATCACTCACACCAACCCTCTCAAATATATGCACTCTAAGCCATATCAGAATCAATGTATGGCTTGATGGCTCATGCTGCTTGCTGAATTTGACCTCAAATTCATCCAGCAAAAATCTATCAAGGGGTAAACTATCACTGATCAACTTGCAGATGCCCCTCTTCCCGACAATCAACCTTTGCAGTGTGAGTTTCTTGATGAATCTATCACCGCGCTTTCCACCAATGACACCGTCTATCAAATGACCATGTTCTTCGATAGCTCCAAATGTCAACTTGGTGGGGGTGCAGGAGTCATTCTCATCCCACTCGAAGGGGAGCCCATGCCTCTATCTTTCAAGCTCGACTTTGATTGTACCAATAATATGGCTGAATACGAGGCCTTAATTTTGGGACTTCAAATCACCCTTTCTCTTAGCATCAAGTCCATCAACAGCTTTGATGACTCATAGCTCATCGTCAAATCAAGTCAACAGTTCATACCTCTATAAAAATGAAATTTTACAAAGGTACAAAAACCGTGCTGACACTCTCCTCACCTCTTTCAACCATTACCTTTTGCAGACTGTTCCGCACTCCACAAACAAGTTTGCTGACACCATGGCTTCTCTCGCCTCACATATCCCATCTTTGTCATCTTCATCCAGACTCTTTATCATGGTGCATCGAGTGCCATTGCCTTCATACATCTCTCCTCACATCAACCATGTCAACACCGTAGACTCTAGTCCATGAGATGATTGGTATAAGCAACTTGTGGACTACTTATCTCATTCTGTCATTCCTCCCCATCTCTCTAGTAATGCGTGGTGAGCTTTCATCAAACACACAGCTCGCTACACCATGCTAGGGGGTCTTCTCTATAAGCAAGGCTTCGATGGCCTCCTTCTTCACTATCTAACCTCCACTAAAGCCTCTCATGCCATTAAATAAGTCCACGATGGGATTTTTGGTAGACACTTCAGTGGGAATTCAGTTGCCAATCGCATCCTTCGTCTGGGCTATTATTGGCCCACTCTTCATCAAGACTGTAGCGACTATGTTTGGCGTTGCATCAAGTGTTAGCAGCATGCTAACTTACTTCATCTCCCTAGCCACGCCTTACAAGTTGCTTAGGATTTTTGGCCTTTTTCTCAGTGGGGCTTAGATCTCATCGGTGAGATTAAACCTCACTCATCTCTTCGTCATCAGTCCATCCTCACTGCCACTGAATACTTCACCAAGTGGGTGGAAGCCATTCCTCTCATCTCCACCAAAGCTGATAAAATTGTCGACTTCATCAGCAGCCACATCATCTACCATTTTGGTGTCCCTCAAAAAATCATCACCAACATTGGCAAGTCCTTCAAAAACAAGACCGTCCAAAAACTATGCAACTCATTTGGCATCAAGCTCAACTTTTCTTCGCCTTACTACCCACAAGCAAATGGGCAGGCCGAGGCTTCCAACAAAATTTTGACTAAAATTCTCATGAAGGTGGTCAACGACATAGGAAGGGATTGGCATATTCACATTCCTTTCACTTTGTGGGCCTACCACACTAGCATCCAAACCTCTACGGGTGCTACCCCTTTCTCTCTAGTGTATAAAACAGAGGCTATCCTACCTCTCGAAGTACAGATCCCATCTCTCTGCATCTCTCTGCATGGCATTCTCTCCAACAATGACTTTTGTCAAGATCACCTAGCTCAACTTGAGTTACTTGACGAACATCATCTTGCTGCCCTCAACCATCTCCATGTCTATCAAAATTACATCAAGCGAGCCTATGACAAAAATCTGTGAGAATGAGATTTCAACATCGGAGACCTCATCCTCAAAGAAAACCAGCATGTCACCAATATGGAGCGAAGTAAATGAGGCAAATTTTCCCCTAATTGGCTTGGACCTTTTATCATTACGCACAAGTATAGGTCAGGGACTTATCGTCTGTCTCTCTCGACGGATGGCTAGAACCTAAGCCTCTTAATGCATTGCATCTGTGACCATTCTTCTGTTAGTTGAGTACTCACCCACTTGACATTTAACTTGAGCTCATCCCTTGAGCAATCCTCATCCTCTTAATCCCCATTCCTTTCAACCCTATTCCCCTTAACAAATCCTCTATAACCCTTTTATGATGCATGGATGCTTTGTCCTAATAAAAGGGAGCCTTTAAACTTCTATCGTCTTGTCCATGACTCCAAATTTTGTCAAAAAAAAAAAAAATTAAAGATGTCAAAATATCCAAGGTCACAAAATCAAATCAAAAGGTAGACTACTCCCTCAAAGGATAGCTATACTATCATTGCTGTAGCTAATAGACTGCTCCCTCGAAGGATAACTATTCAAACTTATATAAAGCAAAAATATAGACCACTCCCTCGAAGGATGGCTATGACTAAATCTTGCTACAAATAGCACTTTCTTAGAAGCTTCCAGCATCGATCAGCTTCACAAATGACCACCAAACAAAATGACATCTCTATGTAGACTTCCCGCATCGATCAGTCTGCACCAAAAAAAAAATGGGTCATGAACTTGGCTTATAGTTGTCTCAGGGTCTCCTATAAAAAGGGGCAAAGTTATCCTTGATCTTAAAATGGGTTACCCTATCCTCCTATCATAACACCTACTCAAGGGACTTCGAGCTCACTTTAATGTCGAAGTGATTCGATTACCGTTCTAACACAACCATGGTCAACAACACAATGCATGAATGGGGCTCTTGGTTATAACAACCCCTATTTATGCTGTCATTTTGGTCCTTGTCAATGAAAGGGTGAATATGCCTTTCACTTTCTGCCTACACTTTGTTCACATTCAAACTTCATCATTTGTCAAATCAAATCAACTTGACTCTTTTCAGACCACTCATCATAGTCCATTTCACACTAGTTTCTATGGACACCAATACACATGGAAACTATCAACCTGACACAATTTATGTTAAGCATAAACCAATACTTGTTGAAGCATAAATAGACCTCAATTCATTTTTAGCATACATCCATCATGAATATGTAAAATTGCTAGGGATGAAAGACCCCTCAACCAATGTTACAGAATACACCATTTGGAAAAGGTTGTAACATCTTTTTCTTCTCATCATTCTGACACATGACCAAACCAATCATCGACCAATTTTGCCTCTTTGTTCAAACTACATTGGTCTAAGGCCCTATGACTGGGGCTATATAGGCAGCACTCAAATGACACGATGTCTTCTGGGGTTAGCTCGACCACCCTCATTTGTTTGTCTCTCTAATGGACAAACCTCCTCTTCTTTGACCATGACCTTGACCTCATCCAAAACCAATCCTTGACCTTAACCTTGACCAAGACCAGTCTATCGACCACTTTGACCAAGACCAATCCATCCCTTTGACCATTCCTCCCTTTTAGGGAGAGCTACATTGGCCTGAGGCCCTTCCATAAGGGCTATGTAGGCAGCACTTAGTCTTCTGAGGTTAGCTCGGCCACATCCTTTCGTCCATCCATCTACCTTAACCAATGACTATTGGAGATCATGCCTATCTCCTTCGACTATGACCACTTCTAAGACAAATGTTGCCTTGGTTGTTTTTGCATGCATGCTACCTCGTGAATGGTTAGCAAAATTGTGCACAGACTATTTTTGACCCTCACAAGTATAGGATTGCAAGCCGGTTGATCCCCACTACTTGTGACATTTTTGTGTTTCTAGGAGCACTTCCTGAGCCCAGGATACCTAGAACATGATGACCATTAGAGCTTCAGCTTAGATTGAATAACCTGATCAATAGAAGACTAATTGCTAGGGCTTAGTTATTTCAATTTTGGCACTCCTCGACTCTTAACCTGCAAAAATTTGACCAGACCATCCCGTGAAGTGGTATACACGCAATCATGACTATTGTAGCATTTTCACTCACCATCTCCATCCATCTCTTTGTCAAATCAACACTCAATCTTAGGTTCCCTTCTCTCGACTCTCGCTTTGAGGGGGGAACACCTCATCCCATTCCTAGGGCAACCAACTCCTGTTTTTGTCTTGCAGTTCATCAAGAACAACCAACAAGACAAAAGGGGGCAAATGTAGACACCAAAAATGTGTCTGCACCTTGGTCGTCTTCACCCTTGTCCCCCTTGGCCCATGTCCTAGCCCCATCCATTTATCAAATTAAAATAATTAAATATTTGGCCCCTTTCCACCTCACCCTTGCCACCTTGGATCCCCTCTTTGGATCCCCCCACCTCTCTCCTAGCCTTTATTGCCCAAATCTCCCCTTTATCCTTCCTCTCGCATCCATTTATGCCTTCCTCGACCGTTTTCCCATGGCCCCTTGACCCGACAGCGTGCAAGAATGGATAGAGGCTAATTTTAGCCTCTATGCCCATTCTTCGGCCACCGACGTCGATCATTATTCAGCCGACGTCAGCGGTTCTACCACTATTGGTAGCCTTCAAAACATTTTCCTGCAACCATTCTACCCCCCCCCCCCCCCGCAGACAAAACTCTCTTGACGATTTTGCATTCATATTCTCTTCTCCTCCCTCTCGCACAGCAATGCCCAGCAACTACAGGTACCTTGTAGAGTAGCTCTAAGCAACATCTCCATTTGTAGGTTCTTCAACAGCTCCGATAATAAGTTTCTCCATTCTCCAACCAGTAAGCAAGAGGTAAGAGTTTCATTGTTTTATTTCATTTTATCATTTGATTTCATCTATCTGTCCTATCCACTGTCCACCACTTGCCTTGTCCTTCCCTGAGAGGCTAAAAAGCCTTCTTAGACCCCCGTCTCCCGTCCATCTTCCTTTTGCCCTGTCACCCTTTCAGTCTAGTCCCAGACAACATTCTCAATCCCTCAAACCCAAAGCAAGTCCCTTAGACCTCCAGGTAATCTCACAGACCTCTAAATAGATCTCCCTAACCCTCAGATGAAGCCTCTATCCATTCTACAGACCAAGACCAGACCTGTAACTCATCCCTGACTATTGCCCCAACTAACCTCAGCCAGTACCCCTACCGACGTCGGCAATCTAACTGATGTCGGTGTCATTCCTAACTGATGCCGGCAATACCACCGATGTCAGCGACTATGCAAAAGCAGATTGCTTCTAAATAGGTATGCTTTTACTTTTAGTTCTTTCTTTCTATCTTTTATCATTTATCACTTTCTATTTCTAATCAGCATTCTATTTTTTAATAGTGGACTGGCATCCTCTAAGAAGCCTTTGCACTTCTATGACCAAGCCTTCGCTTGGCAGTCCACCCTTTTGTCATTTAAAGTTTTTCGTGTTTTAGTGTCTTTCTCTTTCAGGTGTCATCCTCCACAACCAAAGAGGAGTTCCTGCTATCGTCTGAATTTTGGTGCGCACGTCTACAATCTGGTTATGTATAAACCCTCATCCATTTCCTTCTTATTTTCTCATTTTCCTTTTTTTGAATGTGAAATCGAACATAGCGTAGAAACACTACCCACCCCTTTCTTATGTACCCTTTAAGGCATGAACTCAGAGAGATTAAAACTTGATAGGTTATTATTAGAGAGAAAGTGTAAGTAAATGATAAATTTTAAAAATATTATTTGTATATATATGCCCCACTCAAATCTTATCACTTTTCAAAATAACATACTAACACTTTATCTCTTATAGGAACCTATCATGTTTCAATATCTCCAAGTGTACACCTTAAAGGGTGTACTAGGAAAGGGGTGGGTAGACCATTAGTGCTTCAAAATATTATTAGTTAATTATATCATACCTAAACCCAATACAAATCCAATTTATTAGATTACCTAAGTAATTATCTTCTTAATAGCCCCTAAATAAGAAAAAAATCTTACTAGGTCAGTTGTGGTTGACCCTGTTATGAAATTTATGGCACATGTTATGAAACTAGGTCAGACTAGGTTGACCTAGTTTCAAGGACAAACAATATTTTTTTAAAGCTAGGTCATATTGGGATGACCTTATTAGTTAAAAATATATAAGGTTTATACCTATTAATTTCTATAAATAAAACCTTCACTTTAATCTAGTAGAGAAGAACATTCATTTTTTATTATTATTACAACTCATAATTCTAGTAAATTTACATTTGAAGGAGCCATTGCTTAGGGTTTATCTTGGAGGTAAGATAAATTATCTTATGTGACGTCTTAGATCAAATTAGGAGGAGTGTTTTATCCTATAATTGATTTATACTATAGTGTGATACTTATAAATCCATATAAATCTCTTTCAAAGTACCATAGGCCAAGGGAGAGATTGGGACTCGACAGGTTTATCCAAAGATAAGTATCTCTAATTTTTGTTATTTAATTTGATAGATAGATATTGAAAAAATTAATAGGTTTTAATTTATAACTCCTTGCTTATATTATTGATACACTTAAAATTAGTGTAGTTATAAGGTTTTTTAGTCTTGTCATCTTCCACCTTAGGTGATCTAGGACACCATTTTCTTAACATGACCCCTTCATTTTTTTTGGTTTTAAACCATCTCCCTTTATGTTATAATATTTTATAACACTATATTAAATTTAATTGTATGTATTTGAAGACATAGCTAGGTTTATTGCATAACACTATTTTTTTAAAGGCTTTGGAACCTTTTCCTTTAGTGTTGTGTGATAAGTATTCCCTTAGGTTTAGTAGATCCAATTTGGTCATGTTCCCATTATAAAAACTATCACAATATATGTTAGTTTATTTCATACCCATATCTTATATTTATTAAGTATGATAAGTTTTATATTTATCCTAATATATTTTATACATTCTAGTGAACTCGATGTGAATCTAACCCTTGCAATTTAGTTTTTCATCTATAGAAAACTGAGTTGACGTAGGTTAACTTAGTTTATTTATCAATTTTTTTAATTTATATTTTCTAAAAACTAATTCAACCATCATTGACCTAGTTCATTTCTCAATTTTTAATTTAAAATTTTTGCAAACAAAGTCAGTCATGGTTGACCTAGTTCATTTCTTACTTTTCAATTTATAATTTATGTAAACTAAGTCAATCATGGTAGACATATATAATCTTTATGTTTTTCAAATTTTTTTGTCTCTATAGGATTAAATCGACCCTAGTTGACATAGTGATAATTGTGTCTTTCCAAAATCCTTCATTACACATGATGACCTAATCTCAACTTTCAGATCTACAACATCTATAGTCAGCCAACTAAGTCAACCCTAGTTGACCTATTTATATTATTCATGTTATTTATAAAAAAATAGATCTTCCTAGCCTAAATTAGTTTACATTTTATGATTTTTTATATTATATTAGTAAAATACTACTATATAATTTTTGTAATTCTATTTTCTAATTAAAAAACTCAATGTTCCATTTTTCACTCCTATTTTTCATTTTTTTCATTTTTATTAAAATTGTACTACATAGTCAACTAAGTCAACTCTAGTCAAATTAGTTATATCTATTTTAATTTCCCTTAAAATAAGTCAACCCTCAATAAATTAGTTTATTTTGGCATGTTTTCACAATAGAATATGTCGACCAGTGTCAACCTTTTTTTTTTAATCTATTCAACTAGATCAACCTTGGCCAACCTAGTTCTATGTGTTTCTAATTTCAACATAATAAATTCAATTTAATTTAATTTTTGTACTAATTAATATCACCTTTGATTTTATAAATTTTTTTTCCTATTTATCTACATTCAAAAATTACAAAATTGGTTTTTGGTACTTGATTTTCACCTTTATTTTTCACTTTGTCTTGATTTCCCTAGAAAATATGCTGATAGTTTATAAACTACTTAGCTATTATCATGAAGGGATACAAGATACTCTATTTATATTACTAGTCTATCATTTATAGATAATATGGTGTGAGGGGATTTCCCCAATACTCATAATTGTAGTACAAAGCTAAACACAAACTTTAGTTTCTATGTACCTCATGGTATCTCTAAAATGGTTAGGATTTTCCTTGGTATTAAACTCTAGGAATATAACCATCTATTTGATTTTATGGTTCAACATATAGGAGTGTATCACCTAGGTAATTTTATTTTAAATTACCTTTGAAACTAGGTTTATTGGGCTATGGTAATGGTACTTGTTTGATAGTCATTGCTCTGAAATATTGGGTTGACACTATCCAATAAAAAAATAAGTATCTTTGGGAGCATACACTATCAAATAAATATTCTTAGTGCATCTTCTTGATATTGTTTTTAGATAATTAGTTAGAAATATTAGTTATAAACTTTCATTTTTTCTTACTACTTGTTATTCTCTTTTTTTATTATAGACTATATTGGTCAACATTGATATAGTTATGTGTTGTGTGATTCAACTAGATCAACCAACATTGACCCAATTGACTATGTGTGAATATATTAATTTGACTAGGATAAACTTAGTATTCTATATTTTATCATATTACCTCTATTTATTATACTATGTCATCCATAATTATTTATTTCCAATACTTTTAATTTTTTATAGATCTAACTACATCGACTGTGATTGACCTAGTTTTATTTCTCTATCTTTTCTACAGAACTACATCGACCCTGATATACCTAGTTTTATTTCTCTATATTTTTTAATAAAACTAAGTCAATGTTTGTTGACCTAGTTTTATTTATCTATCTTTTCTATAGTACTAATTCAACCCTGGTCAACTTAGTTATATTTATTTATATTTTTATACAACTACATCGACCCTATTCAACCTAGTTTTTTTCTTTTCCTTTTATATATAACTAAGTCAACCATGGTCTATCTAGTTTTATTTATTTATATTTTATACAAAATTAAGTTAACCTTGGTAAACCTAATTTTATTTCATAATTATGTCATATTTTTAGCTTCCAATTAGTCAAGAACACTACATAATTAAGGATTTAGATAATAACACCACTTATATTATCACTTTAGATGAAACCATTTAATTCTTTCCTTCATGTCTTCCTAATCTCAAACTGATTAATATAGAATGTAACCTAAGTTTATCATCATTAAGTTAAACACAATGTAATATAGTTGAATATAATCACCCTAGTCCTCCTCTTGCTACCAATGTTGAGAATCCTCTTCCACCCAACAATCCTAACTCTCCCATTGAAACTATTGGACTCTTTAATCAAATACTTCAAAAAATGACCTATATATAAAACACTCATAGTAATTAAATGATGAAAATAAAATACAATATATTACAAATGGCTATTCAACAACCTCAAGTCATCATGACTCAACCAAATAATAATTTTATCCCTCTTCTTATTAGGGATGCCAATGGGAATATCATCCCTCAAAGTCTCATGCATAAATAAATGTTTCAACATCTTCAAAATTAACCTTTATATCCATTCATTATATCCATAGATATTGAAAAAAAATTCCAACTATTACATATGATGAAACTAAGGACCCCAATATATTTATTATATCTTTTGTTAATCTCTATAAGTAATGGATCTAAACTAATAATTTTTCTACTACTAAACTTCTTGTCAAAAAATTCATGGGAGATGTTTTATAATGGTATAATAAACTCCCTCAACATTACATATTACAAATAGAGGATTTATAAAATGCTCTAGTTAAATAATTTAAACACAATGATCTTCCTAAAAACAATATTAGCCACTTCATCAATGCTAAGCAACTACCTAGGGAAGTTGGTCATCCTTTCATCAAATGATGGAAGTATCTAGCTCATAAAGTGGGACATAATATGACTGATGATAATATTTTAAAAATATTTTTTGCCACTCTTAAACCTCCTCTTCAACACAAAGTTTAGATGTTTTCCCCTAAAAATTTAGAATAAACCTTAGATTAAGAAAAAAATGCAAGACTTTATTATGAGTCGATTTGAATCACCTTAAGTAATTACTAAGGAGTATTTCCAATCATTTTATCATAGCATTGATTCATCTAAGCCTCCATAATCTCAAACGGGAGCATCAAATCCAATCAATTTTAACCCAACCCACCCTCCCTTGAGTCTATAATAAATTAAGAAAAAAATACTTCCCTCTAAACCCATGACCTTTGAACCTTCCAAACCTTATCCAAAATGGTACAATCCTATTAATTTTTATTTGTGGCAAGATATGATAGGTACCTATCATAATATTTGTCATGATGTTTAATAATTTCTACTTACCTTATTTCTTGGTCCACATTTAAATATTGATACTCTTACACAACAATTTTATCAAGTCTATATTCAAGCCTCATAAGCGAAATCTAAAGAATCACAATCACATCAACATAACCTACCTAATGAAAAATAAAAATTACCCAATAACTCCACCTCATCCACTAATGGTTTCCAAATAATAGTTATTAATTCTTCCTACACCAATAAGGAAAGGATAAATAACATAAACAACTTCAAATGGGTGGTTGCATTCATCAAACTTCAATCTCTTAGGTCACACAAACCCAAGGAGAACCTAGTTTAAATGCTTAGTCCAAAGCACATAATAAATGGTCCTAATTTACCTTATATAACTCTTAAAACATCTCCTACACATCATATGTCAATTCCAACATCCTTAAAATCCAACATATCAACACATTTACTTGTCTCAAACTACATCAGCCAACATAATGATTTTCATTCTAACAGTTTTGCTTCACCTCACTCCATATCACATGTTGGGGCATCTTGAGATGCCCATATACATGTCACTTAAAAATTTGGGGAATAGTGTGAGTCCCATCCCTACATAAAATTACCCTTTGGGGCATCCTATGATTCCCACTCTTCTTCTACATGGAATATTAACAAACAAATTTAACTTCAAAAAACCTTCTGAGACACGTAGGCTTGTATTTCACATGATCATCTTTGATATAGACTTGAAATAGATTTTGAACATTTTTTTTTCTCATCTTTTTTTGTTTTTATGCATTTTATTTTATTTAGTTTCATTTTACTTACACCATTTTCTCCTTTGGGGTTTTTAGTTTTATTTCACTTTATTACACCATTTTTACCTTTTGGTTCTTTGGTTTTATTTAATTTACATTCAAACTTTATTTCCATTTTGTTTCTTAAATATCACTTTCATTGTTATCATTTATCACATTTTTCTCATTTTTACCTTAGTATCTTTATTATTATTAGGCCCTAATTTTATTTCCCCCTCTTTTGGGATGACCATTTGCTTAACCTCCCTTATGGAATGACTATTAATTTCATTGGTACTTGTGCTAGATCCATTATATATTAATAAAGCTAACTTAGTGAAATGATTATCATAGCATATCCCTACCCATTTTGGAGAATTATTTTCCCTCCTTGTGATTAGCTATGAGTATATTTATAATTTTATCACTTATTACATGGACATATCTCAACATGATCCCCATCTTTACCTAATTCCATTTCATTTTAAGCACACATAGGTCAGCTTTGAGATTGCACACTTATGAAAAATTATAAAAAACTTTAAACATGTTATTTAGGTCCTTATCTCTAGTGGTGAATAGTAATATCTCTTATTTCATTTACTTAATTTCATCCATGATTAATTTTTTGAATCCATATGGAAGAGGAATAAAAAAAGCCAAAATAGTTAAAATCCATATCATACAAGAATTAAGCAATGATAAATATGAAAATATAATCTTAAAATTTAGATCACACCAAAAAATATTATATTTGAAACATCTCCTATCTTAATCAAATATAAAACTCCACATTTGACCTCATAATAGAGCTAAAGTCTATTGGGGTGTGGTAGGATAGTAGATTGGGGTAGGAGGTATCATTATATCATATAATTATAGAGTAACTTACCTTCTTACATAAGTACCCAGTATTCATAGTAGAATAACCAATTTTTAAGGGGTCCTGAGGAATAAGGAACATGTTGTGGGAAGGTAAAACACATTTTAAAATTCATTCATATAGCCTCCGTGGGCTGATCTATATACTTCACTTGTTAGCCCAAGATTTGTGTTCACTAGTCAAAGTGTCCTAAATCTTTGATGTCAATAGTTATTATCCTTGCTCACTTACTTCATGTGTATCATTCCTACTAAGGATGTTCACATCACCCACGTGGTTACTTACATTCCTTATTTACATCACATTATTTACATTATCCCTTTATTAGTTATTGAGTTTAGCTGATCATGTCTACCTACTTACACTTCTTTGCTTCTAGTCTGTGAGTTGTATTGTAATACCTCGTATAGGACTAGGTTTTTCTTAGAAGCATCCATTAAAATTTTCTTACCACACCTTCTCATTATAATATTATTCATGCCATTATGTGGTTGTGATTTAATACATCACATTTTAGAACAAGCACTAAATTTGAGTAATCATTCTTTAGAGATTTTGATTTATTTATCCATCATCTTCTTATTTGATTTTTTGGACTTAAATTATATTACATATGGCATGCTTAATTTTTTTAATTTATGTTTAACTTGACATGTTTGTATTACATTTTTATCTACATTCTCATTTTCAGTCATTTATGTTTTCAATGTATTTGATTTGACATACTTATTTGACATGAGGTTATATTTCATTTAATTACATATATTTGTTTGATTTTTTATAAAATTTATTTTTCATTCACATAAAATGTTTTATCTATTTTTTCACATAATGAAGTATGTTTTACTTTCATTTTTCATTTTATTTTTGTTACATGTTTGGTATTTTAGTTATAACCTAGCCTTTATGATCCTAGCTTGCCAATTTTCTAAGGAATTTAATAATTTTGTTTAAAAATTATTAATTTATACCATAACCATCATGTGTACACACATATTTATTTTATTTATAACCTTGTATCCCTAGCGTTTCTCAAATGTACGTATTATACCCTTCAAGATCAAAACCATGATTTTGCATGCAATAATTCAAAGGAAAGGTAAGTCAAGGTATGCAAATGGTAGCTTTAGTTACTTTCATTTAATTTAAGTATTTATTTATATACTTCATTTGAATTAGCGTAGTTGTTATGTTTTTATGTTCTTTTTCAAAGTACCATTCCATGTTACACTATTGTGACACATGATGATATTCAAGTGGGGCATATGTATACACATAATATTTTTAAACTTTATCATTTAATAACCCTTTATTTCTTTTAAGAACCTATAGAGTTTCAATCTCTCTAAGTGCATGACTTAAAGAGTGCACTAGGAAAGGGGTGGGTATACCATTCATTCTTCACAAGATTTTTGGTTAATTTTATCATACCTAAACCCACTAAGAATATCATTTGTCTAAATCACTAATTATTCATCATTTAAATATCCCCTAATTCTAAAAAAAAAAAAAAAAAAAAAAAAAAAAATTACTACTAATTTGAACTTGGTTTAATTAGTTTTGAAAGTTACAACACATGTTATAGAACCAGGTTAGCCTAGGTTGACCAAGTTTTGAGGCCAAACAATAAATTTTTTAAATTGGGTCTTGGTAGGATGACCTTGTTGACTAAAAATATTAAAGTTTTAGGACATTTCCATCAATATAAATACAACCTTAACTTCAATCCAATATAGATAAACATTTTTTTTACATTATTACATCTCATAATTATTCTACATCTACATTTGAAAGAGCCAATTGCTTAGGGTTTGCCTTAAAGGGAAGATAACTTGTCTTATGGGAAGCCTTGGATGTAATTAGGAGGGTTATTCTATCCTATATCAGATTTATACTATAGTTTGATCCTTACAAAGCCATAATAATCTCTTACAAAACACCATTGGCTAATGGAGAGATTGAGACTTGACAAGTTTATTGAAAGGTAAGTATATATAACTTTTTTATTTCATTTGATAGATAGATATTGAATAAAGTAATAGGTTTGAATTTATAACTCACTGATTATTTTAAATTTACATTCAATCTTATTGTAGCTATAGGTTTTTCTAGGATTGCCATCTTCCACCTTAGGTGGCCTAGGCCCTAATTTACCTACCATGATCCCTTGTTTGTTTTGTTTGTTTCAAACCATCCCCCTTTGTGTTATACAATTTTATAACACTATATTATATTTAATTTTATGCATTATAATACCTATCTAGGTTTATTTCATAATATTATTTTCCTATAGGCTTTGGAACCCTCTCATTTAGTTTCGTGTTATAAGTGTTTTCTTAGTTAGGTTTAGTGGATCTTATTTAGTCATGCTCCTGATATACAAAGTATCAAAATAGATGTTAGTTTATTACCTTCTCTGAACTTGGATTTACTAAGTACAATAAGTTTTATATCTATCCCTATTTGTTTCATAATTATATATGGGCATGATTATGAAGTTTTGAATTTATTTGTGTTAAGTGCCAATGAATATTATTTTAGCTTAATTGTGAAAGACCTGGTAGGTATGTAGGTAGAGAGTAAACTATTTTTACCATAACTTACTCAAGTATATCATGTTGGAATGTGAATCTGTAAGATACTATGAGGATTGTATTTTAAAAATTCTATAATGTGTAATAATGGTAGTATCAATTTGTATGTTTGAAATATTTGACATATGTTATCACCAATAAAGAACCAAAGGACACTTCATTTATATAACCTTAAATGTTTGATTGGTAGAATATTTATTAGGGTGAAATAAGTTGAGCTATGTACTAATTTATTTGTTTAAATTTTAATTCATTTTGAGTTTTAGTAAAATAAATTGGGTTTAATCTCAATTATATTATACTTAAGTTAATAAGGATATAATTCAATTAATCATTGTTTCTTAATTGACTGCTTAATGATCTTAAAAGATATGTTTTAGTGGTAGGAAATGGTAATTTCCACTTTATTTATTTATTAAAAACAATTAGTGATGTGAAATATACTTGTTAGTGAGGGACTGATGTGGAACTATCTCCAAGACAATCAATGATCAATATCATTCATGATTAGACCACTTTTTTCTCTATGAACTAATGAAAGATAAATGGTAAAAAGTTTCCAATAAAAGTCTAGTGTGTGATTAGTATTTTTTTAAACAATGTGAGATGTGATTTCCCATTTGACTTGTCTTGTACATCAAATTACATGAAGAATGAATAATGAATGAGATCAAGGATATTATAATTTTTTCTACTATTTAAGAAATCAACCACATTACTTTATTTGGGATGATGAATTATTTTGATGGAATATGATACATAATATTATCAAGAGTCATTGTTTAAGGAAATAATCAGTGAATAATTTTTTAATATTTCTTAAGATGATTTTCTTATAAGATTGCAATATCAAACATTGTGTAATTTATTATTTTAGTTAAATTAGGAAATGACTAAATCATGAATAGTGTAGTATATGACTTATTTGGTTGCTTAATTAAGCCTGTAGGCTAACCTAACTAAATAATATTATAGGTTTGATAATTATATTTGGTAATGATTAAGAGTTATAAGAAAAAGTACTTTCAATATTTTTTTAGAATATGGTAGAACTTTGACTAATAGATTTATCATAAATATGAAAGATAACTAATGAGGCATACTTAAGAAGTATATCTAGGAAACATTGGTTTAGGGAACATTATGCCATTAATCGTAAGTATTGAATAAACCAACTAAACATTAGATTTGTGTTTTTTACCTTGAAGGTTGGTGGAAAATATATTCTCATTTAGCATATTCTATTGTTTTACTTATTAAACTATAGAAGTGAAAGTATCAAAAACATTAAGGTGATTAAATATAATTATAAATATGTAATGACAAGTTTTTTTTTGAAATTTAATGTTAATCATGAAGTGTGTAAACCTCCATAAGGTTAGCATGGATAAGATTTAATAATCATGCACATATATTTCATTTAATGTGATGGTATTTGCTTTTCATGTGCAAGGATTGGCATTGGAATTTAGGATCATGACAAAAAAATTCAAGGACAATTTTTTGGATGGTGACATGTGATATCGAAGCCTAGTTATAGTCTAATGAACTCTACGTAACTATTGGGATGAAAGTTTTTTGGTGTTTCTTAACATGGTAAGAACCTGGGCCAATAAAGGTAATATAAATTCAAAAAATTATATTGTTGATAACCATGGTCTAGATGATCATGATGGAAATGATGCTGGAAATGATCATGTTAGGAACAATATTGATGGTAATAATAGTGATGGTGATGATTTGAAAAATAACCAAGCTCGTCATAATGTTTTCAAGATGACATTTTTGGTGTACTTCATAACATCCAAGCTTAGATGAAAGCATATGGCCAAATTTTGGTCCACTTGGAAAACCTTTAGAAAGGAGGTGAGTAGGAGGAGGAAAAAATGGATGAGCTAAAGGGAAATAATACAATAGATATTGATGTCATAGATCCTATGATTAAGGAGATTAAGAAACTCCCAACTCCTACCTATTTAGGTGGGGAATCTGGGGAAGCTATAGAGGGATGTTTAGTAAAATTACAAAAACACTTCACTATGCACGATATGGGCTCTAATATTAAGGTTCATGTAGGATTATACCCGTTGGTAGGTGATGCTTCCTTGTGGTGGAACCACTTAATTTATCTCAATGGTTATGAACCAATTTCTATTTCTTAAGATACTTTTGAAATGAACTTTAGGAAGAGACACATGAGTGGAAAATTTAAATAATAAAATATTACAAACTTTCAATTGCTAAAGTAGGAAACTATGACTACATAAGAGTATGAGAATAAATTTCTCAGTCTCTTGCATTATTTAAATTACATACATAACAAAGGAACCAATTTAACTAAATTTAAGTTAGGATTACATGAAGTGATTATGCATGATGTGAACATGACAAACCCACACACTCTAACTACTGTCATCAAATCTACACATTATGTAGAAGAAAAAGAAAAGTCTCATCAAAAGTCAAGGCAAGAATCTCATAAAAACAAGCTATAGCCTAGGCCTAAATATTTAATTCCACCATTATTTTAAAAAAATTGATCAAAATAAAGGATTTATGCAAAATAATAGTAGGGTTAGAAAATTTTAGAATATAAACATAAGTTCCAAACCTCAAAAAAATATAAAAAATAATAATGGGAACTGTAATCAATAGTAATGTAGTTTCTATGGCCATGCCACAAGATCCAATACTATGCCTTTACTTCCATGATATTTTAAGGAATATTAGGAATGTAGTGATAACCATTACCACAATGATAATCCTTAGCTATGAGGCAATCAACTAGAAAATCACTAAGTGTATGTTTCTTTAAATAATAGAAATATAGACTTACAATCTACACCAATTGAGACTAAAGGTATAATTTCTAGTTTTTATTTGGATGTTTTAATTTTTTATGGTTTTACTGATAGTTTTATTTCACATAAAATGGATTATAATTTCAAAATAAACCTTCTAGATTAAGATATGGATGGGAGCTAGAGTTTGGTATGGGGAAAAGGTTTATTGTTTTGGAACGTTTAGAATAGATTGAAATTGATATTGGGGTCTTTAAAACACAAGTAAACCTATTTTTGGTACCATTAGGGTTTTATACCTTGATTCTAGCATGGACTAACTATAACAGCATCAAGTGAAGCTTGATTATTTCCATAAAAGAGTATAATGCCTTGATGGTGTTATAAACCTAGTAGAAATCCAAGGTATTCTAAGGCCCTAAACTAAAAATATTATTTCAGCCTTAAAACTAAAAAAGAACAATTTATAAGGGTTCAAAATTTGTTTAATATAACTAAATTAACTTTATAAGGAAAAGGAACCTACTTTAAAAGACTATACTATCTTGAGATAATTTGAGGATGTCTTTCCTAAAGAGATTTTAGGTTTGATCCATAAGTGTGACTTTGATTTTTACATCAATATTTTACTAAGATTTGCACCTATATCCAAGGCCCCATATAGGATGAAAATGGTTGAGTTATGAGAAAGTAAAGTAAAACTACAAGAGTTGATGTAAAAGGGGATGATTAGGCCTAGTGTGTCACTTTGAAGATCCCTAATTATATTTGTAAATAATAAGGATGCTACTTTGATACTTTTCATTGACTACCACATGTTCAATAATCTTACCATCAAGAATAAATATTCCATTCCTATATTTGATGATCTATTTGATCAAATGAATTGTGAAACTATGTTTTCCAATATAGATATTTGATTAGGGTATCTCAAAATTGGCATCAAAGATGAAGACATACATAATATAACTTTTAGAACAAGGTATAGACATTATGAGTTCATTATTTTACCTTTTAGTCTAGTTGACATACCTATTACCTTCATGAAAGTAATGAATAGTGTGTAATGGTATTTCTTAGATCAATTTATGATGATTTTTCTTAATGATATTTTGATTTATTCCAAGAATGAAGTGGAAAATGACAAACACTTGTTCATACTCTTGAAAATGCTATGTCAGCATAAGCTATATGGTAAGTTTTCTAAATGTTCATTTTTATAAAGTATAATTCACTATTTAGGACATGCGATTTAAAAAGAAGGCATCAAAATTGATCCTACAAAAATTATAGATATTAGTGAGTGGCTTACTCCTAAAAACATGCATGAAGTTCTTCATAGGGTTGGTTGGTTACTATCATAGGTTCGTAGAGGACTTCTCAAGAGTGTTTAGACCTATTACTTATTTAAAAAAAATACAAGGAAGTTCAATTGGACTCCTTAATGAAAATCTACTTTTTAAAGGCTAAAAGATATATTAACTTCTACCTCATCCTTATTATTCTAGATCCAAATGAAAATTTTGATATTTAGGTTTATGCTTATAAATTGGGCATTGGGTATTTTTTGACCCAAGATGGCAAAGTAGTTTCCTATGAATCCAAAAAACTCAAAATGAATGATCAAAATTACCCAATTTAAGATACATAACTTGTAGTTTTGATATTTCACATACTCAAGTAATGGAAACACTTTCTACTTGGGAAACATTTTAAGGTAAAATCTAACCATCATAGCTTAATGCATCTATTTACTAAAGATGATTTAAATATGAGGCAATGAAAATAGTTAGAATTTATCAATAATTTTGATACTGATATTTATTATGTGAAAGGTAAAAAAATAGAGTAGTTTATGCTTTTATTAGAAAAACTCACCTTTTTGTAGTTTCCATTTGAAGGTCAACTTTCAAAAATTCTTTTTTAAATTGGCATCTAATTGACCTTGAATGTAGAAAAATTATGTTAATTTGGATGATGAAATAATAGTAAAGTTTGTTGTTGATTTTTATTTAGACTCAGATGGACTTCTAAGGCACCAAGGTATAATTTATGTTCTTGATGATGGAAGTTTGAGGGAATAAGTGCTGGAAGAAGTGCATATTACACCTCACTTTGCTCATCTAGTTATCACAAAAATGACACATGATTTGAAAAAGTTTTATTTTTGGTCTAGATTCTTGAAAGATGTAGTTATACCTTCATGCTATTATAGAAAGGAAAGGGGAAATAATTATCTATGGATTAATATCAGGATTTCTTAAGTCATGGGGTATGCATGATTCAATTTTGATTGTAATTGAAAAGATATCTAAGGTTTCTCACTTAATTGTAATAAATATTACTAATTAAGCCCCCACCCTTGCTAAGAAGTTTGTGAAGAAAATTGTTCACCTTCACAGTGATCCTGAAGTGATTACTCATATAGAGATAAGTTTTTCACTTCTATATTTTGGTAGACCTTAAAGGCTGATTTTGGAAGAAAATTAAATTTTAGTTTAGATTATCATCTATAAATGGATGGTCAAACTAAAAGGCTAAATAAATTGGTGGAAGACATGCTAAGAATGTATGTGATAGACCAATGGTCTAAATAGGAAGATCATCTCCATCTAGATGATTATTCATACAACAATACCTTTATTTTTATCATTAAAATGTCACCTTTTCAAGCCTTATATGGGCAAAAGTGTATAAACCCCCTTGATTAGGGTGGTTTGTAAAATCATGTTTTTACAGGTCTTGAGACTTTACAAGAATATAACCAACAAAATATTTTGATTCACTAGAGGATGAAAGCTACACATGATAGGAATAAAAAATATGTTGATCTTAAGAGATCACTAGTATAATTTAAAGTGTTAGATAAGGTATTTTTGAGAGTAAGACCCCATAAAAGTTCCATTAAGGTTGATAATACATATAAACTAGTTTCATGTTTTTTTACTCCATTCGACATAATAGAAAAACTCAGTCTTATTGCCTGCCACCTAGATCTTCCTCCTTATATAACTAGAATACACAATGTGTTTTATGTAGCTATTTTAAGAAAACATGTTTCTTATCCATCTCATATTTTGGAACATAATAATCTCTAGGTAGAAAATGAAGAGATGATTTAGTTGGACCCTATCAAAATCCTGACCTATCATAGTATTAATATATGAAATAGAGAGATACAATAAGTACTAGTCCAATGGGATCACTTAAGTTAGAAAATTACCACCTAGGAAGATGCAAATATTTTTAGGCAACACTATCCTCACCTCTCTATTTAGGCCTTAGGACAATGCCTTATTTTAGGGGGGGTGGATGTCCTATCCTGATAAAGAATGTGACAATAATTTTTTCTATTGTACAAATATGTTGAGACATTTTGGGACTATTGATACATTTGATAGCTATATTGATTAATATTTATTTTATTCATTATTATATTTTATTTATATTATTAGATAACTATATTTTTGTTCAATAGTTGTTATAAATTTCAATTATATTTGAACTAATAATGTTAATATCCTTTTATGACTACACATAAAAATCCATGTGATATGAGCTAGGTTCAGGCATGGAATACATTATCAAATAAATATAATATTTTCATATAGGTATATGAGAATATAAGTAAAATGAGAGATCCATTCAGTTCACCATATGTTTTGTGTTTCTTTGTGTTGTGAATGATTATTTTTATGTGTATCTATATTTTTTATTGTGAAGGTTATTATTAGATCATAATCAATTGTCCCTTGTTATCTTTATTGTACTTCTTATTGTGGGCAATTGCATTAGTGACTAGTTCACATTAGTTGAAGCACTTCATAATAAATCACTTGTTGGCTTTGAGAAATGGTATAAGACTTTATTTGATCCTAAATTGGCCTAATTCATTCCATGAATTTGTGACATCTTGATTTTATCTTGGTTTGATAAATTCATAAGGACATAATCTTGGAATCATGTCTATGTTGGATTTCATTATTAGAATTAATTATTATCACATTGGTTGTGTTTGTTGACTTAAGAGACATAGAAGGATCTTGGGATATAATTTGATGATATGTTGAAATCATTGCTTAAGTAATATGTTTGATATAACCTTGATTAAGGTTATCATTGTTAAAAGTTATTGGAACATTCAAAAAGGTCATTTTGTTGATACCTTATTAACATCATGATGTTGTTTTGACATTAAAATTGGTTGAATGAACTAATCATTTAATTAGGGTTTTCAAGTTTTGTATGGTTTTTAGAAATCATTTAAAGTATTTTTATGTTAATTTACTATTGGCTATGAGGTTATAAATAAATAAGGAGAATGTTAAGGTTTATGGTAGTAGCCACAAGTAATGTGGATGAAGTCTGACATCATTACTCAGTTTTCATTTAGAAGAACATAATGGGATGGAAGAAGTTAATAATGCCATGTTTGATTATGGAAAATACACATATCAATGGGAAAAAATGGAAAAGAGTGAATAAAGGACAAGAAAGGAGAAATAGAATGCAACAATGAGCATTGCATTATTTTTATCTAACAATATATACATTTAAATAATAACTATTAATAATGTGAAAACTATAAATCTCTAAAATACACCACCTTGTGAACATTATTAATTCCTAGTATACACCCCCTTAATGTAAACATGGGGAAAATTTCAATCCCTTATCCACACCTATGCTCATGATTTGGTGATTATGTCAGGATAATCACAAAGCTTAATTATGGTTTTCCATATGGCTTACTGACAATAAAAAAGGGATGGTTTTCAAGTGGTTTACCAATAACCACAAAAAGATGGTTTTGAATGTGGCTTACCACCAACCACATTTTGATGTGTAGTACTATTATCAACTCTCTTAACTCTCACACATTCGAGGAAAATACAAAGGAATTTTCAGCTCACTTGTTACAAATGTGAACATGAATATATCATCTATTATTATTCAAACACAACTAAAGTCAAACACAAAAACAAAACAAATATGCCACTCAATCATATGGGCCCCATCTTTGGTGACTAATGAGAGGCTATGAAAACCTCCAACCTATATTTCATCCAACCTCCAACAGTCTTGTTACTTACTCATCTGATGAAGATTTGAAGCTCAGAATTTGTGTGCCATTTTTGTTATGATAAGACCCCACATCAAAATTGGCACACTTTTTCCAATTTGGATGTTGGGGTTGCCAAAAATACATCCATACATAAAATAAGCTTTTTTATTTTCACACATTTTATTGACATAAAAATGACTCTTAATTTTAACACCTAAATCATTTATTTTGACAAGACAAGACCATAGATATTTGAGAAATTAATTTACAAAATGATTCAACAATTAAAAACCTAATGACTAAAATTTTAATACTCTTAAATATAAAACCACTGTAATGACTCAATATAGCAACCAAATTACTCATTATACAATTTTATTAGACTACATAAAAAATACACTTTATGACTTTTGAATTTTGACATTTTGACTTACAATACTATAATTACAAATGTTCTAAAACCTTAAAAAAAAATTAAAATAATTTGACTTTACTAAAACCAATGTTATTATTTATAATACTAAATTACCAAAACAAATGTGACTTAATCCTTATAATGATCTTCACTTGAAGACACATGTGGATATTATATTTTATAGATTGAATATGGTAAAAACTTGTATCAGCAAGGACGAGTTGTGATGGTAGTTCATGTATTAAATATATTTACAACATACAATAGATGGGTAGTAACACAAAATGTCAAGGCCTTTAGGAAATAATGCATTGTAAATAACTCATCTGAGTTGTCACATAATAATAAATTATTTTTATTTTCTCCTTGAATTTCACCAAACCCATGCTTCTCCCATTTTAGATCTATTATGTTGTATTATTAACATTGATATATATGGACTCAAGTCTACAAATACATTGGCTATAGACTTGAAGGGTTGACCTCAATGATGCAATTTGAATTTATCCCCCATATCACTTTTGACAAGGGACTAAACAAAATAACATGTATAAGAATAATAATGGTGATCAGTAGGTTCTAGAATGAGGTAAATTTTTAAGGCTTCAAAGTTGGTGAAGAAATTAATTTCATAGTCATACAACTAGTTTTTTTGAGTTGGAAACTTCATATCAAATAAACACAGCTAGTTTAAGACACTAATATGGTGCAAATTACTCATTTTTTAAGTTGAATGAATCACTTACCATATAGTTGTGAGCTTTGGAATAATTCCTAATCTAATGTTTCTCTTCCTTCACATGCATTCCACTTAGTAAAATTTCTCTAATGATAATACTAATCGCACTCCCTATAGACTGTATAGACTATTCTTGCATTAGAGTTAACAAAAGATAATCTCAATAATAGGGTAATATATTATTAATGCTTCCCCTTAGAATATTATAACAAAGACATGCTAAACCTACTCTAATACGACCAATATTATTTTCAAGAACTTTATGCACATATAAATCCAAACACAAAGAAAATAATTTGATCACATAATAATATGATTCTTTTTCATTCTCTATTTGAATCATTACACAAATATATAAGAAACTCTAACGTATAATTAAGGATATTTACTTAACCACTAAATCTCTATATTTATCTCTAGCTAAGAATTTATGTGAGTTATATTAACAACTCACCTAACATAGGCTTAACCACCTAATCTATTTATGTAATATATCATTAATCTAATAATATATATGTTTAACTAATAACTATTAATAGTGTGAACACTATGAATCTCTTATAGTTTTGATTGCTTTGTGGAGAGCTATTCTATGGAAACTTTGTTTCTAGTCTAAGAAAATTTGTGCTTTTTAGGAAATATATATTTTTATTTAAAAGATATTTTTGATGAAGGTTTAATGCTTAATTATTATTTATAATGACCTTAATGTAATTGTAGCTTATGTTGAAGCTAAGCTTTCAAAAAAATAGTCCTTAATGATCATTTTAAAGCATATACTTGTATATACATGAATTATTATAGTTTTTAAATGATTGATAAATAAATTAAAAGGCTTAAAACATTCTTAAGGATGTATTATGTTTCATTCACTAGAGTACATATGGCATTGGTTTGTTAAGCTATCTACATTGGTTGTCTATAATCACTATTATGTATTTGGCTTCTTATGTTAAGAATGACATGTGATTCATTTTTTAGGTGTTTTTTAAGTATGAATATAAATGGAATCAAGGTAGCTATATAGAAATTTTAAAATTATGAGTAAATATTCTTAAGTTTCATTCATCCTTGAGTTGCTCATTCTTATGAAAAATCCTTAATAATAGTTATTTATGACACCTTATATTTTAGGACTTGCATGAAGAACATGTTGTATGTTATTATTGGTAACTTATTATGAAGTATTGATTTAATTTATATTTAAAATATTATGTTATGTGTCATTATAATTACTCAATAGGGATGGTGTAAGGATATATTTACTATTTGTTAGCATATTCTTTGATCCTTAGTATGTATTAGAGATGTCACCAGTTTTAGATAATGTGAATGCAAAGGTTGAGATCACATGAGACAAATTTTGTGTACACCACAATGTTTTTGAAGAAAATTAAATCACTTAAAGATAATATTTCAAGAGACAAAAATAAAGTGGAGGAAAATGCAATCTTTCATTAAGTGAAAAGTTCTCAAATGAGATGAGTATATATAGGAGAGTAAGCTAGTAACTCATCCACAAAATATGGTCAATAAACACATAGAATAGACAAGTAACTCATCCAAAAAAGGTGGTCATTTAGGAAAAGAATGTAGGAGTAACTCTCATACATAGAATATCTAGTCAAGGTAGTTACTTCCTAGTCACCCAATCAACCTACACACATGAGAAAGCTTCTCCATAAAAATAGGAAAACTCCAAGTGAGGGAAAAAAGCCCATAATAAATAAATATGAGAAAAAAGTAAACCCATAATCTAACACCCCCCATACGTGTAGCTTAGGTGGGTAGTGTAAAAAATAAATGGGTCCCATAAACTAGGCCTGATTAGGTACCCATGTAATAAAAAAATCTCTCATAAAGTAGAAAAAAGAAGAAAACCTGTAGGAAAAACTCCCCTCTAAAAGAGAGACATAGAATAAGTGAAGAGGCTAGCAACCCCCCCTAAAAATTAAGTTGCTACTAATGTATACTACACCTTAATAAGAAATCATTGATGAATGAACTTACTCTCAGTGAAGCGTTAGGTAAAGATATCTGTAACCTACTATGAAGACTAAAAAAAAATTAATTTGATGACTTGACTATGAATAAGCTCTGAAATAAAATACATGTGAATCTCAATGTGCTTGGTCCATTAGTGATGAACCATATTCTTGCATATCTATATAGTATTTTAGTTATCATAATAGATGATGGTGGGCTACCTAAAAAGAATGCCAAACTCAAATAGAATCCCTTGAATCCAAATAGTCTTAGTCATTGCTTTGGAAACTCCCTTATACTTTGCCTCCATGGATGATTTATAAATATAATTTTGCTTATTTCTATACCAAATGATAGGACAAAAAACCCCCAAAAAAGTATAATCTAAAGTGGACTTATGATTTTGAGTATTACCAACCCAATGTGAATCTAAAAAACCAACCAAGTCAACCTCTATGCCATATATATACTAAATCCTAAATCTATAAGATCCTTGAATGTAGTGGAGTATCTAATTGGCTAATTTCTAGTGCAACTCATGGCACTCTTGCATATGAAATTTCAAGCCTGATATGAGTCAAATAAATAAGGCTACTAACAAATTATTGAAATTTAGTGGCAATGAATAAAGGTGTAGAATAGTTAGACTCAAGCTTGACTCCTGATAGAAAGGGAGTTAGATATGGATTATAATCAACCATGAAAAAATAAGACAAGATATCAAGAACATACTTGGGCTATGAAAGTGAAATCCCTAAATCAGATTGTGAAATATTAATGTCGAGGAAGAAATGTAGAAGACCCAAGTTAGTCATGTCACATATGTCTTATAGAGATATCTTCACTACTATAATAAATAATGAGGAACTCTTAGGGACCAAAATATCATCAACATAAAGGATCAGTATTAGTAAAGAATCATCCTACCATCAAAAGTACATATTGGGGTCTGAAGGACACATAGTGAAACTTAAATCAAGGAAGAAGAAATCCATCTTGGCATACCAAGCTTGAGGTAAATGCTTGAGGCCATATATGTATTTATTAAGTATACAAACTAAGGATGAATCTTGAACAAACTTGAGTGGCTACTCTATGTTTTTATCCTCCTCAAGGTCTCCATGAAGAAATATACTCTTCACATCAATTTGGTGCACATCCCAACCATGTATTGTAGTTATAACTAGTGTGAGTTAGATTAAAGTCATATTTGTAATAGGTGTAAAGGTATTTGAGTATTCAGTTGTGGTTACCTATGAAAAACCCTTGGTGACTAATAAACCTAACCCATGTGATGAAAAATTGGTCTGATATATCCACCTACATCAAACCATCTTCCTTCTCTTAAGAAGTGAAGTCAAATCCCAAGTTTGATTTTTTATTAAGGAAGAATATTATTTCTTGTGTAGCATTATCCCACCTAGGTATGATTAAAGCCTCTTAAAATGTCTATGTATTTGAAAATAAAGTAAATAAATCATGTGGACCACTCTAATAATCTACTTGATTACATTTATCATCTACTAGATCCCTTTCCCAAGTGATTGCACTTCCTGGCCTAAAGGGGCCCAAAAATGGGTGAGTTAGGTGTTGAATCCTCATCCTATAAACATGACTAGAGATGGATGTATATGAATCCAAATCATTGAACTCATTTTTATAAATGGAAGAAGAATAAGAAAACCCTAACTTAAGAACCTATTTTGGATTATCTGAGTTAGAAGAAGAATCATCAAGTCTAAGTGAATACAATGAAGGAGAATATGTGTCAAGTGTTGAGTATTTGGGACTCTCCTAAAAGTCAACACGTATTTCTATGAAAAAATCATGTTTGGTTGGATGAAGAAGGTAATACCCCTTGACACCATTTATATAACCTATAAAGATGCAAGGCTCAGACTAAGATTTCATAGCTTTGAGTTTATTATTTGGTATATGTGAAATAGTTTGGGATCTGAAAACCCTATAGTGCTCAATTGTAAGTTTCCTTCTATGCCAAGGTTCAAATGGAGTTATTCCTTTCAAGGCTTTGTGAGGTACCCTATTCTGAATATAATACTCATAATTGATGGTTTTAGTCTAAAATTAAGGTACCAAGGACTTAGATTGAGTCATACAACTAGCTATCTCTTTTAAATATCTATTTTTACATTATATAACTCTATTATAGGAAGGATTTTAAGTAATTATATGTTATAAATCAATCCCTTCTATGATGAAAAATTGATCGAATCTATTGTTGACATATTCACCTCCATTATTAGTTTAAATAAACTTGATGGATTTATCAAATTATTTCTCAACAAGTGCCTTGAAGTCTTGAAAATATTCAAACACTTTAGAATTTTTTCTAAGGAATTAAAACCATGTTTATCTTGAGAAATAATTGATGAAAGTGAGAATATATTTATCCCTTGTGAAATATAGACTAGGAAAAGGCCTAGATACATCACCGTGTATTAACTCTAATACTTGTGAAGCCCTCCAAGCTTTATCTTTGTAAAATTTCTCTTTAGGATGTTTCCCAATGGATAAAACCCTATAAATAACCTTAGATAAATGTAATTGAGGTAAGCCTATGACCATGTCATTATTACTAAGTTGTTCTAGGTAGCCGTAGTTGGGGTAACCAAACCATTCATGCCAAAGTTTGTTAATTCCATCTAAATGAGTCAATAATGTAGTTAGAGAAGAATTAGGTGAAAAATTTGAGAAGGTATATAACCTATATTGTTGATATACCCTACCTAATGAAACTATAAAATCATTGTGTAATTCTCTATTTATAACTTAATCTAGTGAAAACTCTACCCACATGCCCTTGATGGTATGAGTGATTTGGTACATTGATAGGAAATTAGATGAAAATGATGGAACATTTAGAAAATTATTTAATGTTTCACCATCCATTTCAATAGACCCTCTCACTACAACTTATATTAAAGTGTCATAACTGAAAGTGATAAAGGACATGCTACAAGGATATAAGGAAGAAAAATCAACTTGTGAAGAGCCCATGTTATGGGAATCAACCAAGTTAATAACCCGTGAAGAGGTTTGATCTAAAACTACTACAAGATACTTTCCCTTTTATTTCTCTTTACCTTCACCTTTTTCCTTAGAATAAGAGTTGATGAATTCTACTTGATAGACTCAGGAACATCTATGTTATTTTTCTCTAGAAGATGAGATAGATGATCAATTTGTTTTTTCATTCACTTGTGTTCATCATGCCCATTTTTATTGTATTAAATACACTTAACCTTATATTTCTTAGGTTTTTCTCATTCAAAGAGGAGATTTTGGTGGTTGTTTTGATATAGGTTGATACTTTCTTCCTCTCTTGATACTTATTATTCTCTATATTTGAAATCTTTGCTTTCCCATTCCCAAAAATTAGGGATTGGGGTTTTATGTATTTCAATGTGCCCATATATATTATCTTGTCTTGCTTTCAAGCCAAATCAGTAATAAAAGTATCTAAAAAGTGTATTTTCCATGTAGTGCTTAGAGTAATTTTAGTGGCATGGAAAGCAGAGAAAAAGAATGAATAGTCAAGACCTATCTTGGAGAGTATATAAATAATAAGTCAGTCATCTTATTTCTTTATCCCACATTATTTCAACTATAATATCTAAGACTCAAACTTGGTAAATAAATCCTAAAGGGTGTCAAATTTGATAGGACTTATGCTAATGATTTAGTTCTCAAGTTTGTGACCTCTCATCACATATTTCTACCCAAATAGATTTCTTACAATGATATATACATCATTGGGTGATTTGGCAATCTCTAAGTGAAATATGATATTAGGTGCTATAAAAAGACATAATAACTCATATGATTCATCATTACAATTATACCACTTAACTTTATCTACATCTATTTTAGCTTTAGTTTCATCACCCATGGTTATCCTATGTTTCATAACCCATGGTTATACTATACAAACATTTACTCCTTAGAATTATTACCATCTTGATTTTCTATTTTTGATAGTTAAAGGGAGTTAGTGGGTTGATTAAACTTGAATCTATTATAGTGTTGATTTGAATTATTGTATTAGTGTAAATTATTGCTGAAAAAATGAAAGTGAAAGTAGAAAGAAAGAGTAACTCAAAATAAAGTACATCCCCCATGAATTATGAAATGGTTAAATCCCCATAATGTTACAAATAATACACATTCAAAAAACATCAAACACAACTGAGAATGCATCTAGATAACCAATGCATGTCAAAAAGACATGGTTTACAAGAAATAAGTTGAGGATATTAGGATCCACTAAAAATTCATATAATTAAAGTACATAATGTGAGAAAACAAAATACATAAATGATTTTTTGAATATGAGGTGGTTTTGTCACCTACAAAACTAGGCCTCACCCTTTGACCCCTGACTAGTGAGGAAATGAAGAGTTTTTTAAAAAATAACTTTTCCTATCTTTTGATTATAATACTCACTAAATAATATTATTTTTATTCAAAAAATAATAAATAAAAAATGTGACAATATATTTAAAAAAATAATGACTCCCAACAAGGCTTAATAACCCCCCCTTTATAAGAAGGTCCACCCAACCCTTTTTTTTAATTTAAAGCAAAACACATTATCCTTTAATATCAATTCATAGATATATAAATATAAATGTAAGATTTTAATATCAAAAAATGTAACTTGTTTTAAAAAATCCACCCAAAATAGGGTTGAAGCCACTTAGAAATAGATAAAACTATGATTTGTTTCAAAAAATGTAGTTTTGAACTCAAAAAACCAATGTTTACCTCTTGGTGCCATGCATGGTGAACTAAAATTGTAGGAGGGTTAAAAATAAGATCTATGGGAGCCATAAAGGTGATCCAAACCATAATGTAGGTGGTTTTATTAAACATAGGTTTGTTTTCCAAACTACAGATTGTGACACCAAAATGTAAGTGGAGGATGAGTAGGAGCTAGTTAAGGGTCGCACCAATCCTCAAAATTTCCATAAGCCAGAGAGGATTGACATAAGATATGGAAGGTGAAAAAACCAATTGGAGTGTGTCAAACTAGGATGGATAGGTGTCAAACTAGGATGGATAGGTGTCAACCTAGGTTAAAGATGCTTTGAACTAGAATGGAGAGTCTTCAATAGACATTTAGAAGTGACAAAACCTTGTTACATAATAAACAAAGAACCCTATACTAAGGACCAAAACATTCCAAAATTAGAATAATTAGACCAACTATTTATAATCAATAAAACTCATGATTTTAATGAATAGCTAAAAACATAACAAAACTAGACATTTTTACCATGGGTGGCTTCAGTACTATATCAGAGATGTCACCAGCTCTAGCTAATGTGAATGTAAAGGTCAAGATCACACAAGATGAAGCTTGTGTACACCACAATGTTATTAAATCAAAATGAAATATATCAAAGATAATATTGTAAGAGACAAAAATCAAGTGGAGAAAAACCCAATCTTTCATTAAGTGAAAATCTCTTAAATAAGATGATTACATATAGGAGAGAAAGAAAATAAATCCTCCACAAAAGGTGGTCAATAGACACCAAAGATAGACAAGTAAATCCTTCATAAAAGTTGGTTAACATGGACAATAATATAAGAGTAACTCCCATACCCATAAAATATAATCAAGGGAGTTACTTCCTAGTCATCTGATCAACTTACACACATAAGTAAGATTCTCCATGAAATTAGAAAAACTCCAAGTGAGGGAAAAGAGAAAACACCTACTCTAACATTGCATATGTTTATTTTGTAATCAATTAATTATTATTATCCCATGTAGAGGAATCTTGTTCAACCTTGTATTTAGGTTTGAAACTTAGTAGTCATTGGTTTGAAGGTTAAAGTTAAGAATTTATTTAGTTAAGATTGATAATAACCTCGAGTGATTTCTCATCTTGTCTTTGTCGGGTCAATAAGGTGTATTTAAATTGGTTTATTTCATGTTGATTTTAGGACTATAAAACATCTTCCATATTACAATTATGCATTTTGAGGTATAGTGAAGTGGACAATTAGTTTTCTTGATTTAAAAATTATGAATGCCTATTGATTAAGAACTCATGATTACTCTTGACTTTTGAAAAGTGATCTAAAACATAAGATACTTTCTTGTATTAGAGATATAAAAATATGTATGATTATTATTCACACTGTGTAATTTAGGGAAGAACTAAGTTACATTGTATTGTGTGTTGAGTTTCACTTGTTAAACATGAGAAAATGGAAATACATTATTACTTATCTAATTTTATTAGTTTTTACATAATGTTTGGGCTTATTCAAAGTTTTTAAGCATTGATTGTTCAAAGGCATGCTATGATACTTGAATTATCTTACCTTAGCAATAAATTAAGCTCTTATCCTCTCAAAAGAATAAATGTGGCATGTTATAGATAGGTACAGTTGTATGTTTCCAAATTCTGGTTTATGACCATGTTTCCTTGCATCTTTTTAAGATGTGTTTCTTTGAATTATAAAATGTTAATGTTGGAAATATTTTAAATTCTTCCCAAAAATTATGTGTCGCTTATTTTGAGAAGTCTATATGGGTATATTATGAATGTTTGAAGTTATAAAAGTTTAAACAAATATTATTTTAGATTAATTCTAAAATATTTGGTAGGTAAGTAGGGAATAACATATGTTTAAAACAACTTAATCAACTATATCATGTTATATTTTGAAACTATAATATAACATGAGGATTGTATTTTAAAAATTTGATAATCTGTAAGAATGGTAGTATCAAGTTGTATGCTGAAAATATTTGACATAGGTTATCACCAATATATAGCCAAAGGACACTTCATGTTAAGAAACTTAAATGGATGATTGTTAAAATATTTTTTAGGGTGAAATACATTGAGCTATGTACTAATTTATTTGTTGAGTTTCTAATTTATTTTAATTATTTGTAAGATAACTGGGAGTTTGGTCTCAAATTATCTTATACTTGAGTTAAGAAGGATATAAGGTAATGAATAATTATTTCTTTATTGATTTCTTAATGGATTGTGAAATATATGTTGTAATGGTAAGAAACAATTAATTATTTAATAGATTCATTTCCACTTAATTTATTTAAAAAATGATTAGTGTTGTGAAATATAATTATTAGTGAGGGACTAATGTAGAGTTATCTCCAAGGCAGTCTATGATCAATATAATTCATGAGAGTGGACCACTTTTTGTCTATATGAACCACTAAGAGACAAATGGGTAAAAGGGTTGAAATAAAAGTCTAATGTATGATTACATTTTTTTAATCAATGAGAGATGTGATTTACCATTTGACTTGTTTTGTACATCAAATGACATGAAGTATGAATAAAGAATGAGATGAAGGATAGAGTAATGTTTTATGCTATCTAAGAAATTAAGCACAATACTTTATTTATGGTGATGAATTATTTTTATGGAGTATGATACTTAATTTTATCAAGAGTCATTATTTAAGGAAATAATTAGTCAAGAAATTGTTAATATTTCTTAAGATGATTTTATCAAAATAATGCAATATAAAACATTTTGTGATTTACTATTTTATTGAAACTAGGATATGATTAAGTCATGATCAACACAATCTATGACTAATTTGGCTAGTAAATTAAGATTATGAGTTAATCTAACCAAAGAAGACTACAAAATTTACAACTATCTTTGGTAATGATTAAGCATTGTTAGAGTAAGTACTAACATTATTTGCTTTGATAACGTTTTCTTAAAATATGGTATAAGTTTCATCAATGTGTCTATCATAAAGATGAAATCTAACTAATGAGGTGTACTAAAGAAGTATGTATATGAAACATTTATTTTATGGAATATTATGCCATTCATCATAAGTATTTAATAAACCAACTAAACATTATATTTATGTTTTTACCTTTAAAATAGGTGGACAATAAATTCTTGTTAAGAGTATTCTTTTGTTTTACTTATTATATCACATAAGGGAAAGTTCCATAAGGTTAATAGGATTAAATACAACTATAAATACATAAACATAAGGTTTTTGTTGGAACTTAACATTAATCACAAAATGTGTGTTACCTTCATATGGTTACCTTGGAGATATTTTCATAATTATGCAAATATATTTAATTTAAATTTATGGTATTGGATGTGCATGTGTAGGGATTGGGGTTTGAATTTAGGGTGATGAATCTAAAAATTATGAAATTATATAGGCTGATCTTTGGGTTTTTGACATAAGAATAAAGTAGTAATTACAATATGGCCTACCTTAAGTGGTATCACAATACTCCCAAAAGGGTTATACCTCTTCCCATAGAATAATTTAACTATATTAGTTATATCTATAAAATTCTCTTGTGTATTCCAGGAGTATTAAGGAGTGTCAAATTACAAATGATTTTTTTATACCATTGTCTACCATGAAACTATGTATAGGTTGTGAATCAATGTATCTATGTATAAAAAATGATGTATAACTAGAATCATTATTCTCAATATCATTATCATAAAATGCAATTATAGGTCATTGTACATATATTATTGTAAGTGTATCAATAATACCATCCAATGTATGCTCAAATGTTTTTGGGGAAGGTTATCCAATGTTAATAATATGCACATTAGGATTATCTACAACTTTTTTATCACATGGTTAGGAAAGTGATAAAAAATATTTTCAATTTTACATTACCATTAGGTTTTGGTATTGAATCATTTATGAGTGGATTTATATTAGTAATCTCAATAATTTTATCTATTAGAACACAACTATATACTGAGAGAGGGGGGTGAATCAGTAGATTGATTTAAAATTAGTCCTTTAATACTTTTTAATGCAATTTAGAAAGGATATGCAAAGATCACACACACACACACACACACACACACACACACACACACACACACACACACACACACACACACACACACACACACACACACACACACACACACACACACACACACACACACACACACACACACACACACACACACATGCATAACACTAGATGTACGTGGAAAACCCAATATGTAAAATAAGACCATGAGAATAGCTACTAGAATATATTGTTCCAATCCAACCTCACAATCAAGAACCTCACTATTTACAATGTTTAAGGGCACCAACCCTAAGGAAACACCAATCCCCTAATTAAGAGAACCTACTCTAGGGAAGAACCAACTCCCTAACTGAGCTCCAAATTAGCTCTTCTGATGGCACCTACCAGTCAAATCTATTATGGAGCTACAAATTCAGATTACAAGATTGATTCATAAATGAATCTAGTTCTATATTACAAACCTATTCTATAACTACTCATACTCTACTCTACATTTCTCTTCCTCTCTACCTATTTGCTCCTCAATTAAACTCTATATATTCAATTTTTAAGAAACTTAGTGAATTTTATAGATGATGTATATATGCATTGGATCTAGGTCTCACATAGCTCTATGTTCACACTTGGTTGTTAACATGTCATGATCTTACAAGTTTCCCACTTTATGAATACATGCACCACCACCATAATTATTTGTATTTTATTATATATAGCATATATAAGGCTCTATTTTTGATGCACATGCCATATTACACAATTTATATCAATCACAACAATTTATATCATTCTTTGTGTTGTATAATACATCTTTATTGTATATTCTATCACTTGACTATTGAGATGAACATATATTTAAATACTAACTAGTGATCTTAAGTTTAATGCCATGATCTAATTATCCTTGTTCAAATTTATCAAATTTAAAATGGAACCATTAGATCAAGATTTGATAGGATCATGCACTTCGTTAGATCTTTGTGAGATTCTAAAATTTAATGTTTAAATCTTTAAAGCACATCCATTAATATTTTTATCTGAGCTCCTACATGTCATTAGATCTTCAAAAGTAGCATAGACTTTACCTCTATTTGATGTTAAACATCAGACACTTTGACCTCTTTGACTCTACATGCTCCATTGATATTCATTGCATGATCATGTATTTATCACTAGATCCTCTAATAGACTAATACACTCATTAGTTCTCTATCTAACAAGATCCTATGAATGTGACACTTGGCACCCTCACATGCTTTTTGGACATTTTTTTCAATGCCTACACTTAACACCCTCATATTCCTTTTACACATTATCAGTCATCATGCTTGTGATACTTGGCACTAGCATGTGCCTTCTGACCATTTTATTGTTAGTCCCCATGCTTGTGACACTTGGCACTCATGCATTCTTTCTACATAGTATCAATTTTTATGCTTGTGACACTTGGCACTAGTGCATTCAATCTCGAGTACCTTTGACATATTGACTTTGTTGCACATAGTTTGATCTTCATAAATTGATTTAGCACTAACCATTGATTAATATCAAATAATTATTAAGTTGAGGACTTAGGAAATATTAAAGTCTTTTATCATTTATCAAATATATTAATTTCTATGTCAAAGGGGCTAGTTTCATAATGATAGGGAAGGCTTAAGTTATAACTTAAACAATCAGTTCCTTCTTATATCAAGTAAACATAAAAATATAAAATGCTTGTGAACACCATGACTAAAACCCTTATGGTTTTACTAAAAAACCCTAGTAATGTTTGAGAGATAAAATAAATCTTTTTTGGGTTCATTTATCTTCATATGAACATAAAAACCATATATATGAGATGCACTTGAAAAACCCATAATATTTAATTATTAATTTTGTCTATGAATGTCTAGAAATGGTCTATGTAAAAGCATGACAATATTGTAACTTATACTATGCAGTTTTAAAACATGATCTTCTCTCCATCAAACCTATCTAATCCTTTGACATCTATGACATCCATAATGCCAACAATTTCCATTTTGACATCAAATTAAAATCATATTTGTAACAATCTTCCCCTTTGTCATTGATGGAAAAAAAATGCTTTGATCTTGTAATGCATGTTGTATTCCTTCTTTATCATTGACTGTACTTGCATTGATTTACTAGCTTCTAATTAACATGAGTTGAAGCTGTTCATTCCAAAATTTCTCCCCATTAGGAAATGGAACACTTGCTTAAACACACCTTAGACACTTTCCAAAACACAACTTGAATATATGCTTTAGATAAATATAAAGCATTTGGAAAACTTTTACATAAAGCATTTGCACTTTTAATCCCCCTTTAACATCAATGGTAAAGGGACTCCAACTTTCTCATTGTTTTTCCAAATTTTTCTCCCCCTTTATTGGATGGAGTTTTTCCAAGAACATGCAACCATCACTCATTAGAAATTTTCAAAAATATGCATACCTGATTTGCCTTTTCTCTCTTCTTCCAAGGATTAATAAATTTTATGTGATCCTCCCCCTAAATTCATGTCCTATTACTAAGATCTAATGGTGGGATGTAGGATCCACCACTCCCAATTTCTATCTCAGATACTCAAATTGTTCCTTGGGAAGAGTTTTGGTGAATATGTCTTCAATTTGATCTTGTGTTGGAACATATTCTATTGTGACCTCTTGATCTATACCCTTTTATCTTAAGAAGTGATTCTTGATTGATGTGTGATTACATATGAAATGCATCATTGGATTCTTTGATATATTTATAGCACTTGAATTGGCACAACGAATAGAGATAGGTGATTTTTACTCTACCTTGATGTCTTTGAGTTTTTTCTTCATCCATAAGACTTGAGTGCAACATGATACTTCTGTAACATACTTTGCTTCTACTATAGAAAGAGTAAATGACTCTTGATTTTTGCTCAGTCATGAAATAAGTTTGTTTCCAAGGAAAAATGCACCCCCACTAGTGCTTCTTCTATTATCCTCACTTCCTACCTAATCAACATTTTTATATGTTGTCAAAGTGAAATATTCATCTTTAAGATACCCTAGACCATAGTCAATTTTACCCTTGATATATCTAAAGATCCTTTTCACTGCATTGACATGTGATTCTTTGAGAGCAGTGTAGAATCTTATAACCATGCACACTGCTTACATGATATTAGGTCTTGATGTAGTTAGGTATAACAAGTTACCTATCATTGATCTGTACATAGTCTGATTTGCAACAAGGGACTCATCCTCTTTTCTCAACTTACATCTAGTTATCATGGGAGTACCTACTAGTTTACTATATTCCATTCCAAAATTCTTGAGCATTTCCTTAGCATACTTGGTTTGGGATATAAATATCCCTTCATTAGTTTGTGTTATTTGTAGACCAAGGAAGAAATAAATTTATCCAAGCATAGACATCTCAAGCTCATTTTGCATTTGAGTAGAAAATTCATTGCACATTCTATTTTTACAACCACCAAAAATGATATCGTCTACATATACAACAATAATTAACAAATGCTCACCTTTTGATTTGAAGTAAAGATTGTTGTCTACACATCCCTTATTGAATCTTTATTGTTTCAAGTACTTGTCTAATCTTGAATACCATACTCTAGGTGATTGTTTTAGACCATAAAGAGCTTTAATTTAGTCTACAAACATAATTTTCTTCTTCTGATAAATGAAAACCTTCAAGTTGTTGTATGTAGACTTCCTCTTCTAGGTTCCCATTCAAGAAAGTAGACTTAACATCCGTTTGATAAAATTTGAATTTATTATAAATAGAGAATGATAAAAACATTCATATGGATTCTAATCTAGCAATTGGAGCAAATGTTTCCTCAAAATTTATGCCTTCAACTTGTGCATATCTTTTGTGCACCAATCTAGCCTTATTCTTTACAACAGTTCCATCCTCATTGAGTTTGTTTCTAAAGACCCACTTTGTACCTTTTACATTCTTATTTTAAGGTCTTGGAACTAATTCTTGAGTTTTGTTCTTTTTAATTTAGCTTAGATTTATTCCATGGCTTTCACCCAATTCTCATCCTTTCTAGCTTTAACATAGTTCTTAGGCTCAATTCCAAAAATTAGAGTAAAACTTACTTACTCCTTGTTCATTACAACTCATCTCCTTATTTTAAATCCTTCATTTTTATTGTTAATGATCTACTCTATAGGATGATCCTTTTGAACATATCTTGTATGTGCATTTTCATGTAATTCCTTAGGTTCTTCATTATATATTTCCTCTTTAGACTTTGATTCTTCTTCATAGATGTCTTTGTCAGGTTTAACATGTTTCAAACCTTCATCAACCTTAACATTGATACTCTCTATAATATTTTATAGCCTTTTATTATAACATATGAAGGCTTTGCTTTGGGTGGAATAACCAATATATATTCCTTCATCACATATTGATTCAAAGCTTCCTAATTTGTCTTTTTTTCTCTTGATGTAGCATTTACTACCAAACACTTTGAAGTACTTAACAAAGCTAGGTTTTCCATACCATAGTTCATATGAGGTTTTATCACTATTTACCCTTAGTTGAACTTTATTCAAGATATATACTATTGTTTGTACTACTTCTCTCTAGTATCCATCAGGTAAATTGGCCTCTTTTAGCATTTTTTTGGCCATCTCCTTGAATATTCTATTCTTTCTTTCAACAACTCCATTTTAATATAAAGTCTTTACTACAAAGTAATTTCTTTTGATTCCATTTTTCTCACAATATTCTATGAACTCATTTGAGGTGAATTATCAACCTCTATCAGATCTTAAGCATTTTATTTTTCATCCAATCTCATTTTCTACCATGTATTTAAAGATCTTGAATCTTTCAAATGCTTGTGACTTGTTGATTTATATTTTTAGGAAATTATATGTTTAATTCCTAAATAATAAATGGGTCTAAGTAGATAAAATAAGTAAATAATATGCAATAATTAAGCCACTAATTTTGTGTAAACAAATAGTATTTTTGAATTTTCTAAATATAGTAATGAGTGAGATAAAATATGACTTAGCTTATTTTAGGCTGTTATAGTTAAGACAAAGTTTGATACTAGAGGAACATGACTGGGACACTATCATAAACTAATATCTGGCTGTCATTTCTTGATTAGATAGGACTACCAAAAATAGAACACCCTACTATCTAACGTTTTAGTCTTGGTCTTGCCACTATTGTCCAAACTACTCACAAATATATGATTTTTTTGTGTTTTGTTCACAACATCTATGTGAGTTTGTGTACCAAATTTAAAATCCTCGCTATCAATGAAACTTATTATAGATCTGATTATTCATGTACTTTTGTCTTTTATATAATTAAATGGAGCTTTGACAAATAGGAAAAGGGGTTAGTGTGTAAAGGATATGATACACTGAATGCACTTCATACCATCTGAGTGGGCATGCTACCTACAGACCAATACTCTAAGGAGAGATCAAGCTATATATAGTTCTCCAATTGAAGTGCTTGGTGTAATAGTGTGATGAAAATGCAAGTAAAGACAAAAGTAGGTGTACTTAGGATGACTAGGCACTAGTGTAGAGGTTTGAATAAGCTCAAAAGAATGTTGGATAGCTATATGCAAAAAATATGAAATGGTACTTGAATAGTCTTACTTGTATTCTTTATTTTCTCTTATAAATGAGTGAGAACCCTTCTAAATGGACTTTGAATGGCCTTTTATAAGGGATTTAATGATCATGGGTTCAATGAATTTTGATTAGGCTGACATGAATTAGGATAAGGATCTGAGAGAATATGATAATTTGAACCAAATTTATACATGGACAATAGCACCAAAAATAAGACACCTTGAGTTTCAGCATTGTAGTCTAAGTTTGGGCATTATTGTCCTACGGGCAAGAGACTTAGGGGGATACATTTATCATGAAAAGATCAACTTGGGTTAGTAAGAGTTCAATCTAGAAGGCTATAGATGACTATGAAACTATGAAAACATTCCTAAGAGGGTCAAGAGAGCAAGAAAAATGGACCTATGGGTTGGCTGTCATTAGACATACTCAAGTTACCATTTTTTTCATTTTATATGACTACATTTCCCCCCCCCTTTATTCGAGTGATGCAACAAAGTGAAATAATATGATAAAGGAAAAATAGAAAATGTACCTAGACTTGCCTATAAAGGTGAAGCTCATGAAGCTATGTGATGTTAGATGTGTATAGAGAGAGCATGGTGTGAAGTGTGAATATGTAATGAAAAACTTAGAGTATATCAATCCTTACTAGAGATGATATATATAAAAATAATAATGTATAAAATTTAGGTAAAAGAGAGAGGAATAGAAAGAAATGAATGCACCTCATTAGGTACGTAAACAAATACAAAACTTTTTATGATATGGATTATGCTAGGTGTGTGTTGTACCAAAAGTAATATCATGAATGGAGCTAAGTGCTCAATTCCCTAGAAGTAACTCAAGAATGCAAAGGTAGGCCCTTTGGCTCCATCATCACCTACTAAGTGAAGCTAATAAATCATGCATGTGTCAATTGATGTTTAGACTATGTGTCCAAACCCTCTAAATAGGTGGCTCAAGAATATAAAGGCTAGCTAGTCCTTTAGTTCCATCATTGCCTACTAATTGAAGCTAATGAATCATATGTATGTCAATCAATGTTTGGACTATGTGTCTAATGCCTCTGAATAGGTGGCTCAATAATATAAAGGATAGCTATTCATTTGGCTCCATTGTTACCCCATGAAGTGAAGCTATGAAGTGATATCAATATGGAATAAATGTCATATGATATGGATCATGAAGCCCATGAATGTACTATGATCTAAAAATGTTAGCATGAATAGTTAAATGTATGCTAGAAACTAGGCCACTCTTGGCCATTTTTAAAGATGGATATTAGGATTGTATGAAATCCACTCTAAAACTAGTGTAATAGGCTTATGTGGAAGCCAACTTAGGAAATTGAGTACTCAAGAAGTTAAGATTATATGAAATTCAAACTTGAAAAAGGATGCCAACCACCTATAGATGGAGTAAGGCATGTAACTACTGAGAAATGCTTGGAAAATAAACTAAACTTAGAAAAAGAGGAGGATCAATATGTCATGTATAATGCCCCCAATCACTAGTGTTTCAAACATGGATTATAATATATAAGTTATATCAACTACCTAATCTAAACTAGAAGTGAGAGCCATCATGTTATGCATGATGCCCCCTATATCTAGATTCTCTAAGCAAAAACTATATTGAAACATGCTAAATTTGGGATATACTATGTTGAAAAACCTATTATTGAATTAACCTTTTTGTCTATTTTTAGAAAAACTAATTCTTTTGTTGTCTAGATAGGAAAACCAAAAATAGGACACCCTATTATCCAATGTTGTAGTCTAACTTTGGTGCTATTGTCCAAGGCCAAATCTAATGACTGCTCTAGATTCTCTGATGTCTGCTTGGTCTATTTTTCTTGGTCTAATGTCTAGATTCTATTCTAAGTGTTCTAAAAACTACTATTTTAACCACTAGGAGTTTTGATATCTATGACAAAACCCCTTTTTTTTGTCCCCTATTCTAAGGATAGGGATGAAGACCTTGTAATGACTACCCTCAAAAGAGATATCCTTGCAAGTGTGTTATGTTGCATAGATGCATGATATATCAATGATAATTTATAATATATCTTGAGATATAGAAATGTTTGTATTGAGATATTGTTAGATCAATAGGGGTATGCTTGGATAGATATAACAATGTAAAATCATGTTTAATGTACTGAACTAGAATTAATAGTGTTAGTTGTTAGTTTTCAGGGAGGGATGGAGCATGATGTCCAACATGACATCTAAGAAATAAAAATAAATGCATGATATGGATCATGGCATTGCAAATAAGGATACATAACCAAGCAAGAAGCCAATAAATAAGAAGCAAGAAGCATACAAGGGTGGCCAAGGGGCCAAAAAAACAAGGGACATGGGCACATGCCACTCATATTGAAATGAAAAGATACAAGACATGTTGAAATTCCACATACACATACCATAAAACAAGAAAGATTGGCATAAGGGCCATAGACACATAGAAGATTACAAGCAAGGGACATTAGCAAATGTCCAAAGGTACACACACATGAATAGAAGCAAAGGACATTGGTAAATATCCTAAGGCATACATAGGAGACAAGAAGGAACTAAAAATTCAATCCAACAAGCTATACTAAGCAAGAATAGAAAGCATGTAATGACTGGAAAGATAGAATCACATCTAATCTAATCAAAGAAAGAGTGAAAGTATGCAAGACATTTTAGTAAAAGACTAGGTATATACTAAGAGATATAAAAGTGCTAGATAATATTGAAATGTTGATAGAATAATCTATGTAATCTAGTAAGTAATGTACATTAGCATGATAACTTAGAGTGTGTAGTGTAGAAATGAAATACCTTGGATGGTGTAGTCATGTAAAAGATGCCCCCAGTGGTTATGTGTATTGATGTGTGTCTCAAATATAGAATTAAGATGCCCCCTCAATGGGTATAATGAAGCAATCAAGGATATAGATGTCACTACACACACTCAAATAAGATCAAGTGAAGCATGGTAATGTAGATAAATCGACAAACAATAGCATGAAATAGCAAATGTAAGTCCTAGCATAGTAGTAGTAATGTAAAGCATGGACGATGCATACAATTAAATTTTTTTTGTGTTTTGGATGTATTTTAATGTTTTTGGATTTTTGAAATAAGATATGTACAATTATGATTTGAACATAAATTATGTATATTGTAATATGTAAAATGTTATGCTAGACATGGAATCTGTGTATATGCATAATATTCATTGGGTTTTTTATTTTCTTTCCTTCAAGTGAGGCTAGATGATAAACTTTAGGGATAAGATTTTTGGTAATAATATATGGACCTAGCCAATTTGGTTTGAATTTTACTTTAATTTCTTCTTTGGCATTAACATTGTGAAGGTTTTATTTGAGAACAAGACCATTAACTTCAAACTCTCTATTGTGAACTCACCTATTATAGGATCATTGTATACATTGTTGGTAGATTTTGAGGTGTTATATAACTTGAATGCATGTATGGTTTAACTATTCAAGTTGGTGTAGATGTTTTTCATGATATTGGTCATTAGTGAGAATACCTTTAAGGTAGAAACAAAGAGATGAGATTTCTAATTCCAATGGTAAGACTACTTATATGCCATAAATGAGTGAATAAAGAGTAGCTCCCATGGGTTTGCAAATATTTGTGTGATAGGCCCATAATGCTAAAACTAGTTGATTGTGCCAATGATCTCCAAATTGTGTCACTCTTTTGATTAAAATTATATTGATAGTTTTATTAGTAGCTTCTGCTTGACTATTTCCTTGTGGGTAATATGGAGTGGAGAATGTGTTCTTAATTTTTTATTTGGTACAAATTTTTTTGATAGTTTTATTCTTGAATGATATTCCATTATCAAATATGATAGCTGTTAGTAGGCTAAAGCACAAAATAATATGAGTCATGTTAAAACTACAAATGTCTTCACCTATGGTAGATTGAAGTGGAACTACTTCCACCCATTTGGTAAATTATTATGTAGCTGTGATTATGAACTTATGTCCATCAGTGGATTCGGGGTTAATTTTTCCAATGAAATCAAATCGCCATAACATGAATGGCCATAGAGAGATGATAGGTTACAATTGTTGTGATGGTATATGTTTTAGAGTATTGTGTCATTGACATATATCACATAGCTTCACATATTGTAAACATTCATCTTCTATGGTAGGCCAGTAGCACCCTTGTTGAGGTAATTTGTGTGACATGTTTTTTTTCTAAAGTGACCACCACATTCACTATCATGTATTTGAGCTAGAGCAATTTTCGCTTTTGTTGAGGTTAAGCATCTAGTAAGTGTCCATCAAAGGATCATTTAAAAATGTTCCTTTCAATGATTACATAATAGATTACTTGATTTTTTAACTTACATTTGTCATTTTAGGAGAAAGTGTTTGGTGTAATATAATTGTCTAGAAAGTTATAAATATTAGAGAACCATTTTGTGGTTGCAGAACCTCATGTAGTAGCTAAGGCATAAAGAGTGATCAAGTACACATTAGATATTGATGGTGATTATAATAATTTAATTATAAAGATTGATTTATCATCATTTATGTTGATAAGAATTAGAGATGCAACAGTAGCCATTACATTTGCATGTCTATTGTATTTTCTAAGGATGCTCTTAATAGAAAAGTAGTCAAATTAGAATGACAAATAGTGTACCATGTTGCGGTATGGGATAAGATGATCTTATTTTCTTTGATAAACATTTTTGACTTGATTGACCACAAGTTGGGAATCACCAAAGACATGAATAGATTTGATTTGGAGGAATTGGGAAATGAATAGTCTTAAGATAAGTGCTTCATATTCTGCTATGTTATTTGTTTAAGAGAAACTTAATTAGTATGCTACAAGATCTATGTGATCATAAGGATAAATAAAGACAATGTCAGCCCTTGCACCTAATGCGCATTGAGAGCCATCAAAGAACATAGTCCAAATATCCAAATGAGTAGAATAGGTGGTGAAATCATATCTAAATGTGTTACAGAACATAGTCCAAATATCAAAATGAGTAGAATAGGTTGGTATCTAATAGTGGTGTTGTTTCCAAATGGTCTATAATGATTTAGCCCTTTAGTGATTTTTGGAGGATTATTTTTATGTCAAATTATGTAAATAACATAACCCATTTTATGATGTGACTAAAAAGATGTGGTTTGGCCAAAAGAACTTTAAGGAGTCTGATTTTGTGATAACTTGAGTCTCATTATTGACCATGTAATTTTAGAGTTTTTGTGTGGGAAAAACTAATGTGAGACATATTTTTTCTATTGGGGAGTAATTTTTTTCATAATCAACCAATGTATGACTGATGTAATAAATTTCTCATTTGATATTTTGATTATCATGTTGTGCTAAAAGTACTCCTAATGTGTGATCTATTATTGAGATATATAGTAGGAAAGGCTTGTTTGGGATAGGTTGTACAAAAATAAATGGATTAAAAAGATATTTCTTGATTGTATCAAATATTTTTTGATAATCATGGTCCTAAATAAAATTTGTATCTTTCTTTAGTAGTCGAGTAAATGATTGAGTTTTATCAACAAGCTAAGCTAAAAAATGGTGGACTGTTTGGATCTTACCTTGTAGGGATAAAAGTTATTTTAATTTGGTAGGGGGTGGCATATCTATAATTAATTTGACTTTCTTAGGATCAAATTCTATGCCACACTAAGAGATAATGAAACCTAGGAGTTTACCTGATATAACTCTAAACACACATTTCTTTGGGTTTTATCAGACATTATATTATCTGAGTCATTGAAAGATCATTCATAAATCAATAACATGATGTTTTCATTGCTTGGATTTAACTAATATCCCATCAACATAATCCTTGACCATATGGTGAATTAAATCATGAAATATATGTGTCATGGTATGTTGATACATGGCTCTATCATTTTTTAATCTAAAAGGCATAACAATATAAAAAAATGTGCCCTAGGGTGTTGTAAAAGATGTTTTTTCCTAATATTCTTCAATGATATTGATTTGGTTGTATATGAAAAAACCATCCATGAATGATAATATTTCATACCTAGTTGTACAATCAATGATCATGTCGATATTAGGCAAAGGGAAGTCATGTTTTGGGCATGCTTTATTTAGATCTTGAGAATCAAAATAACACCAAATTTTTCTATTAGGTTTGACTATAGGGAATATGTTTTAAATCCATTCAGGGTGTGCTACTGGTTGAATGAAGCTAGCATATAAGAGGCATTATATTTCATCTTTGACCAAGAGAGCTACCTTGTGAATTTTTTGCTTAACTAGTTTAGAATTTGGGTATAAGGGAATTTGATGGTTGGTGATAAATGTATCAATTCTTGGAATATCTAAGTAAGACCAAGTAAAACATTTTGGGTAATCTGTTAAAGTTTGGTAGATATCTATATCTTCTTCCTTTCAAAGGGTAGTAACTAATAAGACAATGCATGGATCTTGATCGGTTCTAAAGTTGAAATTTATATTTTATTCATTAAGAAATGTGGAACTATTGAGTGTGTAAGGAATGGTAGGGATAATATCATTTGAATCAATTGGTATGTCTTGGGTCAAGTTTAGACTTTCTCCAAAATATGCATTGGCATTTGTGTGATGAGGAAATCTATTTTTATGATAACAAGATGGGAGTTCCTCATATACTCTAAGAAATTTTAGGAGGGATTCATTGTTGGAAAATTCATCTAATGTGAACATGTCTTATGAAGCTACATCATCAATGAGATTAAGGTATATTAATGATAATGTTGAAGTATGATTAATGGTGTAATCTACTGATGTAGTGGGTGGACAAAACTTGATATACTTTGAAGTGGTGGAAGAGGGTTTACTATGAGGATAAGTAAACTAATATCCAAGCCCTTATGTTCCATGTTGTGTTGATGCCTTGATAGGATTGATGATTCCTTGTTCATGTTTTCCAAGGCCTTTTCCATGATATCCCATTTGATTAAGGCATTTAAGTGTAAAAGGAAAGGTGAACTGGTGCTTTGGTGTCAGTGTTATTATGGAATTTAGAGTTTTTTGATGTGTTACATGGTCTAGGGGTATATTGTGAATAATGGGTTGCATAGGTAAATATCTAAGATTAAAGTGTAAAATATAATTTTATGGCATGTCAACAACCTGACAGTATTTAAAGGGTGAGTTATCTATTGGGAATGTGTATATGTAGCCTTTATGACTGAATTTGAGATAGGCATGGAGTGTAGAAGGGATTGCATACATATTATGAATCCAAGGATGACTAAGTAATAAATTATAGTTGAGATCATTTGGCATGAATTGGAAAGTGGTTGATAGTGTCTTAGGCCCTAATGTGAGATTAAGCGTTATTTGACCCATGAATTTCCATGGAATGTTGTCAAAACCTCTTATGTTCATATCAGAATGATCTAAATCATGAGGTTGTATATTAAGACATTTAAGAAAGGAAATATTGTAGATGTTGAGTCCTAAATTATTATTGACTATCACTCATTTTACCCATACATCATTGATTCATAATTAAATATATGGAGGGAGGTGTTGTTCAATGATGTGTTGTGGGGGTAAATCCTCTTTCTCAAAAGAAATATGTTCTTTAGTCCATTGAATTATGTTGAAGATAGATGTAACATAAGCTAGTTCAACTGAAATAAGAAATATGGTATTATGAAGGGCTGTATACAACACATCCTTGTAAATATTAGATTATTGAAGAAGTTTGAGAACAAAAACTATCTAAAGAGATGCTAGTCTGAGTGAGAAAGTTATAGCCATGGGTTTAATTAGCCTACCTATATTCATAAATTTGGGTGATATTGTGGACCACCTAATCTACTATAGGCATAGAGTTTGTAGTATGTACGAGATAAGAGCTAGATGTATTAATTTTTAAGTAAGGAGGGATATATATAACTGCTAGTGTTAGTTGGTGTCTAGTAATGATAAGGAGATACTCAAAAATAGCCAATGAGTTATATGCACTGAGGTAGAAAGCATTAATTTAGAGTGAAATGCATGTAATTTGAGTTATTATTTGTGCAAAGATATAATTATAAAGAATAATCCATAGGCAAGATAACAAGTAAGAGATAGAGAATGTGATATTGTGCATGAATGCATAGAAAATTTTGATATGAAATATAACATTTTGTATGTGTTTAGTATGATAAATTTGGAGACTTTTCCATATGAAAAAAAGAAAGTAAAGGATAGAGAAGATGATTTTATGCCTAAATGCATAAAAATCTTTGACTTGTAACATAGTATTGCTAACATGTTTAGCATGATAAACTTGAAAATTGTTCCATTTGAGAGCTAAAGAGTATACAAAAGGAATATTTAAATCTTGTGTAATTTTATCAATAAATGTTGTAATATCATCCCTTATTATGAAAATTAAACATGAAATGCAAAAAATGAAACTTTGTACTAACATATGATAGACTTCATCATTTATGCACATGATAAGGCCCATTATGGTTTCCTTATTATTTGCAAGAAATCTAAGAAAAGTTTGTAAATAAATAAGCAACATTTTTAAAATTTAAGAATGGATGTAAGGTGATACCTCAAGAATAAAAATGGATGCGAGTATATGCAACTACGGATTTTTCAAAAATATTTTTGAAAAATACTATGCATTTTTGAAATTTAAATTGAATTTATGAGCTAAGAATGCAAGATAAAATTCAAAAATTTATGGGAAAGTGATTTATTTAATGGGAACTAGTAGATGCAACTAAGGTTTTGAGAAAAATATTTTTTTGAAAATTACTATGATTTTTTTAATTTGAAGCGATTTTCTAATTTTAATATGTAACTAAAAATTCAAAAAATGATTGAAAAATTATTGGGAGCTAGTTGATGTAATTAGGGTTTGAATTAAATTTATTATAAAATTTAATATAAAACTTTAAAATTTGAGAGGAATTTTTTATTTTAATATGCAAGAAAAAATTCAAAAATTAATGGGAAAAATCAACTAGGAATTTATCCTAGGGTTTTTATGCAAAATTTGAAGTAAGTTGAGTTCACCAAATGATTTATTATTTTTGAGAAATTAGATGTTTTTTATTAAATAATAAACGGGTCTAAATAGATAAAATCAATAAATAATATGCAATAATTGATCCACTAATTTTGTGTAAATAAATAGTATTTTTGCCTTTTCTAAAAATAGTAATGAGTGAGAGAAAATATGACTTAGCTTTTTCTAGGCTGTTATGACTGAGATAGAGTCTGATAATGGAGGAACAAGACTGGGATATTGTCACAAACTAAGATTTGGCTTTCATTTTTTGATTAGATAGGACCATCAAAAACAAGACACTACTATGCCCTTAACCTTTTGCATGTCTTGGGATATGTGTGGCCAACTTATGGCTTACATACCTATTTTATATTCTTGTTACATTTCTCTATGTTCTTAGTTAGGTCAGCCTATGTAATAACCATGGCTAAGTAGAATATATATAAGAGGTAGTGGTTAGTCTTTGATCATCATGTTAAATATTATGCTCTTAGTTCATTATTGTGGAGGTTGCCCCCTTGAAGTAACTTTGCTATATTATCTAGTATTCTACTCTGATATCAATTATTGTTGTGTGATATCTCATATTTTCTTGTTTTGTGTGATATAAAATCATTTTATGTGAACATCTAAGTAATTTACAAGTGGTATCAGAGCTTCGATTTGGGCAAGTTTCCTATGGCATTGTTTTTTTAAATTAGGCAAGGCATGAATTCTATGAGAGGAAGGAGAGAAAAAACATAACTTGCAATCCAAGAAGAATTATTTTTCTGGTCAGCATAGTATTGATTGAAATGCTTTCTTGAAAAGATATATTTTAAAAAAAAGTCTAGAATTTTTTTCACCTTGCACAATTATAGTCATTAGATTCATCTCGATGAGATGATTGCAATGATATATTATGTCAATACACTTTTTTGTGCCAATTTTTTTTACCCTAATGTGCAAAGGTAGTCATTGGATTCATCTTGATGAGGTGATCACAATGGTACCATCCCTTGGTATAATTTTTTTGGGGGGAAAACCCTCCTAGGGTTTGTATATGGTCATTCCTTCTACATGAGGATGAAAAGGGGGCAAGAAAGTCCTAAGATTCCTTTTATCAGTGACATAGAATCTAGAACTTTAGATCCATTAATTTTTCAACTTTAGGCTGACATAAAGGGCTTGGTGTGGCATGATGACGTTATTGTAGTTAAAATTAATGTTTTAGGGATGCACAAAAAGATTAATGGGGTTCACGATCAGTTGAATTAGATCACTAATTCATTGGTTGTTCTTTCATATCAATTAGAGTCAAACAACCGTCCACTTCATCCTTTAAGTCCTCATCCTCTCAACACTAACAACACTAATTCTAGTATGAAACCAATGTTGCCCAAAGTGGATATGCATAGTTGATGGTAAGGATCCTCTCACTTGGATTACCCAACTTGATAATTTATTTGATATGTATCAAAATCCTAGTTCTCAAAAGGTGATAGTGGCATCTCTAAATTTGGAACGTGAGTAATTCATTTGGTATCACTAGTTATGTGCTCAAAACAAAAAGAATGGTGCTCCTATTACATGGTTTATTTTCACTGATGAGTTATTGGCTCATGATCATAATAATGTCTTTGAGAATTACTTCATCCAATTAGCTAAACTATGGTAAATAAGAACTATGAAGGATTATATTCATCAATTTCAAAATTCATCCTTACAGGTGGAAGACATCACTAAGGAAAATTTGACTAATTTATTTTTGGGTGGTCTTAAAAATAGCATCCAATTGGAGGTTCATATGTTTAACCCATCATCTGTATCAGAAGCTATCTCATGGGCATGCATGACAAAGGAAAAAGAGATGGTCAAATGAAAAACTTTCACTACTAGTCATGATCGCACCTTTCTAGAACCATCATATCCTCAATCCACCAGACTGACACCTTAAAAAATTAAGGAAAAGAAATCCAAAGGTTTGTGTTATGGTTTTGATATCAAATGGATTAAAGACCATCATTGTGCTAAAAATAAGATGTTTTACATCAAAAGTTATAATGAGGATGGCAATGATGAGGAGGCACTTGACGAGGATGAAGAAGGTCTTGAAGAGGAATTTGAAGACTCTCAGCCTACTACTTCTTATCATGCCTTTTTAGGTATCATTACACCCCAAACTCTTAAGGTGGTGGGTTTCCTAAAAAAATATATGGTCATTATTCTAATTGATTTTGGGAAAATACACTTCATCAACAATAAGTTGGCTTCTCACTTGAATTGTTTCATTTATCCCACTCCATAATTTTAGGTTATGATTGTAGATGGTGGTAATGTCAGCTACTCAAGAAAATTCCATAGTATTAAGCTAGCTATGGGAGACTACTTCTTGTATTCTCTTATGTTTTCTATTCCTATGGGGGGAGCTAACATTATTCTGGGAGTACATTGGCTCGTCACTTTAGGCACTATTGAGATGAATTTTTAGGAATTATTCATGCATTTTCATTTTAAGGGAAGGACATTTGAGCTAAGGGGATTAAGGGATAAATCTACACAACTTGTTAGCTCCCATCAAATGACAAATATTTTTTGAAAGGGTGCTAAAGGATTTGTAGCTCACTTGTTTTCCATGGAAGTTCATCCAACTCAACCATCTACACCTCTTGATTTACAACAAGTGATTGATGCCCATTTAGTTATTTTTGGTGACATGCCAAAAGGACTTCGACCTAATTGCATGTATGATCATGCTATCAAACTTATTCCTAGTAGTACACAACCCAACATCAGGCCATATAGGTATCCCTATGTCTAGAAAAGTGAAATTGAAAGGATAGTATAATAAATGTTGGATGAAAAAATCATTTGCCATAGCCAAAACAAATATTCTTCACCAGTTATCATGGTGAAAAATAAAGATGACACTTAGAGGATGTGCCCTGACTATAGGGAACTCAACAAGTACACTATAAAAGATAAGTTTCATAAACCTATCATTGATGATTTGCTAGATGAATTAAATGGTACTCTTTATTTTACCAAGTTAGATCTACATTTTGGGTATCATCAAATGTAGATCTATGATGAAGACATACCCAATACTGCTTTCAAGACTCATGAGGGACATTATGATTTTTTGGTTATGCTTTTTGGGCTAACAAATTCACCATATACCTTTCAGAGTTTGATGACTACTATTTTTAGGCCATTTTTGAGGAAATTTGTTTTGGTATTTTTTGATGATATCCTCATTTATATTAAAAATTGGGAAGACCATTTGCACTATGTGAAATAAGTACTCTCAATTTTGGAACAACATTAGTTATATGCCAAACCTTCCAAATGTAATTTTGGAGCTTATGAGTTTAAGTATTTGGGTCATCTAGTTTCACATACAAGAGTAAAATTGGATCCTTAAAAAATCCAAGCAATGGTGGACTGGCCGATTCCTAAGACACTCAAGCAACTAAGGGGATTTCTAGGGCTAACTGGTTACTTATAGAGGTTTGTTAAAAATTATGATAGCATTGTAGGCCCACTTACATCATTGTTGAATAAAGACTCCTTTTAGTGGACTGATATAGCTACCAGGGCATTTGAATAGTTAAAATCGGCACCACTCTAGTTTTAGCTACTCCTAATTTTTCCAAAAATTTTGTGGTTGAATGTGATGAATCTAGGTATGGTATGGGTGATGTACTCATGCAAAAGGGTAGACCACTTGCATTTGAAAGTCATCAAATAAAAGGTAAAAATCAGCACAAGCCCATTTATGAGAAGGAAATGATGGATATTTTGCATGTAGTCAAACAATGGAGGCCTTATTTGATGGGTCATCACTTTTAGGTAAAAATTGATCATGACAGTCTCAAATATTTTTTTGGAATAAAGGTTATCATCTAAATAGTAACAAAAATGGGTAACTAATATGTTAGGATATAATATTTAAATAGTTTACAAGAAAGTAAAAGATAATGTAGTGGTAAATACACTATCTAGGAATGATGAATCAGTTGAGGCCTTGCTATATGCTATGACCATTCTGTAGGTAGATTGGCTAAAAGAAGCACGATCAGAAGTAGACAAGGATATTGCTACCTATGATTTGATTCAGAATCTTTAGCAAGGTCTAGGTGGATTTGCAAAATTCATATGGAAGGGTGATGCATTATGGTATAAAGATGGATTATACCTATGTAAGAATTCTCTTCTTAAATAGAAAATCCTTCAAGAACTTCATGCAACTCCAGTTAGGGGTAATTCAATAATTTTGAAAACCTATCATAAAATCAAGTAGGATTTTTTTTTAGGACTCAAGGGGGATGTTCATAAATATGTTGTTAAATGTATGATTTGTCAACAAAATAAAGGAGAAAACATCAAAACCCTAGGTATTTTTTAGCCTTTATGCATCCCAATCCAACATTGAGAAGAGGTGTCTATGGATTTCATTACAGTTTTACCAAGATTTGATGGTCAAAATTTTATCATAGTTATGGTAGATCATCTTAGTAAGTATGCTCATTTCTATTCTTTATCACAGCCATTTATATATAGTATAGTAACTTTTGATTTTTTTAATACAGTTCAAAAATTCATGGTACCCCTAAGATCATTATCAATGGTCGAGATCCCATCTTCACTAGTAATTTTTGGATTGAGTTATTTGCATGTTTAGGCACCCAGTTGGCTCATAGTTCATCTTATTTTCCTCAATTTGATGCACAAACTGAGGCAGTCAAAAAATATCTAGAAGGACATCTATGTTGTTTTGTTTTTGATAAACATGATAAATGGGTCCATTAGTTACCACTTGCTAAATGGTGGTATAATACTTATGTTCATAGTTCTTATAAAATGTCTCATTTTCTATCACTATATAAATACCACTTGTCATCCATCACTTCAACCTTGAAGGTCCATCTTAAGGTTCATGCAGTTGAATAACATATTGACCATCAATAAGAGGTTCTTTCTAATTTTGCATGAAAATTTAGCCATGGCCCAGAATCACAACAACAAGTAGATCAACATAGGAGTGAAAGGCACTTTAACATTAGTGATTAGGTTTTTTTTTTCTTACATACATATAATCATATGTCCTTGAAGAAATAGAAAAAAGGATATCAAGCTATCCCCTAAGTATTATGGGCCTTATTAGATCTTGCAAAAAATTGGTAGTGTGGCCTACAAGTTAGAGTTTCCTTCCTCCACTCACATACATCTAATATTTCATGTATCATGCCTAAATAATTTCATTGGACATAAAGTGATTACCCAAATTAAGTTACTAGAATTGGATGAGAAAGGAAGAGTTATTTTTGATCTTGAGGAGATCCTTCAAATATGCACTAAGTAGTTGCAGTCTCGAGTGATTAAGGAGTACCTAATCAAATAGAAGAATCTACCCTATGAAGATGCTAATTGGGAGGATGAATCCTTTGTGCAATAACATCTAGAGTTGACTCAATGTTGAGGACAATATTTTTTGAAGGGGATGGGCATGCTATGCCCTTAACCTTTGGCATGTCTTGGGATATGTGTGGCTAACTTGTGGCTTATATACCTCTTTTATATTCTTGTTACATTTCTCTATGTTCTTAGTTAGGTCAGCCTATGGAATAACCATGGCTAAGTAGACTATATATAGGAGGTAGTGGTTATTATTTAATCATAATATTAAGAATTATGCTCTTAGTGCATTATTTTGGATGTTGCCCCTTCAAAGTGGCTTTGCTATATTATCTAGTATTTTGATCTATTATCAATTGTTATTGTGTATTCTCTCATATTTGCTTATTCTATACAATATAAAATCATTATATGCAAACATCAAAGTAATTCATTATAGACACACTACTGTTTGGTGCTATAGTCTTAGTCTTGTCATTATTGTCCAACTACTTAAAAATATATGATTTTTTTTAGGTTTTTTTCATAGCATCTGTGTGAGCCTATGTACCATACTTTAGATCCTTGGTATCAATGGAACCCCTTATAGAGATAATTATTTATGTTCTTGTATCTTCTATGTAATTAAATGGAGCTTTGGCAAATAGGAAAAAGGAGTTAGTGTGTAAAGGATACATTGGATGCAATTTACACCTTGTGTGTGGGCACACTGCCTACATACAAATACTCTAAGGAGGGATCAAGCTATATGTAATTATCCCATTGAAGTGCTTGGTGTAATAGTGTGATAATATGCAAGTAAATATAAAAATAGGTGTATTTAGGATGACTAGGGGCTGGTGTAGAGGTTTAAATAAGCTTGAAATACTATTAGATAGCTATATGTAGAGAATATGGAATGGTGCTTGAGTATTCTTGCTTTTGTTCTTTCTTCTCTCTTGTAAATGAGTGTTAACCCTTCTAAATGGACTTTGAATGGCCTTTTATAGAGGATTTAATGATCATGGGTTAAACAAATTCACATTAAGTTGAAATGAATTAGGATAAGGATCCAGGAGAATATAAACATTTGAACCAAATTTTCACTTGGACAACATCACCAAAAATAAGACATCTTGAGTTTTATCACTGTATTCCAAGTTTAGGTGATATTATCTTGAGGGTAAGAGACCTAGGGGGATGGATTTGTCATGGAAAGATCATCCTAGGTCAACAAGGGTTCAGAATGGAAGGATATCGATGACTGGGTAACTTTGAAAAAATGCTTAAGAGGGTTAAGAGATCAATAAAAATGGACCTATGGACTGGGTTTCATTATCCATACTCAATTTACCAAATTTCACATTTTATATGACTACACTTGTCCTTCAAGAAGGTTACCAATGTAATTATTGAGTAATCATCTACTAGCAACATGAAATAACTTTTTATTTTGGATATGCTTGTCTTGGTAGGACCATAAAGATCAGTATGAACTAACTCTAAAGGATGTATAGTTGCATACTCCTTTGTTTGAAATACGACCCTTATTTTCTCGTGTTACTGACATTCCTTGCAAGTAGTGTCTATAGGTTTTGTTATCTTAGGCATATGTCTAACACACTTATTTAAGCTCATTTTTACTAGGTTGTCAAAGTTGACATGACCCATTCATCTATGCCATAACCAACTCTCATCAATCTTTCTTAGCAAGAAGTTATTACCATTCACTTCACTAAGATTATGGATATTGCTTTCAATTTTTTTCTCTTATATAACTAGTCTTCTAGATTTACTTATCTTGAAGCCTTCTACATTAAATGTGACCTTATATCCATTGTCACAAATTTGGATAACACTTATAAAATTATGTTTCAATATTTCAACATAAAAGACATCATATGTAGGTAGTTTTCCATCTATGTTCAAGGTTCCTTTACCATAGATCTTTATTGTAGTATTGTCTCCCAAGCTGATAGATCCTTCCTTACATTTGTTCATTTTGATGAACTTGCTCTTGTCACCAATCATGTTTTTTTAGCAACCACTATCTATTACCCAAAAAATTTATTCCTTGGCATGGAGTGCAATTTGAGAAATCTAGATTGTCCTACTTTTTGATCTTTCACTTTCCACACATCCTTAGATTTCTTGTTTGCCTTATTTTTCCCTTTTTGGAGACTTCTGAACCTTTTTTCACACTAAGAGGCATGTTTTTCTTATCACTTTATATTTTTGGTCTTATAAAGTTTGTTCTACATTGTTTAGCTATGTGACCAAAATTATTACAATTATAACATATTACATTTGTATCTAACAAGGGAGCAAATGAATTTTTGCTTTAAAAGTTTGTTCTCATTTTAGGCATAACTCTACATTCAATATCCCTATGACCAAACTGATTACATGTATTATAGTAACCATAAAAAAATGAGGAATACCTGGTCATATCATTTCTTTGTATAGGATGAGGAGGTCTTCTTACTATCAGCTTCTTCAAGTCTCTCACCCTTATGTAACCATCTATATCAACTACCTTTGTGTTCTACATCTTCCTTTAGTCTACAAAGATTGACTCATTATTCTTCTTCTTTTCTTCAGGCTTATTTTCTCCTTTAACTTTCTTTAGATCAGTTATCCTTGTGTCTTTCTCTATATCTTTGGATGCATTATTGCAAGATTTTTTATTCTTTGTTCCTGATTCTCCTTCTGCTTTGAAGTTGTCATATAAGTTTGTAGATGTACTGGTTATAGGACTTTTTCCCTTTTCAATGCTAAGACTAGTTATTTCTTTTGATGGATTTTAAGAGTTGATTAACTCATCAAGAATTTTTAAACCTCCTATCAACTTCAAACTTTTATCTATTTGTTCTTTAGCTTTTTCAAGTTCTTTCCTAAAACCCACTATCTCTGCTTTTAACTTCATACATTCATCAGATTTAGACTATAGTTCACACTTGACTACATATTCTATTATTTTACCCTCTTTAACTTGTATCTATAGGCTAACTACCATTTGATTAAAATTTTCAAGACTATTAGATACCTTTTCAATCTTCTTTTATGCCTGCTTCTTCTGCTTTGAGTTCTTTTTCTCAGCTTTTCAATTTCATTTAGAACACAAATGAGTTCACCCTCTAGATCCACTTCTCCTTCCTCTTCTTCATCTAAGTCTTTAACTTATTTTATTTTTTGATCTATAGAGGCTGATTCTAATGTCATGAATAGGAATTCATTTCTCTCAGCCACAAAGGCACAATCATGGTCATCATCTAAGATATCACACTCATCCAATGAATCACTATATTATTTTATGTACAAGCCCTTCTTATTTTTAAAGAAGTTATTCTTCTTAGAGTTGTGGGGTTTCATATTTTTATTATCCTCTTCTTGCTCAAAATTATCCTTTTTGTTATAAGGGAATTTAGTAGCAAAATTCCCTACCATACCATAGTTAAAGAATTTAAAGGGTAACTCACCTTTGTACTTTCTAGATCCTCTTCTTAATTTTTGATAAAGTTGGCTTCTTCTTCATCAGTCTCCTTAGATCTAGATGTAGGTGCTTCTTATTTTACTTGTTTGGATGATTCGAATACATCTTCTCTCTTGAAAGTATCTTCTTCTCCCATTCTCATCTCATAGTTTGTGAAGGTTACATGCAACTCATCTACAATGAGCTTATCTAGATATCTTGCTTCCTTTATTGCAGATATTTTAGAGTCATAAATTGATGGAAGAGATCTTAGGACATTTTTTATAATGATCAAATATTTCATCTCTTCTTCAAGGCCTCTGATTGAATTGACTATTTCATCTAATCTAAGGAGGTAGTCTATAATTCTTATTCTTCATTCCTTTTAATACTTTCAAACTTACCTTTGTATGTTTGTATATTGGCTTGATTTACCTTTTCATCACCTTCATAGATGATCTTCAACTTGTTCTGTATATCCTATGGATTTGGACAATGTGTTACTTTGAAAAACTTTGAGTTAGACAATCCACAAAGGATAACATTCTTTACCTTAGCATTTCTCTCATATTCATTCTTTGCAACTTGATTAGTAGGAGTTTTAGCAGGGGTTGTATATCTATTTACAACAAACATCCATACATCAAACCCTAATGAAGATAAATATGCTTCCATTATAATTCTCCAAAATGCATAGTTTGATCCATCAAAGAGAGGTGCTTTTTTTGAGGAAGAGAATTCTTGAATATCCATTTATGCTCACCATCTAAGATCTACTTGATCTAATTAAGCTTATTCTAAGGAATTAGGGCTCTAATACCAACTGTTGGAACACAAGTATCTACTGAGAGGGGGTGAATCAATAGATTAATTTAAAATTAGTAATTTAATCTTTTTTAATGCAATTTAGAAAGGATATGCATAGATCATACACACACATATGCATACCACTAGATGTATGTGAAAAACCCAATATGGTAAAAACCACCATGAGAATAATCAATAGAATCTACTATTCTAATTCAACATCACAATACATAACCTCATTGGTTATAATGTTTAAGGTTACCAACCCTAAGGAGACACCAATCCCTTGATTTAAGAGAACCTACTCTAAGGAAGTACTAACTCCCTAACTAAGCACCAACTTAGCTCTTTGGATGGAACTTACCAATCATATCTATTATGAAGCTACAAATCTATATTGCAAGATTGATTCATAAATGAATCTAGTTATCTATTATAGACCTATTCTATAACTACTTATACTTTGATCTACATTTTTCTTCCTCTCTGCCTCTCTACTCCTCACTTCAAATATATATATTCAATTTTTTGACACTTAGTGCATTTTATATATGATGTATATATGTATTAGATCTAGGTCTCACATAGCTCTATGTTCACAATTGGTTATTAACACATCATGCTCCTGCAAGTTTCTCACTTCATAAATTCATGCACCACTACCATAATTATTTATATTTTACTATATTTAGTGTATATAAGGCTCTAGTTTTGATGAACATGTCATATTACACAATTTATATCAATCACAGTAATCTATATCATTCTATGTGATGTATAATGCATCTTTATTGTATGTTTCATCACTTAACCTTTGATATGAACATATCTTTAAATATTGAACATTGATCTTAAGTTTTTTACCATGATCCAAAGATCCTCATTTAAATGTCTCAACTTTAAAATACAACCATTAGATCAAGCTCTAATAGGCTCATGCACTTCATTAGATCTTTTCGAGCTTCCAAACTTTAACATTTAAATCTTTAAAGCACGTCTATTAATCTTTTGATCTAAGCTCATGTGTGTTCTTAGATCTTCAAAATTATAACAAAATTTACATCTATTTAATGTTAAACATAAAACACTTTGACCTCTTTGACTCCATGTGCTCTATTGATCTTCATTGTATGATCATGTACTTACCATTAGATCCTCTAAGAGACTAATAAACTCATTGGTTCTCTAGCTAATAAGCTCCTATGAATGTAACACTTGGCACCCTCCTATGTCTTTTACATATTATTATCAGTACCCATTCTCATGACACTTGGCACTCTTGTATTCCTTTTAAAAATTATCAGTCCCCACACTTGTGACACTTCGAACTAACATGTACCTTCTCATCACTTTACTATTAGTCCCCATGCTTATGACACTTGACACTCATGCATTACTTATGCATATTATTAGTTACATGCTTATGAAACTTAGTACTAGCATGTTCACTCTTGGGTACCTTTGACATATTAAATTTTATACACATCATTGGATCTTCACCTTATGATATATAACTAGTCATTGATCAAGCTCAGACAATTCTTAAGTCAAGGACTTAGGAAATATTAAAGTCTTTGATCATTTCTCAAATCCAATAATTACTAGGTCGAAGGGGTCAATTTCATAATAATGTGAAGGCTTAATTTATAACTTAAGTGATCTATTCCTACGTATATCAAGTCAACATAGAAATAGAAAATTCATGTGAATTCCATGACTAAAAATCTTAGGGTTTTACTGAGAAACCCTAGTAATGTCTAAGAGATAAAATAAATATTTTTTGGGATCATTTCTCTTCATCTGAACCTATGGACCATATTTATGAGATACACTTGAAAAAACCATAATGGATCTTCTATAAATTTTATCTAAATGTTTGAAAATGGTCTATGTAAAACATGATAACATTATATGATAATATTACAACTTATACTGTGTAATTGTAAAACATGCTCTTCTCTCCATCAAACCTATTTGATCCTATGACATCTATGACATCCATAATGCCAAAAAATTAACTTTTAAAATCAAATGACAATCATATTTCCAACATTATCATCAATGAGATCCTAAATATTATGTCTTAGCAAAAGGCATCTATTTTTGGAATGTCCAACACACCAATGATAATAACAATCTGCTTTGTTATTTTATCCTTTAGGTGGAGGGCTACTCGTATCAAATTATTTTGGTGAAGGTAAAGATAAAATGTTGCACTCAATTAACTAATGAAATATCTTATCAAGTTGTTTATGTAATCATGAAAATTACCTCATTTGTGGAACAAATAAAACAAGCCAATTAGTAGGCTATGATACTGTATTAACTATTACTTTTTCCCCATTCTTAGTATCATTTATTTTGGCTTTTCACATTGGTTTGATTTGAAATTTTAATTTTAAGTAGTTGGATAATTAAACACATACCTTATCTTATTCATAGATATGAGATTAATTTATTTATCCTTAGTTTTATGGCATAAGTCATAAAATTATTAGAAACTCTTGAACATAATAGACTCATAGAGAGGGGTAAGAAAATTTTTATTGAATATATATTATAATTAAATATTTTCCATAGGATTTTTCATATTATAAATCATGGTCATGTAGAGAATCCAATAGTCATTTATTGGTTCATTGGATCCTTCATTAAGTGTTTAAATTTAGATGTAGGATAATTTATCACTAATATTGATTGAAAAACGTGCTAAAAATGATCAGCCAAAGGATTAAACATGTGAAAAAATTATAAGTGGAGATCATATAAAAAATTTAAATCATTTTAATTAAGTATTTGATAAAATACCTTAGTCAACAACTTGCCATTGGAGGCATAGTCAAAACATGTCACATGAAAGGTTTTTAGACATTGCTTTAGATAACTTTTACCATCATATAATGTAATATTAGGGGATACCAAACTTGTAGGTAATGGGTAAGATAAAATATTTGGGGATAATAGATTATGAATCAATACATGATAATAAGCTTAATGATTTACTCTAAAATCACACTGCTATAACTACAACACCTTAGCTTATAGATATATAACAGTTTACATGAGGGATTGTGTGGTAGACATGGATGATTATGTAACATGAGTGAAAATTGTAGGATCAACATAAGTATTCTATTTAGGGATAGTAACTAAAATCTAAGGAAAATATTATGTTTACCCTACACCATGGTTGGGCATCACATGTGTAACAATAGGTGTAGACATAAGAATGGTAGCAATAGTAGTAGCAGTTATAATGCATATTATAGAGTTAATTCTTATAAAATGTTGATGGATGTTAGTGAAGGATTCATGTTTCTCCATAGATATTACAACCTTAAAAATATTTGTATTTTTATATTTCATATCTCATTACATTGCATCAAGAAAAGGTGGATTCATATGGAGATACTGAGTTAATTGATTTCGATTTACTTTATATAAATTATCATTCATGTATATATTTATTATTCATGGAATTTTTTAGAATTGGTATTAAAAAAATCCCACCAAGAAGATGCACTCAATTTATTTGGATGGTGATAGAATGGATATCCATAATAGGGGAGGGATGGTGTTTATCATGACCTTGAGTAGGATTAAAATAAGTGATACATAGAATCCATTTGGATTAAAAATTTAGAAGATATGAAATATTAAGAAATGCTAAAGATGTTTCATGATTAATAGAAAACTTACAATAATTTAAAAATGATTTAACCTTTCGTTGACCAATTTTTGGTCTTGCAAGCCAAAATTGGGCACCCCCTCCTTTCTCTTTTCAAAATTCATCCAATCCATGTTTGGGCTAGATCATCCCTCTATTACCTTGTGCAAAATGTTCTCTACCAGATCTTTCTCATGAAAAAGCTAGGTGTTTCCCTCATTCATATTTTGCAAGTGTATTTTGGGTTTGTCAAGAGCAATTACTTCACCTATAGTAGTGAATTTCTAATTTCCCAAATGACTTGTGAAATTTTCATAAGTCAAGTCACTTGATAAACCCAATTTGGTCTTGGTGGTGTAATTTAGACTTTGAAAATGTCTTTGCTTATAAAGGTTATAAGTAAAGTCACTTGCAAAACCTAATTTGGTCTTGACAGACCAAATTGAGTTTTCCAAGTGTCTTTACTTATTTGCCTTATTAGCTAAAGTTGATATAAAACCTAAATTAGAAGCTCCTAAGAAGTCTGAAATGGTCTATCTAGTGTAAATCAGGTTTTTGTAGGTGCAATACTTGTTTAATTTTATAAGTAAAAGTGATTAAAGAACCTAAAATGTTCTAATCAATTCACAAAAGGCAATGGATTTCCTTCAGAGGGTATTTTGATGGATTTAAGGACATTTGCAAAAAATTTGAAGGGTAAGTGCCTTTCCAGAGGGTACTTGGGAAAAGAAAGAGGACTTCTTCACTTTGTTGAAAGGTCATTGCAAAATTCTTGAAGGGTATGTGCCCTTGTGAAGGGCACTTAGGTGGTGCATAAGACCCTTACAATTCTTCTAAAAAGCAACTTTGAAATCAAAGTGTCCTTATAGAGGGTACCTTGGTTGGTGGCAAGACCAAATTAAAAGTTTTGAAGGGGCATTTCAAGGCAGAAAGTGACATTACAGAGGGCACCTTGAGAAAGTGAAGAATGAAGAAAAAAGGCCCAAGGGGCATGTTCCCTTCAAGAAAAGAAGTAATCAAAATAAATAATTCCTTTATAAAAAATGTTTGAAGGAATTCCTTCAGACATTTTGTTAGAAGGAAAGCATGGAAAAAACTTGAAATAAAGGAGTAGAGACCACTGAGAACCTGAAACCCTGATAAGTCAAAGACAAGCCAAGAAGAAGCCAAGGCAAAGGAGAGGGCAAGGAAGAGAAAAAACATGGGAAAGGTAAAGAGCAAAAAAAGATAAAGTGTATAATAGTTCTAGCAACTGATAAGGTCAAAAGGTAGAATCAATGACCACTCAGACCAAGACAAGTGGCATAGACAAATCAATAAGGAGAATTAATACATTTAGTGAAATATATCTACCAAAAACCAATAAAATAGATTGGTTTTCAAACTATAAAGAAGATCAGCCTATGTTTTCATGCCTCACCATTAATTCATAGCCAATTATGTCCAGCATTGAACAGAGCATGGTCTAGCCACAACAACTTGGGGATGGCTTTGTTAGTTGCTAAAAAGAGTATCCCATTATTTTGTAGGCCCAAGATAGTAAGGGTAGTGACTTGGATATCTATAGCATGGCTCTCCCATATATAGTTTGAAGAATATGATAACAACATGGCCTTTTGGTCTCTATATAAGTGTTTAAATTAGCATGGGTTTCCATTCCTTGATTTATCAACTATCTTGTTTCCAATTCTTTATATATTTTTAACTTCTCATTTGAGAAAACATATCTTTGTTGTATGGAAAATCTCTGAAGGAATTTACCTTGAATCAGAAGAAGCATTTTTACCTCTATTTGAGCTTGCAATTTTTCATGTCTATGGTTTTATCTTATGTTAAGTCATTTTATTTTCATTCTTTCATAAGTTTATTCTAACATATCTAGTGTATTATGAGTTATTTTCTTAAAGGTCAACAATAAGTGTCCATCTTAGAGTATAGGTGCATGTGAACAGGTTGTCTATAGTGCATCTTAGAACACCTCTAGTAGTTCTTCCTCCCTGTATCTCTATAGGACCCCCTATTGAAACATTGTCATAAGAAATATCTCATTTTGAGTAAAGTGTAGGCTAAATTTTCTTGATTTAAAGTGTATTACAAAGCTGAGTAGACCATCCATTTGGTACATCACCACATAGTTTGGGTTCTGATTTCAATATTTTTCTCTCCCTTTTCATCCCCCAAATATTTAGTTATAAGAAATCTAGGGCCTCAAGGTGCGTCAAGAGGAGCTAGCCCCTAATCTAGAGATTCATCACTCACATTTTCCACCCATAACAAGAGGGAAGTCTCCATTGTTCCATGTGGAAGAAGAGAGATGAGCATCCCTTCAAAGGGTGCAATCCACTACATCAATAGTTTTTAGCACACCCAGTGGGACAATTTATATTTCCTACAAGTTTTAGGATTGGTGTTAGTCTTGGATTGTTAAAAAAATATAAAAGAAGGAGCTATATTCAACACTTGGTGACTCCATTCAAAAACCAAGTCTCTGGTAAATGACTATCATGGCATCTCATGCCAAAGGTCACTACAAGATCTTCTTGTGGGGGTGTCCCTTTTGAATTTTTTGAGTTACCTTTGAACTCAACAAAAAGTTTGAGGTTTTAAAATATCCACCCTTACATAACAAGCCATTTTCCTAAGCCAGACATAAAATATACCTACTCAAGGAGACCCCTATTGAATCTTTTCATAGCCATGACAACCCTTAGGGCTTTCCCTTTTGTGGCCTTTAATGGTCAAAGTCCCTTGAACCTTTAATAATATGACCTAATTATAGGGATATCTCTCCAAAGTGTTCCTCCCTTTAGTGGAAAGGGCCCAATCACTATTATCGAGCATATTAAAAACATAGCAAAGCTCTGCAACATCCATAATATCACCAAAGAAAATGTTGCCATTAGATTACTAGTCTTGTCATTCAAAGGAATAGTTTTGGACTGGTATGGGACCTTGCCTATGAACTCAGTTAGCTCATGGAATGAGTTAGGGACCCTCTTGACCAATAGGTTTGGGAAAAAAGTGACCATTTGTCTCTAGCTAAGTAGTTAACCACCATGAAGAGAGCCCCACATAAGTTTATGAAAGATTTTAATACTAGGTTCTAAAAGACTTGGGATATGATCCCAATTCTTGTGAGGCCAACCCCAAGCTATACTTTACTACTTGAAGGCCATAAATAGTGACATTGCTATCATGATATAGTCCATGGGTGGAAACACTCTACCTATTTCTTATGAGATAGCCATAGCTACTAAAAATTGCCTTGTTTAAGTAGGAAAGATAGTTCCTAGATCTCTTATGCCACTCTTTCTTGATTTATAGCCCTCAGTCCAACATACTTTGCCCACTCTAGATCTTCTACCTAATCAAGATAAGCTAGTTATTACCCCTATAAATGACATCCATGAAGTTAAGATCCTCCTATAGCGTGTTACCAATGAGTTAGTTTCCCTCAAGAGACAACAAGCTTAGAGTTATAAGACAAATTAAGGATACCAGTAGTTTGGGCAAGCAAATAGGCCTCTCATCCAAAATTATAATCAAGGGTAAGGTCAAATTACACATTTCAAGCCTTACGAAAGCTATAATATAGATGCCCCTTCATCTTCCAAGGCTCTTATCCCCACTCAAAATAATTTGGTGTAGGATCAACCCAACTATCCACTCTTGGAGCATGGTCAATAATAGGTTGCTTATGCCAATGAGCTACCAAATCAAAGCATGACTACATAAGGTGATCAGGTAACCCAATTCTCAAATTTTGAGATATCAACACAACTTGGGATAGATAGTAGGCAAGATCAATCTGATTCTACTCTTATGAATCACTTAAAAGGAGAGTTCTGTGTAGTCAATTATGTGGGGAGCATAAGTAATCAAAATGTTGGTGTTGCATCCAACACCAAATCTAAAAGGAGAGATATTGATAAAGATCAAGCAACCACTCAAGCACCTACAAAATCTCCTTCACCTAATCAAGGAAGAAGTGTACCTTAAGTAGCCCTAAGACCACAAGAAAATAAAAAGTTTCATTTATTATAGGCCAATGGTTGCAGCTTTAACTCCTCAGGGTGCACCATAGGTTATGAATATTCCCAAGGAGAAATCTAAAGGGGGAAATCCTTCAATAAATATAGTGGATAATATTAAGAATTTACACATGAACTTCTCATTATGGGATTATTTAGCACTGCCAGGATAAAAATATATACTCCAAAAAGAATTATAGAGGCTGGGTGAGCAAGCTATCCCAGTAAGAAATGATAATGTGTTGGTATTAAATGGGGCTCCTCCCATGGTTAGTTAAGCAAATAAAGATGATAATGTCCCTCCCTTTTATTTGTCCCTAATTATTGATGATTTCTTGGTTGATAATTATATCATTGATAGTGGAGCAAACACCTCAGTTATGCCCAAATGCATAGTTGATAAGTTAGGCCTCAAGTATGAACAAATGACCGAAGGAGTTATACAATTAGATGGATCACCAACTAAGACCTTAGAAGTGGCAAGAGGCTTGAATATAACTCTCCATGTCTATCTAACCTTCTCAATTCCACATGATGTGGTAGTATCAGATGTTCCTCCTTACTTCACTCTTTGCTTGTCAAGAGATTTCCCATCCAAGATAGGTAGATACTTGGTAGTCAACTAGTATTACATGGTTTTCAAGACAAACTATGGAACTAAAGTAAATATTGAGTCAGAGCCCATCAATAAGGATCACCTGGATCCATACTCATCTAAAGTGGTGAATGTGAACTATGCAGTCATTGATGAAGAAGATCTCTAGGTGGATCAATCTCCATCATCTTCCCTTGTAAGAGTTACTGACTTACTCCTAGATGATTGGAAAAATGATAACTTTGATCATGATCCTTAAAATTTCATCTAAGAAGCTAATCTTAGAGTCTATTACATGTATGAGAAAGATGCTTTCATGTTGAAATTGATGAAGATAAACCAAGAGGATTTTGGTTTGTGGCAGTTGTTCTTTGATGGATCTAGAAGAAATTTAGGAGCTAGTGGTGGGACAATGCTAGTTTCACCTTCAAAAGATAAATACTTCTCAACTTTTAGGTTTTAGTTCTCCTGCACATATAATGTAGTAAAGTATGAGGCCCTTGTTTATGGCCTAGAATGGGCAAGGAAGAGAGGAATCAAATAACTACAATTGTTTGGAGACAATGAGTTGATTGTGAACCAAGTGAGAGGTCAAAGCTTGACCAAGAACTCCTTACTCAAGTCTTACAAGCATAGAGTGTGGGACCTTGTAGAGAAATTCATTGCTTTCAACATCAATTCTATTCCAAGAGAGGATAACAAGCATGCTGATAAACTAGCATCAATTGGTGCTCATTTTGACATCCCAAAGGGGATGAGATAAAGCAAGAATAAACATCATTTAAAGGTGATTGTGATGCCCTCTGTACTAGACAATGTCACCAATTAGTAGGTGTTTGAAAGTGACCAACAAATAGCACTTTTATTGTAAGAAGAAGCTAAGTTTGCTTCCAAAAATAATTCTAAGATATAATAGTAGTATGATGGGCAAATTGTTTAACTAGAGACCAATAGGCTTCCCAAAGGTTTCAAAACTCTTGAGAGCATTTTCAATGAAGATGACCAAATCAAAAGAGATAAATCAAGCATGTAAACTAAGAAGGAAAAATAGGAAAGGGTAGAAATCTACAAGGATAAGATGATTACACTTAGAAAGGTGTGTACCGATGAGGAAAATCATTCTTTAATTATGTTATATCAAGAGTTTGTTGATGTCTTAACTTGGGAGTATGGTGATTTGAAGGGATTTGATCCAAGCTTGTCCCAACACACCATTCATCTAGAGGAAGTGTCAAACCCATCAAACAAAAGTAAAGGCTAATAAATCCAAAGATCAAGCCTCTTATGAGGAAGGAGCTCACTAAACTAATTGAGTCTAGGATCATTTTCCATATCAAACACTCTTCTTGACTGGCCAATCTGGTCCCTATTAGGAACAAGAATTAAGAAGTCATATTGTGTGTGGATATTAGAGACCTAAATAGAGTCTCACTAAAAGATCACTATCCCCTTCCGAATATGGAGCAAATTCTTCAGATGGTGATAGGTAGTGAAAGGTTCTCTCTCCTAAATGGCTACTCTAGGTCCAATCAAATATTGGTGAAAGAATGTGACCAATACAAGATAACCTTCACCACCAAGTGGGTAACATATGCCTATAGGAAGCTGCCATTCAGATTGTCCTATGTTGGGGCTACCTTCTAGCATGATATAGACATGGCTTTCCAAGGTTTGATCAATGACATTATGTTGGTTTATCTTGATGATGTGATAATCTTCTCCAAAGAGGGAAGTGAACACTTGAAGCACGCAAGGAAAATATTTGAAAGGTGTAGAGAGTTTGGCATCTCTCTCAACCCAAATAAATGTGTGTTTTAAATCCATAAAGGCAAGCTCTTGTGCCATATCATTTTAAATGAAGGCCTATCCATTTATCTAGAGAGGGTGAACACCATATCAAAATTATCCTCGACTAAGCATAAGAAGGGCCTAAAAAGTTTCTTTGGTAAGATAAATTTCATTAGGAGATTCATTCCTAACTTTTTTTCACTCATCAAGCCACTAAATTCCATGCTAAATAAGGATGAAACATTCATATGGACAATAAGAAGAAGAAAAAGCTTGAATGCATCAAACAAGATATCACCCAAGATCCTACCCTAGATAGTCCAAAATTATCCAAGGACTTCAATTGATACACCTTTGGGAATGAAGAGGTAATCTCTACTATGCTCACTCAAGCAAATGGTGATAATTTAGAACAGCCTCTTACTTTTTTCAGCCAAGGTTTAGAAGGCTATGAGGTTAGATACACCTATGTTGAGAAGCAGGTGCTTGAAGTCATACAAAGTCTAAATAAATTTAGACATATGTTGTCTAGCGGTAAAATTCACATCATGGTGCCACATTCTAGTGTCAAAGACTTCTTGCTGAACTGAGACTTGAATGAGAAAAGGGTAGGTTGGATCACCAAAGTAATGGAGTATGACATAGTGATCAAGACCACCAAGATGGTAAGAGGAAGATAGATATGTGAACACCTCACTACAGAATTGAAAGATATAAAGGAGGACATTTTGGTATTCCACAATGAGCCTAGAATAGTTATACCTACAATCATGAAGAGCTAGGCACAAGACATGGTTCATTTCATTTGAACTAGTGAGTGTACACAAGGTCATGATAGGACTAAGAGGAGGTATTTTAGATTCAAATATATTTCTTATGTCCTATTTGATGGAGTTATAGTATAAAATAATTTTTAGGGATGATCTTGAGTTGTATTAATTTAGACCAAGGTGACAAGGTACTATATGAGTTCCATGATGGACTAACTAGTGGCCACTTTGCTCCCAAGGCTATAGCTGTAAGGATTATGAGGGATATTTATTTTTGGCCCAATTTATTTAAATAAACTCATGCTTAGGTGAATAAATGTCAAAAATTACCTTATTTGATGGAAATCAATGGTTGGTTGCCATGCCTCTTCATCCTATTCAAGTGGAACATCCATTCATGCAATGGGGGGGTTGGACTTTATAGGGTAGATCAATCCTCCTTCTAGTGATAGCCAAAAGTGGGTTTTGACTACGATATATTATTTCACAAGGTGGGTAGAGGCTATAGCTTTGAAAGAGGCTAATGAGAGTGTAGTCCTAGACTTATATGAAGGCATAATGATAAGATTTGGGGTCCTAGACACAATCATTTTAGACAATGCATTAGTTTTCTTGGGAACAAAGACAAGTGAGTGGGCATTGAAGTATGGCATTTATCTAAAAACTTCTTCCAATTACTATCCATAAGGAAATGGAATAGCCAAGTCCACAAACAATAATTTGATTAGGATCATATAGAGGACAATGGAGGAAAATCAAAGGACTTGGCATGCCAAGTTGAATACAACTCTTTAGGTAGATAGGATCACTCCAAAGAGGGCAATCAAGAATTTAACATACACACTTTTGTATAGAAGGGAAGCTATACTTCATAACTCACTTGAGTTACCAGCCTTGGATCTTACCTATCAACTACAATTGATGGAGAGTGATAGCTTAGAAATTAGGTATTGTGAGATAATGGAGATTCAAGAAGTGAGATACCAAGCCATGGATGCCATGACTAGCCACTAACAATAAACAAAGAAGCATTTTGACAAAATGTCTATGCCAAGGATCTTCTTAAAAGGTGACATTGTCTTGAATTGGGATGAGGACTAAGCCAAGCCTAGAAAGAACATGAATTTTGACACTTTGTGGAGTGGCCCATATGTCATCAACCAATTCAAACAACACAATGCTTTCAAACTCTCCAAGTTGGATGGTGAAGAGCTACATATCCTAGTCAATGGGATATACCTTAAGCATTATTACTAGGTTTCTTTTGTCATGTACATAGTTTTCCTTATTTTTCCTCATTTTCCCTAAGTGTTGTTATGCATGTGTGTAGTGTTTTTAGCCTTTGTGTGTGTTTTTTCCTTGTTGTTTGGGTTAAAAATTTTATTGGTTCATAGGTCCTTACAAAGCTATTGTTGACTTCTCCAAGATGCATCCTAACTCCATGCCTAATGGAATTTGTGGATACCAGTCTTCCCAAGCATAATAGGCATGCTTTCCCTATGAGTCACCAATTGTGTTCACCAATTTTAGGTCTTGAAAGCAAATATCGGGCACCCCCTCCTTTTTCTTTACAAAATTCATCCAATCCATGTTTTGGCTAGATCATTCCTCTACTGCCTTGTGTAAAATGTTCTCTGCCAGACCTTTCTCATGAAAAAGCTAGGTGTTTCCCTCATTCTACTTTTTCAAGTGTATTTTAGGTATATCAAGAGCAATTATTTCACCTAAAATCCTATATTTTGGGTTTATAAAATGACTTTACTTGTGAAATTTTCATAAGTCAAGTCACTTGAAAAACCTGATTTGGTCTTGGTGGTGTAATTTGGACTTTACAAATGTCTTTACTTATAAAGGTTATAAGTAAAGTCACTTACAAAACCTAATTTGGTCTTGATAGACCAAATTGGGTTTTCCAAGTGTCTTTACTTATTTGCCTTATCAGTTGAAGTTGATGTAAAACTCAAAGTAGAAGCTCTTGGGAAGTCCAAAATGGTCTATCTAGTGCAAATCAAGTTTGTGTAGGTGCATTAATTGTCTAATTTTATAAGTATAACTGATTGAAGAACTAAAATGGTCTAAGAAGTTTACAAAAGGCAACATATTTCCTTTAGATGGAATTTTGAAGGATTGAAAGATGTTTGCAAAATGTTTGAAGGGTAAGTGCCTTTTCAGAGGGCACTTGGGAAAAGAAAGATGACATCTTCACTTTTTCAAAGGGTCATTGAATAATTCTTGAAGGGTATGTGCCCTTGTGGAGGGCACTCAGGAAACACATAGGACCCTTACAATTCTTTTGAAAAGAAACTTTGGACTCAAAGTTTCCTTGCAGAGGGCACCTTTGTCAGTGGCAGGACCAAATGAAAAGTTTTGAAGGGGCATTTTGATGGACAAAGTGTCCTTGCAAAGGGCACCTTAATAAAGTGAATAATGAAGAAAAAAGGCCCAAGGGGCATGTTCCCTTTGGGAAAAGAAGAAATCAAAAGAAAGAATTCCCTTAGACAAAATGTATGAAGGAAACTATAGCAAAAAACTTGAAACAAAGGAGTAAAGACCATCGAGAACCCAAAGGCCTGATAAGTCAAAGACAAGACAAGAAGAATCCAAGGCAAAGGAGAAGGCAAGGAAGAGACAAAACATGAGTAAAGTAAAGAGTAGAAAAAGACAAAGTGCAGAATAGTTCCAGCAATCGATAAGGTCAAAAGGCAGAATCAATGACCACTTAGACCAAGACAAGTGGCATAGACAACTCAACAAGGAGAATTAATACATTTGGTGAAATATATCTACCAAAAACCAATAAAATAGATTGGTTTTTGAACTATAGAGGAGATCAGCCCATGTTTTCATGCTTCACCATTAATGCATATCCAGTTGTGCCTAACATTGAAGAGAGCATGGTCCAACTACAACAAATTGGGGATGGCTTTATCAGCTATTAGAAGGAGTATCCCATGCTTTTGTAGGCCCATGATAATAAGGCCATGACTTGGACATCTACATCATGTCTCTCCCATACACAATTTAAAGAATACAGTAGCAACATGGTCTTTTGGTCTCTACATAAGTGTTTAACTTAGCATGGGTTTCCATTCCTTGATATTTTAGCTATCTTATTTCCAGTTATCTATATATGTTTAACTTCTCATTTGAGAAAACATATCTCAGTTGTATGGTGAATCCCTAAAGGAATTTACCTTAAATCAGCATAAATATTTTTACCTCCATTTGAGCTTGTACTTTTGCATATGTCTATGGTTTTATATTGTGTTAAGTCATTTTATTTTCATTCTTTCATAAGTTTATTCTAGCATATCTAGTGTATTATGAGTTCTTCTCTTGTAGGTCAACAGGAATTTTCTAGCTCAGAGTATAGGTGCATATGAATAGGCTATCCATAGTGTGTCTTAGAACACCTATGGTAGTTCTTCTTCCCTGTATCTCCATAAGACCCCCTGTTGAAACATTATTTCAAGAAAGGTCTCATTTTGAGTGAAGTGTAGGCTAACTTGTCTTGATTTAAAGTATATGTCAAAGCTGAGTAGACCATGCATTTGGTGCATCACCACATAGTTTAGGTTCTAATTTCAATATTTTTGTCTCCTTTTTCATCCCCCCAAGTAGTTAGTAGTAGGAAATCCAGGGCCTCAAGGTGCATCAAGGGGAATGAGCCCCTAATCTAGAGATTCATCCCTCACATTTTCCACCCACATTAAGAGGGATGTCTCCATTGTGTCGCATGGAGGAAGAGAGTTGAGCCTCCTTTTAGAGGGTGTAATCCACTACATCAACACCTTTTTTATTATATATTTTTAAAATATATTATATATTAAAGGAAAGTAACATGTAATGATGATAATCATATCTCAAGTTAGAAAATAGAAGTCACATATATCCATTATAGTAATAAATTATTTATGTAAATGAGGGGAAATTAAGAATCAAGTAAAAAAATATATCCTAAATATAGAAATATAAAACCTTGGGAAAAATGAATGAAACCATAATGTAAAATCTAGATTTTGACATGCTTAATATAAGGGTTGTGTTTACCAATATGATTCACCTTATTTTGGATTAATTAGCTAATAAGATAGAACTTTTAAATATTTAAATTTTCTAAGATGTGTATAAATTAAGAAAACTTGAATTCTACAAGTAGATGTCTAATTACACTTTACTATTTATGGAAAGAACTAAGAGGATTAGGGTACTTAGCTTGATTTAGGTCTGTATATGTATGATACTATGTGCAGGTCATAATAAGGATTGAAAATTGATTTGGATTCACTCAACTCTAAAAATTGATTATTTGAACCTCCTTGGATGAATCCAACAATAATTAGGTGCCTAAATCACAAGAATGCATCTTAATCTTGATGTAATTATCCCTATACCTATCCTTGACTTGGAATTAATTGTTGTGATTACTTTTAAATCATCATCTTGTGCAATATTAAAATCTCACTATTTGTAAAAGTAGAAATAAATTGTCTCATTTACTTTAAAAAAATATTTCCAATTATAACACTAGATTTGGGCCTGAAAAGGGGGAGGAAATATGGGTTGAGTTGATGTCAAGCACCCATTTATAATTGGATAAGAATTTTCTATGTTTCTAATACTATGAAAAGGGATAAAATTGCATGTAATTATTATGATTAGGTATATGTGTGAAACAATGCTCCTTTAGTATGGATGCAACTTGTGATATATATGTTAACACTTGAAAATGGAACAATTGACTTGGTTTAGGTTATTCATGCCTAGGTAGGGCCTAATCCTTGCAACTAATTTATGAATTTGGATATTTAGGGAAGTACTTCTCAATGTGCAAGTGATAAATAAATGCATGTTTGATACTTTATAGATGAGTACTATGTAGGGAATAGGCTTAGAAATATTATGTATAAATGCCATTGACATGTAGACCATATGGGATAAAGCATAAATATGATTTGAATTTTTAAATGACCATTTATAAGTGCATAGACAAGTCTAGAACATGTGGATAGTTTTAATAATATGGAGTATTCTGACTATGACTAGAGGTGTCTAGAAAGATAAGAACTCTGATTTGATGATCTTGATACAATATAATTAGGATAATACAAAGATTAAACATATAATAGAGAGTTATTGTAGGTGAATGATAGAAATTAGGAAGGTCAAAGCTATATAATTAAAATGGATAGGAGAGAATGGTGTGCAAGAACCATAGGTGTATGCATATGTCATGTAAGGTAAAGATAGATCAATACTGACATTATCAAGTGTCTAATACTAGATTTTAGTGTTTATAATGTTTGAAAATATACTAAATTATAATTTCATTCCATTCAATATTTACATCCTCAATTTGGGTTGTGAAAATCATGTAATGGAACTCAACATCTGATAATTCCCCTCCTGGTTTTATTAATAATTTTTCTTCTACAATCATCTAGCATGTTAGAGTATCTTTTACTCATGCTTGCTAGGTTTGTCTTATGTGGAATTTAGTCCCACGTTGCCTAGTTTATCCTACATCTTGATTTTCCTTGAATATATAAGTAAGTGCACTCTTTGTAATCTATATCCTTGATAATTCATTTTTATCTCTTTGATGAATAATAATTGTTTGGTGTTTAATTGATTTATTCTCTTGTTTATGCTAAAGCATCAATGGTTGTGGTAATGAGCCATTGGAAATATCTTAGCTAAGATTTTTGTTAACTCTTTCATGGTATTAGATCCATCTTCAATAACCATTACTCAGCCTACTTCATTCCATTTGTTTGTCCTCACAATGCCTTTTTTCCTTATTCAACCTTAGATCTAATTTGTGGAGGGTATACATTCAAATTTTTTTGGATCAAGTCCTCTGTGGAACAATTATTATGTTTGTTTCACTTATTTTTACATTTTTCATTGTATGATCTATGCATTACTTTGATCTAACATGGACTGGCATCATGATCCATTTGGATGTACCTATAAATCTAGTTTAACATTGAGTGAATTAGTTTTGGTCTAATTGTAGCTTTGTTTGCATTAGAAAATGATCTTTGCATGAGAGAATGGTTTACAATTCATTACTCAAATTTTTTGTTCTTTTCTTATCTTTTACTTAGCCCAAGTGCAACAATGCCAACATTTTTTTATCTCAGCTGACCAACTCAAGCAGAACCATGCTCCATTTCATCTAGATCACTTCTTTTCTTTTTCTTTACACATCTACAAGAGCATGGTGTTTGAAGTGTAGAAGACCTACATGGAGGCTTCTGAGGCATAGAGGAACCTACATTTTTTATTCCCTAGAGATTATAAACCTGTTGAGGTGGCATCATAGATTTGTTGTTTTAAAATCCAACCCTAGGTGTCACACTTTACAAAGCTTGGAATAATTTATTTTGTCTTCTTCTGAAAACCTACATTGAAATTTTATTTGCAGAATTGAAGACAATATGGTTGAGGCATTACAAGACATCTATTACATTGTATTTTTCACTATAAAATATAAATTTTCTAGATCTATGCTCCATTCCTCTTTTCAAGCTATGTGGACTTTTCTTTGGGAGGCATGAGATCTACTATGTGGAAGAGTTCAGTGTTGAAACCATCTACAACATTGTACCAGCATCAAAATATGCAATGTGGCATCCTTCCTTTACTTTTTATCATTAACCACATTGCAATTTTCTATATTGCTGCATTAGAAATCTGCTTGGAAGCAATGATGTCTTACAGTGTTTTAGATCTGTATTACTACGTTGAGTTTTCTTATCTACTACCTAACATGGCATTTTAGATCTAGAGAATACTACATTAGAATCCTTCCATATCTACAAGAATTTCCATATCCATGCATTGGAACATCTGATGAAGATTTGAACATAGGCATTTGAGCTTTTATTTGTTGTTGGCATCATATTTTTCTTGATGTCCCAACAATCCCTCTTATGAGTTGTATAGTGTTCCAGATATGCATTAAAAAATTTATTTTGGAAGCATTTTATCTTTCAAGGAAGGAGATCTAAGAATTGGTATTCTTCAGCCCTACATTTTTTTTTTGGAATTTGGTAGAGGTGTGTGGTAGAGGAGTTGAGAAGATGTTGTAGAAAAGATATTGTCTGGTAAGCACTAGTGAGGAAGCATTGGAAGTTTCTTGCATGGTTTAAAATAATCAACCTACAATGCTATGTTGAAAACATTATTGTTTTTCTCTTCGGTGTTGTGTTAAAATTCTTGTTTAGCTCTTATACCATGAAAAAGTTAACAAAAATCTTAGCCAAGATCTCTCTAATGGCTCATTACCACAACCATTGTTGCTTCAGCACAAATAAGAGAATAAATCAATTGATCACCAAAAAATTTGTATTCATCAAAGAGATGAAAATAAATTATAAAGCATATAAAATCATGAATATTACAAATAGAATGCACTTACTTATATAGGCAAGGCAAATCAAGAAGAAGCCTAAACTAGGCAATGTGGGATAAATCCCCAAATAGTGTTGAATAGTGCACCTAACAAACATGAAGTCATTCTTGGTTTTGTGACAATTCCATTGAGTGGTTAAAAGACTAGATTCCCTTACCAGTGGTACAATTTTTTAATCATTTGGTGCAAGTTTTATTAAATAAACTTTTTTTATGGGAAATTATTTGTTTAATATCTCCTAATCAGTAGCTCTAAATTGAGCACTATCTTTTTTAAAAGTTGATGTTTTTCAATTTCCCATGTAATGGTCCTATTTATATTGTAAAAAACACTATTTTATAAAGTGAGACATTCTAGGGGGTTATGTTGCATTGGTTATACTACCTTTGCTTACTTTTTGTGGTGATGTAATTGCTATGTTTTTTGAGTATTTATTGAGGGATAATTCAATACTTTTTATCTACCATATTTATTTTGTTTGTTAAAGATCAGAGAGTGAGGTCTAGTCTGGCAGGAGATCAGACCCCCTCACAGGTAACACATACTTCCTTCTTTCTCCTTTACATTATCATCATTTGTTGTACTCATGGACACATTTTTAGTTGAGTCTGACATCCTATTATTAAGTATGCATAGTCACTACTATTGTTTTTTCTATGTTATGGACCCTACATTATACTTTGTATACACATCTCAAATGTATTTTTGGTTGAGCTCGATGCCCTTTTACATGTGCTTTACACATTGTTATTTTTGGCTATTAATTCTCTTCTATGTGTTTGTATATATTATGGCTCTTTTTACTATTTATTTCACTCTTCTATCAACCCACAACTTGCATTAGTACATTGATACACTGGTAGTTATGTCTTGTCTCCTTGAGGCCCCTTTTCTTAGCACCTCACCTTCTCCTATAGAGACACATTTTTTTCTCCCTTATTTTTGGAGCATCTTCTGAATTTTTTGACACCACTTTTTGATAGTTGATAGTCTCCCACATCTTTATTGTAGTTATTCTAGTGAATCCCAGTGTCAACATGTCTTCTTTGATAGTTGGATAGTCTCATTCAACATAACTTAGAGCTATTATGGTGTATATAGTGTCAGTTTATCCAGTGTTTGAGTAGTGGATTTGGACTACTCATGCAGACCTTTGTTTCTCCACTCCATCCATTCAATAGTATGGGGGGTGTGATGTATATTCTAGTTTTTGATGTTGAGCATTCCTTGCGCATGTTATACTTTTTTTGTACTTTCATCACCACTGATAGTCTTTTTTATTGAAGCTATTATGGTGAAGCCCAATGTCAGTTGTTTTATTATTAAGTATTAGATTCAGATCACTCGTGCAGATTGATTTCTTTTGTAACTTATGAGTACTTGGAGTGTGAACTTATTTAGCATCATCTTTGGAGGGATTTTCTTGTTTTCTCTTCTTATTTTCTCTCTTTTTTTCAAGGGGGTGGGGGAGTTTTTCCTACAGGTTTTCTCTTTTTTCTCTATTTTATGAGAGTTATTTGTATTTTTCAATTTTTAGTGTTTTTTGGATCACTCCTTTATACATGGGTATCTTATTTAGGAATTTTGTTTGCCAAAACCCATATGAGGATTATTACATGAATCTATGGCCTTCTAGGTGATTTTTATAGTGACACCAGTGTGGTAGCCCCACTAGTCTTTGTGCTCACTTCACCATTGTGTTGGAGGGTGTTTAAGCGATGCTTCCTCAAGTTCATCATTTTACCAAGTACCTTGAAGTGTAGTATTTATGTTCAGTGATCCTCATATTTAACACCATTCCTAATTCTACTTGGTAGTTATAGTGACTCAATATCCATGTACTTTTGTAGGATAGATTGGCATCCATAAAGACACATGAATTCACACTGCATCTTCTATTGTTATCCCCTAAGGGGGGGGGGGGTGTTATAGTATCTTTTACTCATGCTTGCTAGGTTGGTCTTATGTGGACTTTAGTCCCACATTGTATAGTTTATCCTACATCTTAATTTTCCTTGCCTATATAAGTAAGTATAATCTTTATAATATATATTATTTATAATTTATTTTCATCTCTTTGATGAATAATAGTTGTTTGGTGTTTAATTGATTTATTCTCTTGTTTATGCTGAAACATCAATGACTGTGGTAATGAGCTATTGGAGAGATATTGGCTAAGAGTTTTGTTAACTCTTTCATAGCATATACCTTGTTTTAAAACTATTTTTATTTTGTTTCCAAAAAAAATTGGATAGTATATACCCACTTTCTTTTTTTTTTATCTCAATTGATAAATTCTACGTATAATATATAGAATTTACACACAAAATATCTAGAATGAAAATGATTAGAAAAGTATAAGACTAATAACTAGATCACATGATATAATAATTTTCATGGGAAAACCTTAAAAAGGTAAAAAAAACCCACAAATATGATATTCAATTAATTGAGAAAATCTGAAACTCAATACAAAGCCTTTGTTAGGTGATTAATTCACCATTATTAAATAAATGAGTAATATTAAATTACTCATAGTTGATTGTAATGTAGTTAGTTACCATAGTTAGTTGCTAGGTTATTTAGGTGGGTAAATATTAAAAATATTTTAAACTTAGTAATTGTAACTCTCGATTAATATTTGGGAGAATTTATTGTTTAGGTTTATTTTATAATTTTTATTTATAATAACTATTAAGAGCTTATATTTGTGTATAAATAAATCTTTGTAAACGTATTTCAATTGATAGAAATAAATATAAGGTGACTATTCTATAATATTTGGTATCAAAGCTTTGTAGAGATCTCTAAACCTATGTATGAGGAGAAGCCCGAGCTCTCCCAAATTTTATAGAGATTTATTATGTGAGGATTATTTTGTGCTCTCCCACACCAATCTAGAAGCAACCATAGAAGCTATAGACAAAAGCATTGAGGAGGAGTTTTAAAAAAGAGTCTAATCTTAGTGTTTCACTTGGACGTCAAAGCCAAACAAACAAAAAAATTTAAATATTGAAATAATGATCAAAGTGGTAACTTGGGGCGTGTAAAAGTGGAATCCATTATGATCTGATTGGAAAATTGGTGGTATCATAAGGAGATTAATGTTATAAAAAATATCATAGATTTATCAATCTTGACCAAAGTGTTTTGAGTTGAAGCATGGTGAGATGAAGTGTGTTGAGTTGGGCATATATATGTTGGCATCATCCTAGGATGTTGGAGTGACGTTTCAAAAACCAAACAAAGGATACATGTAAAATAATGTATTAGAATGATTTTCATTCTAGTATCCTACTAAAAAAAACAAAACAACATTAAAAAAAGTGTGATCCTCTTTGGCATTCAAATCAAAGAAGGAAGGAGTCTGACATTGAAAAGATCTACAAAAGCTTTGGAGAAAGGCATTAAAGGTGTTGGAGTAGATTTAATTTCTAAACGGAGCTTGGCATTTATATTTTTTTAGCTTTTAACATAATCAACAATTTATGTGTCTTTAGATTCAAATCATAACACCCAACCAGTTTTTAAATACCCAAATCCACCCATTTAATAATTCCTTTACTGGAAATATTCTTAAAACCACATGTTTAATTCTTAAAACCACCTTTCTAATTCCCAAAACCGCCATTTAATTTATACCTTTACTGCATTTTTTTAAAAAACTACCTATTGAGAAATTAATGGTATTAGGTGGGAGGGTGGTTTAAATAAAAATCATAATTTTAAGCCTTTATACATATATTTTGTCTCATATAAACTTGTCAACATACATAGTTGAGTTAGTGGGTATTATTTTTATTAAAGGAGAGGTTGTGAGTTCAAAACTCACTATTTAATAGACCCTCCAAATTTAAAAAATCTGCTAAAGTTAACTATAGGTAACTAATTTAGAGATAAAAGTGTAGAGTAAAAATACTCTACATTTTAGTAGCATGATCCAATTTTTTTTCCCGCATATTTTGGTCCAATATGGCAAAAATTTTAAACAGAGAGCATGATCTAATTTCCTTTTGATTCATTTTTCTCTGAAGTGTTGAACTCAGGCAGAAGCTACCAAGTGTCATTTTCCAAGGCACTTTTCATAATTTCACTAAGGCCATGGAACGTGCTATGTGTCCCATAGCAACTTAGCAGAATGTGACAAGTGTCAGCATCTATGTTTCATTTCGACATTCACATTTCAAATCTCTTTTGAGCGAAAGGTTTCAATCTGAATATCAGGATCAGGCAGAAAGTGCCAAGTGGAAATCATGGAAGGCTTAAATTTGCTTTTCTAAAAAGTGATGGAAGATGCCACGCATCCTAGCTAAAGAGATCGGAAGCCACCACGTGTGTCGAGATCTAAATTATCTTCATTTCACTTCACCGATATAGCAAAGACTGTGGTGGGTCTCAAGTTTTGTTTTTGAAGCAAGTGAAAGCTGCCAAGTGTCACTGTCTATGTAAATATGAAATGAGACCTAATTATTTATATGATATAAATAGAGTAAAGCAAAGACCACCACGTGTAACCTTTCATAGGTTTCTAAAAAGGTAGCTAAAAGAAGCAGAGACCACCACATAACCCCAGTTAAGTAAAGCAGAGATTGCCACATGTCTTTTATTGAGAGAAGCAAAAATTGCCACCTGTCCCTATGCTCCTTTTCAAGTTGCTCAAGCAAGAAAGGTTGTGGGTCTTATTTTCTTTTAAGCTATTAAAAGTTTGAAGAAGTGAATTACGACAGGTGTCAAAGGTGGAACATTCCTAAGCAAAGATATAGTAAGAGTATAGGTAAAGTGGAGAGTACCATGTGTCCTCAGTAAGGTTGTGGAACCCACCAAGTGTCATCCTCCAGTGTCTCCTAGAGTAATAAGAAGGTTTTCAAGGAATTGGCTGTGTCTTCTTCCATGGAATAGAAGGGAGTGTCCTGTGATCTATTTTCAACCAATGAACTGACAGAAGATAGAGCAGTTTATAATATAAGAAATATCTTCTATTAGATACTTCTAGTTTGGTTAGATTTCAATTGAGCCGTTAGATTGAGAACAAGTAGATAATCTAGAGTGAATCCAAGGCTACAAATAAGGGAGCAAAGATCACCAATAGGGATCATCATCAAATACCAGAGAATTTTTTTTGAGAGAATTATTGTCAAAAGTTTAGACTTTCTAGAGCTATGACTAGGAATATCATTTGCCTTTGTTCCATCTTCTTAAGTTGGAAGGTTTATGTAACTGTGCATGTTTCTGTGCCTCTTATGTGACTAGAGAATTAATGAGAAGATTGAATCCCGTGCCTTTGTTGATATTTTTTGTGTCATTTCAAAATTAGTCTAGGCTATGTTGTCAAGATTTTTAGACTTTCTAGAGTTGTGATTAGGAATGTCATTTGCCTTTGTTCCATTTTCTTGAGTTGGAAAGTTTATTTAACTGTGTGTGTTTTTATGCCTCTTATGTGACTAGAAAATTCAAATAAGAAGATTGAACCCTGTGCCTTTGTTGATTTTTTTGTATCACTACAAAAGCAGTCTATGCTGTGAGCCTCTATTTCTATTGTTTCCATCTTTTACATTGATCATGCACTTGTTTGCTCTTAAATGTAATTGAATCTTACATATAGTCTCATTGTGCTTAAGATTAAGGTCAAATTACATTTAGGTGCATCACCATAGTTAGATTTTATTTCTTGTATTTGTGTTTCTATTAAAATTCCTATCTCTTTTCCCAATATACACTTGATATAAAGAAGAGACCAGCTTCTTAAAAATCTGGAGGTTGTTTCAAGTCGCAAGTCCCACATCTTGAAACTTCCCATTGTTGGTGTTAGAAGCAAGTGCAATTTCAAACATCAACAGTTTTTAGCATGCCCAGTGGGACCAATCTTGAAGTTTCTTTCAAGATCGTATGAACCAGAGAGCTACAAGGAGTCATAGCTGTGGAACAGTAACCAGATCACAATCTGCTATAAATCCAAGTATTCTTTTGCCACCTTTGTTAACTAGTCGAAGAAGAAAAGTCAACCAGTTTATACCAACACCAAGAGAAAATATGGGAGCCCCTATACCCCCAATAAATAATGTAAGTTGGAACATTGGTAGTCCATTGATTCTCCCAATACCACCATCCACTTAGGACCTTATCCTAGTGAATGCCCTAAAAGCTCTGCCTAAATTTAGTGTGCAAGACTTTAGAACACTTGAAGAACATCTATAAGATGTATAAAATGTCTATGCTATACATGTTGTCACACAACAAAATGTGGCCATAAGACTATTAGCAGCTTCTTTTAAAGAGAAGGCTCTAGAATGGTACCGGTCCTTGACCCCAAATACCATCTCTACATGGGATCAGCTCAGATATATTTTCTTTGAAAGATTCAAAGAAAAGGGTGATAAGTCTTTTTTATTACAACAATTAATTACCATCCAAAGGGCACCATAAGAAGTAATGATTGACTTCAATTCCAAATTTCAAAAGACTTGGGAAAGAATCCCTGATACAGCTAGACCATTCCCAGGTATGGCCATAGTGTTTTATCTTAAGGCTTTGAATTCAGATATATCTGTTATGATTCAGTCACTTGGAGGACACACTTTGCCAGAGGCTTATGACTATGTGATCAGAGCTGAGAATAATTTAATAGATGCTAGAAAGTTACCCCCAAGGCCTCCCATGCCCATGTTCCTATAAATTTCCTTACCATTACCTCAAGAAGCCCCTAAATCCATAACCCCACCTATGTCTATGTACACATATCCTCAACCACCTGCTAAAGAAATTGTCCCTACTATCATCTGAGCTAGATGATATCAAGAATATCTTGAGGAAATTTTCTAATGAGTTGATTAATATAAAAAGATAGCAGAATACTTATACTAAATCCCAATACCAGGGCTATCAAGGAAATAGATTTTCATCTTATCTAAACCAATACCAAGGTCCTCCAAGGCAAAATAACCCTCAGACAGCAAACCAATTAGTTACAGTCCCTACACCCTCACAAACTATTCCTCTCAATTCAAATAGGGAAGTTATTCTAGGGCAAAATAATTATGTTGATGGTACCAATGCTTGGTTTTTCCCTTGCAATAATGCTCATACGCCTAGAGATTGTCCCATGGGTAATCTACAACAAAAAGTGGCAGAGCAAAGAAGAATGAATGGATAGTTTGCAAGTTCCAGTGATAATCAAGCTTACCAGTCTTCTGGTATGCAAAATTCAATTCTAGTGGATCAGATGCAAGGGATGTTGTTGAAAAAAGAGGAAGAAATAGCTCTAGAATATGCTTTGTTCTCATGGTTTGAAGATGAAGAATCAATATTCTTGAATGAAATTTCTACTTCCAAGAAACTAGTGGTGCCATCAGACTACTATACTAGATCAAAGAGAAGAATGGTGGAATAGCCTGAGGTTATAAATAGTCAAGTCATGGAGAATAATCTATTTCAAGGTCATCAAAACATAGCAATTAGACAAGAAGTGTTTCAGCTAGTGCAGAACCAAGTAATTCTTGGATAAATTCAAGAAAGGGCAAGGTATCCTTATTTTCCAAGAATTCAAACTTTGGGACCAATGAATGTGGTTGATCAACTAAAGATGACCCCAACACAAGTATCAATTTGGGACATATTAGCTATTCCTAAACAAAGGACACGGTTACAAGAAGCTCTTCAAAATCAAGCAATTCCTAAATGCACTGAAGGACCTACTGATAAAAGAAACCTCAAAGACACAATTCATCTGTAGACAATAACCTTAGTGAATAGTGCATCAGAGGTAAGCAAATACAAACCGAATTCCTTATATTTAACTAAGATAGGTGATTGGACTAAGCATAATCAAGAAAAAGAAAATAACCAGTTGTTAGTTATGACACATAATGACCCATATGAAAATTATAACTCTACTAGTCTGGGCACTTATGTTATTTTTGATGAGGACCATGAAATCCCAAATGTATCAAGGAAAGAAATGCCAACTACTCAAGGATCTAAAAAGGATTCAGAAATCTGGACTTTAAATTTTGATGGGGCTAGAAGTAAAAATGGTGCTGGAGCAGGAATTTGTCTTACTGCTCCAAATGGTGAATTTTTTTTAAGGGATATCCATTTTCAATTTGCTTGTACTAATAATGATGCCAAGTATGAATCTTTAGTACATGGGCTCCTATTAGCCAAGAAAAAGGGAATAAAGAATCTAATAGTAAAAGGAGATTCAAAATTAGTAGTAAAGAAAATTAGAGAAAAGGCAATAGTAAAGAATGTCAGGATGAAATCCTATAAGCACAAAATTTGGGAATTAATAGAAGATTTTGAAGCTTTTAATATTGAAGTGGTTTTTAGGATTCAAAATTTTAAAGTGGATATGATGGCACAAATTGGTTCACAGTTTGATATAGCAACTGGCCTATTAGTTAACAATGAGTTAGTAAAGGTTATAGTAAGGCCAACTATCCCAGATAATGAGGAGAATTGGCAAGTATTTGAAAGTAATTTCAAGTACTCTCATTCTTACAACAATCAAGGGAATTTTCTGATCAATTGCAACCGAATATTGAAGAGGCATATGGGGATCAAATTATACAATTAAAGAATAATAAACTTCCCAAAGGTTTAATCACTTTAGAGAACCTTCCTGATCCAGAAGATGTAAGCATGGAGAAGAAAAGGTTCCAAGCAAACAAAGCAGATTATTTTGAAATAGAGGTAAGTGAAGGGAAAAAATTAAAAGTTGGAAATTCTACAACTCAATTACAAAAGGAAAGGCTAATTGAATTATGCAAAAAATATGACAGAGTCATAACCTGGAGCTATGAAGACCTTCATGGATATATTAGAGACATCATTCAGCAGATAATAGAATTGATTGAAGGATCTAAGCCTATCAGATAGAAACAGAGGCCATTGAATCCAAGGATTGAGCCTCTAATGGTGGATGAGTTGTAGAAACATTTAGATTCTAAAATAATTTTTCCAATTAAACACTCAACTTGGGAATCAAATTTGGTACCAGTTAGAAAAAAGAATGGTGATATAAGACTTTGTGTAGATTTCAAAGATCTAAACAAAGCATCTTTGAATGATCACTATCCCTTTCCCTCTATGGAACATTTTCTACAAACTATGGTTGGATCATAGAGATTCTCTTTGCTAGATGGTTTCTCTAGATACAATCAAATTTGGTTGGCTAAAGAAGACCAATAAAAGACTACTTTTACTACCAAATGGGGAACATTTGCATATGCTAAGATGCCATTTGGCCTATCAAATGTTGGAGACACTTTTCAGAGAGCTATGGATGTTGCATTTTGGGAACTGATAAATAAAATCATCCTGATTTATCTTGATGATCTTACTATTTTTTCAAAGAATGTTGCTGATCATTTTGATCATTTAGAAGCTGTGTTTAAAAAATGTCAAGAATTTGGAATATCCTTGAATCCTAAGAAATGTATCTTTGTTATCCTTCAAGGTAAATTATTGGGACATATAGTATCTAAAGAAGGAGTCTCCATAGACGCAGAAAGAGTGGCAGACATAATGAGCTTACCTCTTCTAGTAAATAAGAAATCCATTTAATCTTTCTTGGGAAAGATTAATTTCATTAGTCGGTTCATATCTGACTTTGCAGGCTTAGTAAGACCAGTGACACTCTTGCTGAAAAAATACCTAATTTTCAAGTGGACTACCGAAGGAAGGCAAGCCTTTGAAAAGGTCAAGAAAGCTATCTCAATAGCTCCAGTACTTAGAAACCCAGACTTTTCTAAGCCTTTTGTAATGTATGTATATGAAGGAGAGCTCAGTATTGTTACTATCCTAACACAGAAGGATGATAAATAGGAGGGAGAGCATCCAATAGCCTTTTTCTTGAGGACTCTTAGGGAATATGAAACTAGATATAAATTTATGGAAAAATAAGCATATGTTATGGTAAAAGCTCTCAAAAATTTTAGGCACATAGTATCAGGAAGTAAAATTCTGATACTTGTAGCACATTCAAGTGTCAGAGAATACATCATGGAGGGTGAAATTACTAAAAAAAGAGCAAACTAGATAACTAAGATCCTTGAATATGATGTAGAAGTCAAACCCACTAATTAGTCAGAGGTAGGGGTTTGTGCCAATATATGACTCAAGAACTTGAAAAGATGATACCTGAAGAGATAAATTTAGGAACAAAAGAAGAAATTGTATTGAGAATACAAGAAATTGATCAGGAATTATGGGTTACAAGTAGGATTCATTTTATGAAAAATGGGATTTACCCAAGAGAACTCCCTCAAAATAAGAGAAGATACTATAGGATGCAAGGAGTTCATTTTGTTTTAATTGAACAGGTTCTTTTTCAAAGAAATTCTAATGGAAAATTGTTAAGATGTGTAGAAAAGGATGAGGTTAAGAAAATACTACATGAAATGCATCATGGAGTATCAGGTGGACATTTTTCTACAAAAACCATAGCTATAAAGATAAGTGAAGTAGGTTATTTTTGGCCTACTTTATTTATAGATTGTTATCAGCTAGTTAAAAAATGTCAATCTTGTCAATATTATGTGGGGATGAGAAGGAATGAAGCAATGCCTCTTAATCCTATAATTATAGATGAACCTTTTGCTCAATGGGGTCTTGACTTCATTGGAATGATAAATCTAGTATCTAGTATGGGTCACAAATGGATCTTAATAGCCACAGATTATTTCACCAGATGGACTGAGGCAGTGCCCCTCAAGGAAGCAACAAAAAATGTGATCCTAGATTTTCTAGGGAGTATCACTACTCATTTTGGGGCTCTTCACACCATAATTTTAGATAATGCTAAAGCATTTTTATGGTCCAAAGTATCTGAATTTCAATAAAGCATGGAATATATTTGAAAACTTCTTCTAATTATTACCCTTAGGGTAATGGTTTGGTAGAATCAACTAATAAGAACCTGATTAGACTCATCAAAAGAATAGGGGCTGATCATCACAAGGAGTGGCATAAAGTACTTAATTTAGCACTCTAGTCTAATAGAATTATACCTAAATAGGTGATCAAAATGTCCCCATATGAATTGGTATATGGGAAACCTACTGTAATTCCCCTTAGCTTGGAGATTCCTGCTCTCTAACTGATCGAATAGATTGAAAGAAGAAAATGGTCCCATGCAGGTCAGACTCATGAAACTTCTAGAAGTTTAAGAAAAGAGGGATGCAGCACATGATTCATTGTTAAAGTATCAAAAAATAATCAAAGACTCTTTTGATAAAAGAACTTCCAATCCTCAGTTCAAAACAAGCTCAATTATTTTGAAATGGGATGCAAGAGCTGCCAAGCTGGGTCAACACACTAAGTTTGAAGCATTATGGATTGGCCCTTATAGAATTCATACATGTAAACAACAAAATTATTTTGAGCTAGAAATAATGGAAGGTGAACCTGAAGAGATTCCTATGAATGGAATCTATTTGAAACATTTTAGTTAAGCTATGTTTTTAGCAATTTTTGATCATACAGGAGTTGTAGGTTCTTTTTGAGCAGGCTCAAAAGTCCTTGGGGTCACCAATAACTATAGAGTAAAAATACTCTACATTTTAGTAGCATGATCCAAAAAAATTTCGTACATACTTTGGTCCAATATGGCAAATTTTTTAAACAGAGAGCAGGATCTAATTTCCTTTTGATTCATTTTTCTCTTAAGTGTTGAACTCAGGCAGAAGCTACTAAGTGTCATTTTCTAAGGCACTTTTCATAATTTCAATAAGGCCACAGAATGTGCTACGTGTCCCATAACAACTCAGTAGAATGCGACAAGTTTTGGCATCCGTGTTTCATTTCGGTGTACGCATTTCAAATCTCTTTTGAGTGAAAGGTTTCAAGCTGAATATCAAGATCAGGTGAAAAGAACCAAGTGGCAATCATAGAAGGATTCAATTTGCTTTTCTAAAAAGTGATAAAAGATGTCATGCATCCTAGCTAAAGAGAGTAGAAGCCACCACATGTTGAGATCTAAATTATCTTCATTTTGCTTCACCAATATAGCAAAGACTGTGGTGGGTTTCAAGTTTTGTTTTTAAAGCAAGCGAAAGCCGCCAGGTGTCGCTGTCCATGTAAATATGAATGAGACCTAATTGTTTCTATGATATAAATAGAGTAAAGTGGAGACCACCATGTGTCACCTTCTTCAAGTTTCTAAAAAGGTAGCTAAAAGAAGTGGAGACCACCACATAACCCCAGTTAAGTAAAGCGGAGATTGCCACATGTCTTTTGTTGAAAGAAGTAGAAATCACCACCTGCCCCTATGCTCCTTTTCAAGTTGCTCAGGCAAGAAAGTCTATGGGTTTTATTTTCTTTTAAGCTATTAAAAGTTCAAATAAGTGGATTTCAATAGGTGTCAAAGGTAGAACGTTCCTAAGTAAAGATATAGTAAGAGTATAGGTAAAGCAGAGAGCACCATGTGTCCTCAGTAAGGTTGTGAAACCCACCAAGTGTCATCCTCTAGTGTCTCCTAAAGTAATAAGAAGGTTTTCAAGTAATTGGCTAAGTGTCCTCTTCTATGGAAAAGAAGGGAGTGTCCTGCGATCTATTTTCAGCCAATGAACTATTAGAAGACAGAGCATTTTAGAATCTAAGAAATATCTTCTGTTAGATACTTCCAGTTTAGTTAGATTTCAATTGGCATGTTAGATTGAGAACAAGTAGACAATCCAAAGTGAATCCAAGGTTATAAATAAGGGAGCAAATATCACCAATGAGGATCATCATCAGATACCAGAGAATTTTTTTTGAGAGAATTATTGTCAAAAGTTTAGACTTTCTAGAGCTGTGACAAGGAATATCATTTGCCTTTGTTCCATCTTCTTAAGTTGGAAGGTTTATGTAACTGTGTGTGTTTTTATGCCTCTTATGTGACTAGAGAATTAATGAGAATATTGAATCATGTGCCTTTGTTGATATTTTTTGTGTCATTTCAAAAGTAGTCTAGGCTATGTTGTCAAGAGTTTTAGACTTTCTAGAGCTGTGATTAGGAATGTCATTTGCCTTTGTTCCATTTTCTTGAGTTGGAAAGTTTATGTAACTATGTGTGTTTTTGTGCCTCTTATGTGACTAGAAAATTCAAATAAGAAGATTGAACCCTGTGCCTTTATTGATATTTTTTGTATCACTGCAAAAGCAGTCTATGTTGTGAGCCTCTATTTTTATTGTTTCCATCTTTTACATTGATCATGCACTTGCTTGCTCTTAAATGTAATTGAATCTTACATATAGTCTCACTATGCTCAGGATTAAGGTTGAATTATGTTCAGGTGCATTGCCATAGTTAGATTTTCTTTCTTGCATTTGTGTTTTTGTTAAAATTACTATCTCTTTTCCCAGTATACACTTGATATAAATAAGAGACCAACTTCTTAAAAATATGGAGGTTGTTTCAAGTTTCAAGTACCACATCTTGAAACTTCCCATTGTTGGTGTTAGAATCAAGCACAATTTTAAACATCAACAAAAAGTACATAAAAAAATAAAGTAAAAGGCAAAATAAAAAAAATTGCCAAAAAGAGGTTAAAGAACCTAAAAATGAAAAACAAGTAAATTTTCATTTTTTTAAAGTATTGTAAATTTATTTTGCAAAAAAAATTTATAATTGTATTACATATTTGATATTACACAAAATCATGAGTTTTTAAACTCAATGCAGTGTTCAATCATAGATATGCCTCTGACCTCATGCTTATGGGTAATGTCATCACACTTGAGTTTTTGCATACATAACCTAACATAACTATAATAACAATGTCTAGATATCATCCCTTTAAATCATCAGGGAGAAATAAGGCAAATTCACTCATAAGCCTTCCCCTCATCTACCCATTTGTTACAATTGAAGGGCATAAATCCTAATTAGTGGCATTTCTAAGTATATAGCAATGTTACTCATGTGTATGCAAAAATCCATCTAAGTAGGTGTTAGTGATTACATGAACCATTTTTAGTATTATCTAGGTACCAAGTATCAGATTCTTTCTCATACGTTTATGCCTCTTTATTATACCATCAAGTATAGAGAAAGGATGAGCTTCTTCTCCATATTAATGAGAATAAATGAGGGGAATGTATAAAATGATGTCTAATATATTAGTTTGATGGTATATAAAAAAGGAGACTTGTATACCTAGAGTGATAAGGAAATAATCCATCACCCATAGTCTTGATAATAATTACACATGTTCTAAAAATATTTCTATTAGATTCACAGTTACTCAAAGGTGACAAATACTTTACCTAGAAGACAAAGCTCAGAACTCAATTGAAGTTTTATGAAATTTGGTCTATAATAAATGGCTCATATACCTGACATGCAATGGACATTGATCAATAATATAAATTTGACAAAGACAATTAGAAAGCTAAGTTGATAATCATGTTTAGAGTATCAGATGAAGTTCAACCACACATCTTTGAAGCCAAAATAACTAAATAAGATTGGGATAAGCTTCAAATTGTGTATGAGACCAAAAATGAGAGCATAATTATACATTTATAAATTCAACTCCACTCTCTCAAATTGAGATCAAGATAAATTGTAGAGGCCTTTTTAAGATGCATTATAATGCTAAGGGTATCACTTCAATCCTTGGATGAGACAGATTTAGATGACTCTCTTGTATCTATTATCTTGAAAGCATTGTCATCCTCATACAAGATTTTTGTGACCAATTTGACTGTCATAGAATAGAAACTAAGTTTAAAAATCTAAAAAATATGTTGTAATAGGAAGAGGCTTTCAACACTCATGAAAAATAACAACATGTACTAGTTTCTCATCAATAGAAAGGCAAGAAAATATTCAAATCTTCATCATAACTTAATTCAAAGTAGAATTCACAAGGAGGAAATTCATAGAAATAATGTCTCATTTATGGTCATTAGGGACATGGCCTAAAATATTATTGGTACAATAACTTTAAAAAAGGTTCTTCTAGTGGTCATAAGTTCACTAACTGACAATCATCACCTAGCTCATTTATTAAGCCATAAGGACAAAAAAAGGAGACTTGGTAGAAGAAATCAAAGCAACATTGTAATATTATTGAATAAGAAGAACATGATGAGGATGATGACTACCTATGCTCTATGGATATCCATGATGTATCCACATCACAAAGTGACATATGGTAGGTTGACTTGGGTGTAATCTAACACATGACAGGTAGAAATGATTAGCTTTTCAATTTGAAGGACACCAAATTAAATCATGTTTCTTTAGGTGATGATACCTCATATAATGTGTAAGGAATTGGTAACATTACCTTACCCCTAGGCACACAAACATGTAAAATCATAGATGTTCTCTATGTACTTGGATTAACCAAAAACTTGTTATTAGTAAGTCAACTCTTAGACCATAATTTCAAAATTGACTTTGACTGTAAAGGTGGAACAAAATTGTGTTTAATCAAAGATAAATCCAAAAACTCAAAAATTATCACATGAGCATCCAATGTGAACTATATGTTTTATATTTATTTCATTCAAAAAAATAATCAATAATTCATAGCAAAGGAGACAAACTTGTCATAATTGTGGCACAAAAGATTTGTCCACATTAGTTTTTGATATCTTGACACACTCCACTATAAAAACATGGTAGGATGCTTACCACCTCTTAAAAAGGGTACAAACAAATGTCATGATTACTTAGCAAGAAAGAAACATCAAGTTCCATTTCAAAAAAGTACCTATAGATCTAATGGTAAACTTGATCTGGTTCACATAGATCTATGCAGACTAATGACACCTAACCATGCTAGATTTAAGTACTTTTTGCTATTTGTTGATGCTTGTTCTTTAAAAATTTTGATCTACTATTTTAAAATAAAGGATCAAGCCTTTGAAACTTTCAATAAGTTCAAAGTGGATATTGAAAATGAATTTGGTCAAAAAAATCAAGACCTTTTGCATAGATCATGGGGGGAATTCATTGGTAATGAGTGTAAACATTTTTTTCAAGCAAATGGCATCCATCATCAAATGTCACCTCCACATACACCATAGAAAAATATAGTTATTGAATGGAGGAATCATAATATTTTATAAATGGTGTGATGTATGATACATAATTCAAGCTTGATAAAGGCATTTTGGGTAGAAGCTACCAAAACTACCATATATCTACTTAATAGAGTACTCATTGTATCTCTTGATGGAGTAACACCACATGAAATCTGGTCAGGGAAAAATCCATCTATAGCACATCTTCATGTTTTTATATGTAAAGAAATTATGAACATTCCCAAAGCAGAATGGATTAAGCTTGATATGAAAGCCAAAAAATATGTGTTCTTAGGGTAAAATGAAGAAGCACTTGACAATAGACTCATGGATCTAAAAACTAGAAAAATTTACACTAGCAGGGATGTTGAATTATTTAAAAAGAAAGAATTAGAATTTCCTTATACAAGTGTTCCTAATAAAGAAACCAGTCTCATAAAAAATATAAAAGATGGTAATCTCCTAGATGAATATAATAGTGATGATGGGAATAATGGTACAGATCCACCACCCATAATAACTACTCAATAAATGCCTAAATGGTATATAAATACTCTCAGAGATGCAAAACTAGATGGTGTTCCAAACACATCCACCACTAGACTAAGGAATCAAAGTATGGCTCATGGTGAGATCAATTTGGCCTTAATGAGTATAATTATTGAATTTGTTGAGCCCTCTACAATTTAATAAGCCCTATAATTAAAACCTTGGAAAGATGTCATGAATGCATAACATAATTCATTAATGAAAAATAAAACATGGCAGCTTATAGATCTTCCACTAGAGAAGAAGCAAATCAAATGAAAATGGATCTTTAAGATGAAGTACAAAGTAAATGGTAATCTTGACAAGCATAAGGCAAGACTGGTTGTGAAGGGGTATGCTTAGAAAGAAGACATTGACTATAAGGAGACATTTTATCCCATAATAAAGATCAAAATAATTAGGATTATTTTTTCTTTAGATGCATAGTTTAGTTATAAAGTCCATCAAATGGATGTTGAAAGTGCCTTCCTTAATAGAGACTTATAGGAATAAGTCTACATGACTCAACTATAAGGTTTTGTCAAATATATAAAAGAAGATAAAGTTTTTAGACTTGTAAAATACTATATGGTCTTAAATAGGCTCTCAGGCATGGTATATCAAGATTGATGAACATCACTTAAAACATGGATTTGAAAGGAGTCCATATGATCTGAATATCTACCCCAAATAAAAAAGGGGGAGATACTGATTGTAGTTGTATATGTCAATGATCTAATCATCACTTGTAGTTTAGTTAATATGATTGAATCAACAAAGAAATATCTAAATTGATCATTTGACATGACAAATCTTAGGCTTCTACTTTATTGTCGTAGTTTAGAAGTTTGGCTAAGAGAAAATCACATTTTTGTATTTCATCTCAAATATGATAGGACAATGCTCAAAAAATTTCAAATGATGGATAACAAACCATTTTATATGGAGATAAAGCTTCAGTTGTCTCAAGTAGGTCCATCACCATAGGTAAATGCAACTCTATATTGGTAGTTGATGGGGAGTCTCATTACCTAACCTACACTAGGCCAAACATTAGCTATGTTGTCAATTATCTCTCAAGGTTCATACAAAAGCCTAAAATCAATCATTGAAAATCATTAAAATGAGTATTGAGGTTATATGAACTATAGATTTTGTCCTATAATATAATAACAATGATAAATTCTTAATAAGATACTCGGACTCAAATCATGAAGGGAACATTGATGATAGGAAATCCACTTCAAGAATTGTATTCTTTTTGGGATATAGACCGATATCATGGGGGATTAAGAATCAAAATTGTGTTTCAATGTCCTCTATAGAATAAAAATATTGCATCATAGGAAGATCTATCTATGAAATGAATTGGCTCAGATGTATACTTGAAGGATTTGGATTACTATAGGATCAACCAACAATTCTTCATGTAGACAATGAAGGAGTAGTGAACCTTGTTCACAATCTAATGTTTCATGAACACACTAAACACATTAAAGTGTAAGTTCATTTCATCCATGAACATGTTTAAAACAACAACATCCAACTCTAGTATTTCTTGATAGATTAATAAAGTGCAGATATTTTTAAAGAAGCATTTGTGTGGGAAAAGTTTGAGGCATTTAGAGAATTTCTCTCCTATTCACTTGAGACAATATTGAATTAAGGGAGGAATGTTAGGTTGATTAATTTACCATTATTAAATAAATTAGTGATATTAAATTACTCATTTTATTTTAATATAATTATTTATCGTAGTTAGTTACTAGGTTATTTAGGTGGGTAAATATTAAAAATCTTTTAAACTTAGTAATTGTAACTCCTGATTAATATTTAGAATATTTTATTATTTATGTTGATTTTATCATTCTTATTTTATAATAACTATTAAGATCTTATGTTTGTGTATAAATAAATCTTTTTAAATTTATTTCAATTGATCAGAATAAAGATAATGTGATTATTCTACAATAACCTTCCCTTATCATTTATTTACATAAGCCTTCATAAAACCTTTGTAAATATTTGCCACATGCAAATATCAAATTCACTGAGTGTGTTCATAGTGAATAATACAATAGGGTTAAAACCCTAACTATAATAAATATTATGGGAGTTGACCATTATAACTAGAGGGTCCATCCTTCTCGAGAATCATTTAATTTGATTGGTAAATAATAAACCATAGTATTTTATTATTTATTTACATTAGGTTTTCACTTTGTGTTAATAATAATAAATCATTATTATTTAATAATACACCAAAGTATTCTAAAGGTATAAACTATCTCACTTAGACATTAAATGTTTTAACACTCCCCCTTAATGCTAAGTGGGGACAAATGTCATAATAACCTTAATACATGACTTATACTATGTATACAATTAAAGGATTTAAAAACCTTCATCATGTCAAACATCACCTTTTAAAATAAAAAGAATTAAATTTTATAAACTAATATAAATTAAGTCTAGGATAGCATGATCGTGAGACTACATCTCATAGTTTCTCATGAATAATCATCTCAACATATTTGGAGCCTTTTATAACATAAAGACCTCCATTAAAGAGTATGCATTTATGTATTGAGGTAAAAAAGTAAAACTATCACATGATTTTATTCAAATCATATAACTTTCATCTAAAGTTTACAATGTTTTATAATGAGAAGTATATAGAAGAAGAAACACATGGTCGTTAGGAAGTAGCATTGTCATGCACACCGGCCCCCTTGCCCCGCCCCCCCCCGCACACCCCATTAATGGTAACTTAGAGAGGCCTAACATTGCATAAAACTAATAAAATTTAGTAGCACCAAGTGATTTTTTGAATATATATGCCACTTTTTCATCTGTAAGACAAAACTACATATCAATATCACCATTAAGGACTGTATCTCAGATAAAATGCACATAAACTTCAACATGATTAAATTGTTAGTGATACATACCTACACAAAACTTAAACACATATCCAAAAGTATATTTATGATAGCATAGTATGGCTAGAATCATAATAACCAAATACATAGAGATAAAAGATGACATATATTTATTTGTGGTAAAACACAATTAAAACAATCAAGTCATATTTTAAGCAAACAAGTTCACTACTTTGATTTCAAAGTTAGTGAAAAAACATAAATTATTATATGCAATTCATTATTGGATGTCTCCAATAGTGACAAGATGAGCATCCCCAATTGTCATGTGATGTGCATACAATAATTTACTAATAATATGATACTAATTTTATCCAAACATTAGATAGCCTATAAGAAATAACTAATTTTATCATTTGAGTTTTATCAAAAAACATTATAAGTTTAATATGCTTCAACAAAAGATTGAGGTATAACCTATCATACATCAAATATGGATAATTTTAACATGAAATTCCATCATCCAATCAAACAAATATGATATTGAAATAAATAAGTTCATAGATGTATGGATAAAATGTTTAGTAAAGTAAATTATGAAGAGCCAATAATACAAACTCCATTTACACTTTGTATTTCATAACATATCTTATTATCAAACAAAGCATATAAGGATGTTAACATAAACAATCAAATTATAAAATAATCAAATGAGATTTTCTAAGCATATTAGCATGGAATTGCCTCAGTAATAAAATGAAAGCCTTAAAACACAAAATATACAAGCTTATCGAGCATGATATTTTCACCAAATAAAATAACTATGATCATTTTGTCAAATTAAACATAATGTTATGCATATAATGTATTTCAATGCTAACTCATATGAATTGAAAATATATATATATATATATATATATATATATATATATATATATATATATATATATATATATATATATATATATATATATATAATTTAATTTTTCATCTAAGACAAATATATCTACTACAATATAATTGTAATAAACTTTTTTCAAGATTCAAATGAAATCATTTTACTAATAAATAAAATGTAGATGAGACACTATCAATATAGTTAGTATCTCTAAAGTAACAAAAAAATAATTTTTTCAAAGAAAATGAAATTCTATCAACATATATGTATTTTTAATGTAGAAATAAAAATATTAAGTAGGGATTCTATTCAGAATATACACATAAGTATTCAAGGCTCTGACCCATAAGAACTAGGAAGAACATTTATAAAATGCAAAATTATTTGGTCCATCTCAATAATGGTGTAGTTTTTCCTTTCAACAATAATTTTTTTTTAGGAGAATAGGGAGTTGTTAATTCTATTTGAATACCATAAATAATGTAAAAAGAAATTTTTTTTTACTAATATATTCACCATCATTATCGGTTCTTAATCCCTTAATATAAAAATTAGATGCATTTTCAATAAAAGATTTAAATTCTTTAAATTTAGATAAACATTAGATTTATTTTTAATGAAATATAATCAAATAATTCTAATTTAATCATGAATAAAAGTGATAGTATACAAAGAACCATTAAGAGATATAACTTCAAAAGGTCCTATAACATCACTGTGAATTATTTCTAAAGCATGTGAGGAATTCACATCATTATTCTTGTAAAATGGGTTAGTATGTTGCTTACCATGAAAAAAAACCCTCATAATTTTAATGATCAGAGTGGATACAAATAATTATAATAAAAAAAATATTTGTAGACATATCATGTCAACTTCTAAAATTAACATGTCATAATCTTTAATGTCGTAATTGAGATTCATTCTTACTATGTGATGAAAGAAAACATGCAAAAAAAGGATAAAAAATGTACAAACTATTTTTTTGAACCCATTAAATAATCAAATACCTAATTTAGTTTCTAATGTACCATTTATCTTTAAGTAATGTTACAATGAAATTATCATTAGTAAGTTTTGAACAAGATAACAAGCTCTTTTTAAGCTTTGATACATATAAAACATTAGCTTTTCCCTGTTTAGTTGTTTCTAAGAAAGAACTATCTCATTAGTAAATATTTTTAAAGATATCTCTATAATCACATAAAATATTAGATAATAAAGTCATATGGTGTAATGTACTACTATCTAAAATTCATTCATTTTCATTTAAAGCAAATAAAACAACATATAAAGCAATAATATTCTTATCACAATTATTATCTTGATTAGGTTTTTTATTAATTTTATCTTTGTTATTTTTATAAGATTGACTGTTAAATCTATATTTGTTTTTATAACAAGTTTTTTTTCTATGACTAAATTTATCACACATATTTTAATTCCCATTAAACTTAGGTTTATGATTCTTATTACCAAATTTATTATTCCTATTTGAGCTAGAAGTAGAATTAAGGTTAGATTTATAGTTATTATTGTTATCATAAATAGTATTTAAGGTGAGGAGTGTCTGATTGACATAATATTTAGAATCAAAATTGGTCATAACTTGTTCTTATTGAATCAAGATAGCAGACAAGGTGGTAAGGTCAAGGATATCTTACTCAGTTTGATATTTATAATTCAAAATTGAAATGAAATTTCTAAATTTTTCATGAATATTTAATTGAATGATAAAATAAAATAGTTGATATAAAATAAAATTATATTTAAAACCATCTAATTGAGATTTAATGTTCTTAATTTTATCAAAAAAATTAACAATATTTTCATCACATTTCATAGGTGTAGTTAGCAATTCAAGGATTAACTTAATATTTTTTTAGTGGAAAGTTCCCTCATGCATGGATTTAAAGAGTTTCTAAACATCACTAGGAGACTCTTGATTACCAATGCGGAGAATGAAAACATCCTTAGCACTCCACAATATAATGAACATAGCTTCCTATGATTTATGTTGAAATACATTGGAAAGCTCAGGGGTCACATGTCATCTAGAAGGGGATTTATTAGTCCCAATGAAAATATTCCATAAATTTAAAGCCATGAATTTTGCTTTAATTCAAAATTTTCAAATATTAGAGTTATTTCCATTAATTATTTGTGATTTATCTAAAACAAAATTAGATAAAGCCATAAATTCCTTTTAAGAATGATAGTAAACAACTACTTAAAATGAATCTTTTTTAGTGTGGATTTTAAATTTATTTTATTTTAAATAAAATTAAAATTGTAAACAAGTAAAATGTGTTCAAATATATTCTAAACAATGTGAAAATATTGAAACAAATTACACTAATTTATGTGTCACAAGAGTCACACACATAACAACTATTTAAAAAATATAGTTAAAAATATGTAAAATATATAATAAGAGATTTTAAACAAAAAATGAACCACACCAATGCATCTGGAACATGCCAAAACTTATGAATCAACTAGTTACATGATTATGGTTAACAAGTTTTTGACTAAGTCAAATGTCACAAGAAGGTCAACAAAAGAGAGGAGTTTACACATGAAAAAATTGGCAAATAAACCAAAACATAGAATTCAAAAATAATCAACTATAAAAAATTAGCTTGACCAAAAAAGGTTAAAAGAAATTTTGATTAAGTGGGTTTTGAACACTAGACCACCCTACTTATAACATTTGGCAAAATAGCAACTACCGACTCATCTAGTAAATTACTTAAGATTTTACATGGACTTGTTTATATTTAAACATTTTTAAAATAATTATATGTGTGTGTGTAAATACCAAAATTAAAAATATTTTCAAATGAATTTACTTGTTTTGATAAAATATCAAATTAGGTGGTCCCCTTGTGTATCCAATGAAAAATAAAGAATTAATAATTAAATTATTTATTAAATATATGTTAAAAGAAAAATGACTGAGAGGGGGTGAACCAGTCTTCAAAACTTTCCTTATCAATTATACTTAAGCAATCATGAATCACTCAAACAAGCATATATATCTAGCAAGCATAAACATCAATCCATATAAGCATGAAACACAAGCAAACTTCACATATGTGGGAAACCCTCAAAGTAAATAAAATCCATTAATATCTACAAATGGACTATATTCCCATAAGATAAACACCAAATTTAGTGAAGCACCAACTTCACATGGAGCACCAACCCCAAATAACTAAGTATTAACTCAACTAGGCTTTAGTAAGCATTAAATTTCAAGGAAGCACCAAACCCTTATATGACTCATCACCAACTTAGCCACTTGAAATCTTTGATCACCTTAAGAAAAAATTGTTGCTCACAAAACATATGATGATCACCTTTTTTTTATCTCTTCTCACTGCTCTATCCATCTCAAACTACCTTCTAGGATTTTTCAATCAATTAGGTCTCTTTAAGATAGATTAGATCATATGACCTTGATTTTATTATTTAGACACAATATTAGTTATTCATGACTAATATTATGCACTCTTATGATGGTCTACAATACCTTCTTCTGCTCAACAATGTTCTATATCATTCACATTCACACACATCTCAAATAGGCCTAAAACTACCTTGTGTGTGTGTGTGTATGTATGTATGTATGTAACATGTTATAAGTCTTATTTAAATGATAATCCAAGTTTTCAAGTGTATATGGATGACCAAGAAGTATATGAGCAAGAGGCATACATATATACCTCTTATAAACCTCTTGCTCATATACCTCTTGGTCATCCATATACACTTGAAAACTTGGATTATAATTTAAATATGTCTTAAAACATGTTTTATACATGTATAAATTATTACAAGAGATTGATCATAACATATACGACCAAAACCTCTTTTAGGCCTTAAGGGGACCTAATTCAATTAGGTCTTCATCAACACACATTATCCTATGATTTTATTGTAAAATATTAAATATAATAATATAGAAGTAACATATCATATTAAACTAAAATATACCCCTTCTAAGCTAATCTAGGCTCTATAACACTTTTTATATCCAACCACCATTTGAAGCACACCATTTGAACTGTTCACAATTAGACCTTCTCATACACAAAAAAATTGTCTTGAACTAATGGAAATTAACCACAAATTAGATAAATAACCATGGAAATAAATTACATATACATAATATACATGACTTTAGGGTCATTACCATATTATTTATACTTTATAACTCATGGAAAAAGGACTAAAATACTTCTTTGCAAATAGCCCACTCAGAACTGCCTGAACACTCCAAAACCCAATCATGAACAACTTGATATTAAACACCTTAAAAATCACTTAAATTTATCATTTATACATTAAAAATATCATTTTACATCTATATTTCATTATAAAGTACAAATATCACAAGGTCTAATGTCAAATACTAGTGTTGCAAACCCATCTTTTGACCTTAGTACACATAATCAATCCAAAACCAGATAAGTAATTTTGGCTTCAACATTTAAATCACTTTAACTAAATATAAAAAATTATAAAATGGATTTATAGGACATAAATTTTTTAAAAAAAAACATCATGTAAATTATATAATTCAAATTAAATTATAGAGCCTTAAACTCATCATTGCAACTTGGTTACCTAGAACTGCCAATTTTCTTTAAAGACTAGTCATGGTGACTCAGACCTCCAACACCTATATAGATATATTCAATGACTTAAAATTCATATATATGATATTATTATACCATTATAAAATTATAAAATATAAATATTACATGGTCAAATATCAAATATTGGTCTTGCAGACTAATTTAATGACCTTATATCTTACTGTCTTATCTACACTAGACATGTCAACTTGTGAGCAACTTTTTCACTATAATCACCGACCTCCAAAAATTATATCAAATATTAACATGTATTAAAATTAATTAAAAATATATACATTCACTTAATTTCATCCATATTCCTCGATAACACATTCCTAAACCTCTTCTCATTGCTATTTGGGTATTTTGACTGTTTACACCATTAGGCCTGTTAACGACTCACTATCTTGGATGATTAGTTTATCATACCTAATGGTTATAACCTATCCATAAACCAAAATTAACATAAAATAAATGTTTTAATCTTCAATCTTCATCAATTTTAATACTTTAACTTGGTCAAATCTAATTTCTACAATAAATTTATAAGAAACTAGCACTTTTCTATAAGGTCTACTCACACATCTGACAACTTAATCACACCTAAAGGTAATTGGGAGAGTTGAATACATTTTACAATAATTTTTATATCCATTTGAGACCAATCTAGGTTTTTTTAACAAGATATTTCACATTGGGTCCTTGTTAGGGTTTTAGAGAGGTTTAACATAGGTTTTGGTGTTAATGATTGTTCATAAAAGATACCCCCTTAATCCAAAAACTATTACTTATAATTTGATCTAGGAACCTTACCCATATACCATGAATATCTTTAGTTTCAATTAATAATTTACACATGCCAATAAACACCTAAAATTCCTTCTCGGGTTTGCATGCCTTCATTATGTGTACTTGGGAGACCTCAAAATCAATTTTCATGCCTTTTCTTGTAAAACATGACCTCAAAATGCATGAACATCCTTGAAAAAACATACCTCACATATGATAATTCTTATATGATCTCAATCAGCTTAGAATCTAATCATAGCCTCTCATTAGGTCACACTCTTTCTCTTTGCCTTCTTATACCTTGAATTACAAATCACATTAGGCATTGAAATTGACCTTTATGCCTCTTTCAATGTGTTCTCCACATAAATCACAAACTCAAGCAAAATTTCTAATTCTTTAAAACTAATTTACATCCTTCATATTCCTTGGTAATAGATAATGATGCCTCATTAGGCCAATTAGGGTCTATAAATGTTCTATTTACAGACTAGATGTATAGGTACTACCCTTTAAGCTCACCCTAATAATATTATGATTAATAAAATTATTCACATAGATGATCAATCAACCTTATAAAACCACTCATTCTTATGTGCACCTAGTTCACCAAGTTGTCATACTCATACCTTCTCACAAGGTTTCTTCATGATATGACTAGTGCCATGACCAGGCTTCTTATGTTCTTTAAACATGACATGTGAATTTTAAACACTTTTAAAAGTGTTTACACTTCACTTACATGATCATACAATGTCAAAAAACCTTTCACAAGTTTATGCTTACTTACTTCACCAAACTTCACTAAGCACACCTTCTCATAGAGTCTAGACTAAGCTTCTCAAGACACCTTGTACTCAAGAACTAGTACTCAAGCATTCTTACATCAATTTTATCAAATAATAACACTAATTACATATTATTTTCACACCACTACAACAACCTTGATATCAACTAATAGAATAGATATTTATTTTGCCTTCAAATTCTCTCTTGTAGGTTTCATTCAATTTTTCTCTTATCACATGGCTTCCTCATCATATTAAACACAAAAGCTCATGTATTAAATACCAATCATGATGAATATTTATCAAATGCACGTTTACATCAATGGAATCAACCTTGACATCAAGTGACATGAACCTTGCGATCAATGACAATACTTCTCAATAAACTCCCCCTTTTTCATTGATAGAAAAACATTCTTTAATCTAATCATTCTCATCTCCCCCAATCTGGTCAATCTTCCTTCTTGAATTTTCTCCCCCTTTTAAATTAATGACAAATGGTCATACACACTACAAATTTTAGAACTACACATTCTCTAAATAAAATATCAACACATAGAATATGAAGCATTATAGGAATATGTTCCCCCTTTACTTAATGCATACCTCCTTCAAATGAACTTAGATTACAAGACCACTTCTCAAAGATCAATCAATATTATTCATGATAGATACCAACATTTTGGCATGAACTAAAGAAATAGTAATAATCCTTTGTCTCTTGTATGCTATTTAACAACTACATTTGGAGATTATGAACAACCTGGACAACTCCCCCTCAAACCAAACATCCATCATGATTCTACTAAGTGAAGAGTGTCTCCATGAAGCATAATGGAGTCACCCCTTTCCATAGGAAACTAAAACAATACAAGATTAATATATTCCTAGATCTCTTTTCTCTCACAAGATTGGATATCTTTTAGGATCCTATTAGGCTTGATTAGAACCTTAGGTTTGGCTTATTCATCAACCATTTGATCATCAATATGAGATAATAATAGAAATTTATGACTTTATTTCATATCTAAAATATTATCTATCATAAAAATTAGTCTACTTGATATTGTAGACTGATCATGAGTCACCTTTACTATATTTGGTTTCTACACATTCATTTGCCTTCTCTCTTACACTCTAGGGTATTCAAACCTTTTATTTTATCTTGATGAACTTTTAACTCTATTAGGGTAGAATCTTAAAATGTGTCCCACACTATGAAAACTATAACAAACAACCTCATACATATCTATTGACTAATGATTCCTTTCATAATCCCATGCATATTCATTTTTAGAGGATCTTTTACACTCTCTTACTCTATGACTAAACTAATTGCATGCAAAATAGTAACCATTTAATGAATTAGCTTACCTTATAGCATTAGGCTATCTAATTTGTCTTTTCATGTTGGCCTTCTTGTATTCATTATCCTTTTCCTTGACTTGAGCTACCTCCTTTTAGTCTTCTTTGAAACCAAGACCTATCTTATCACTTACAGACTTCTGACTACTCAATATGTCATCTAGAGCCTTAGTGCTCTTTTTAAAATTCACAAAGGTCTTAAAATTTCTATATTCCCGATCCAAATCAACTTTCAAGGATTCCATCTCATTTCTATACCTAGTGCATTCTTCCTATTTAGCTTTCAATCTAGCAGTGACTATTTCCATATGTGCTTCAATATGATTGATGATCTCATCATACTCCTTGGATGTGTTACTCAATCTCTCCTAAAACAAACCAATTTTCTCCTCATAGTCCTTAACTAATGAACTTAGTTTGTGAGTCTTTCTTCTTTGGAATTTCAACCCTCTAGAGCACTAACAAATTCTACATCAAAGTTCACTTCAACTTCTTTTTCATCTGATTCTTCATCAATCATAAGGCCTTTCTTATTTGAGCAACCCTCATTATCTATTTATACATCCATTAATAAGGTTTCATTATTGTCATGTAAATGTTAATTATTATCATAATCACTATCATATGTGCTTGTGTCACTTAAATCAGATGAGTTATCTTTTTTGGTATAAAAACTTTTCTTATTTTTTAATGACCCATTCCTTATCTTCATACTTCATGAACTCCTTATTTTTGTCAGGATTATAGATATTTTTATCATCTCCATGATGTTTATCATGTTCTTCATCATTATTAGTACTATCTTTGTTAGTACACTTAGATGCAAAGTGACCAATCTTACCATAGTTGAAACATTTGGAAGGTAACTTACCCTTGTACTTCATAGATCTAAACTTCAATTTCCTAGCAAACATGGGTATATTTTCATCATCATCATCAATATTTGAACATACCTCATCCTTGTCCTTATTTGATTTTAATTTCTTATCAACTTTGAAATTTTATTCCATTTTGGTAGATATTCCTTCATTTAATCTCATCTCATAGGCAATCAAGATGCCATGAATCCTATCCATCTCTAGCTTGTCCAAATCTTGTATCTCTTATACTATAAACACTTTAGAATCAAACTTAGGAATTAGTGATCTCAATACCTATTTTAAAACTATATACTCTTTTAATTCTTCTCCTAATCCTCTAATGACATTTTCAACTTAATAAAAATTAAACAAGTAAGATGCAATGATTTCATCTTCAAAATTTCAAACTAGCTTTGATGGGTCTACAACTTGGCCATATTCACCTTGATGTCTCCTTCATAGATAGTCTTAAATTTTTCCCATATCACAATGGATTAATCATAGTAAATCAAATTCAAAAAATCTACCTTTGATATACCAAATAAAATGGCATTCATTTCCATGGAATTTCTCTTACTTTCCTTTTTGACTGTTGCATCAATTGGTAGTGTAGGAGGTAGAGTGTATCCATCCACAAATAACTACCATATGTCATGGAACATTGAAATCAGGTATGTCCTCATTATAATTCACTAAAATTCATAATTTTTTCCATTAAATAATGTATCTTTAATCGTAGAGAACCCACCTTGAGCTTACTAACTAGCCATCCCCGCTTCTAGGATCTCGTTTAGGATATTAAGCCTATTTCAAAGGACCCTATCTAACAACAAATTTTAGAATAAAAATTAATAATATATGTGTTGAATAAATCTTCAAAAAATTATTTATGAATTATAATTAATCAATCTTGAATCATTTAAACAAGCACATAGATCTAACAAGCATAAACACCTATCCATATAAGCATGAAACACAAGAACACATCACATATATGGGAATCCCTCAAGGGGAATATAAATAAATTATATATATAAATTAAATATATTCATATAATACAAACACCAAATTTAGTGAATCAACAACTTCACATGAAATACCAACCCCAACTAGCTAAGCACCAACTCAGCTAGGCTTTAACAAACACCAACTTGCAAAGAAGCACCAACCCCCTAAATGAATTAGCACCGACTTATATACTTGAAACATTTGATAAATTTCATAAATATTTGTTTCTCACACAATATATTATAGTCACCTTATTTATCTCTTCTCATTACTCTATCCCTCTCAAACTACCTTTTAGGCTTTTTCGCTCAATTAGGTCTCTTCAAGACATATTAGATCATATGAGCATGATTTTAATACATATACACACTATTATTTATTAAATAATAAGAATATACACTCATATTATGTTCTAAAATACCTTATTATACTCAACAAGGTGTTATATCATTTGCATTCACACACATCTCAAATAAGCATAAAACTACCTTATATATATACAAGCCTTTTTCTCATGTACCTCTTGGATGGACATATACATTTGAACACTTGTATTATCCTTTAAATAAGTATTATAATAAATTTTATACATGTATCAATAATTAAAATATATTGGTCATGGCATATAGGACCGAAACCTCTTTTAGGCCTTAAAGAGACCTAATTTAATTAGGTCTTCATTAGCACACGTTACCCTATGATTTCATTAGAACACATAAAAAATACTCATATGGAAATAAAATATCATATTTCATTTAAATATACCCATTATAATCTCATCTAGGATTCATAACACTTTTAGAACCAACCACCATTTGAAGCACACCATTTGAACTGTTCACAATTAGGCCTTCTCATACACATAAAGTTTATCTTGAACTACTGGAGACTAAACAAAATTTAGATAAAAAACCATGTAAACAAATTACATATACATAATATATATTAACTCAGGTTCATTACCATATTATTTAGACTTCACACCTTAGGACAAAAGGACTCAAAAACTTCTTTGCAAATATCCCCCTTAGAACTACCAGAACACTCCAAAACCCAGTCATGAACAAGTTGATATTCAACACATAAAAGAGCACTTACCATGAAAAATTATACATTTAAAATATCATTTGAAATATATATACCATTCTAAAGTATAAATATCACAATTTATAATGTCAAATACTAGTCTTGTAGATCCATTTTTAACCTTAGTACACATAGTCAATCTAGAACTAGATAAGCCATTTTAGATTAAACATTTCAATCAATTTAACTAACTATAAAACCTTATAAAAATAATGGATATTATATAAAAGTAACAAACAAAAAAATCATGTGCATTATATACTTTAACTCAGTGCATAGATCCCCAAACTCATCACTACAACTTGCTTACCTGGAACTACCAGTTTTGATTAAAGACCAGTCATGGTGACTCAAACCTCCAACACCTATATAGATATCTTTAGTGACTTCTAATGCATATATATGATATTATGAGACCATTATAAAATTATAAAATAAAAATATAACATCATCAAATATCAAATATTGGTCTTGCAGACCAATCTCATGATCTTATATCTCACTTTCTCATCTACACCAAATAGGTCAACTTGTGAGCAACTTTTTCACTATAATTACTGACCTCCAAAACTTATATAAAACATGAACATGTCTTAAAATTCATAAAAACATATCCATTCACTTTGTTTCATCCCTATTCCATGATAACACATTCCTAAACCTATTCTCACTATTGCGTAAGGTTTTTTAACTATTTATACCATTAAGCTTGTTAGCGACTGGTTATCTTGGATGACTAGTTTAACATACTTGAGGGATATAACTTGTATGCAATCATAAATGCATCAGATCTAAGATAGATACTACTTATGTTTTCTATTTATGATACATTATATAGTTAGGTTCATGATGAATATGGATCTAATAGACTCGATTAGGGGATCTCTTATTACAATAATATCACTAGGTAGGGTTCCAAAGCCTCCAATCAAGCAAAATCATGCAATAACTCTAACTAGGTCTTATGTTTTCATATTCACTATACTAATAACAAGTAAAGAAAATAAAATGATATATTTCTCACCAAATTTTGTGGCAAAATATGGGGGTTAGTAAACAAATGAAATTAAACATGCATAAAAGAATCTTCATTAAGCTATGTATAGGTAAAACCCTAATGCATGGAGAAGAAGAGTAATATTATTCAAAATCCATTACTTATGCTACTTATATATACTAAAGAGAGGATAAAAGTTATATATACTTAAATAAAATATGAACCCATTGAGACTCAATCTCTCCCTTGGCCAAAGGTGTTTCACAAGAGTTTATCATGGTTTGTAAAGATCTCTAAGAAAGGCCAAAACATCCAAGACTTATCCATAAGACTTGATTCTTCTCCAAGTAGAAACCCTAAGATAAGACTCCTAAAGTAGAATGGTGAAATATAATATTTTAAATAATAAAAAATGAATAAATATTGATTTCTCTCAAATAATGGTGAATGGATGTGTTTATATAGGTGGATCTAACCTTAAACCCTTCTACAATTTTTAGCCAACAGGGTCAAACCAGTTGACCTAGTATTGAAAATTAATAAAACATACTAGGTAATGAACTATGATGGCCATGGATGACTTATTTATTAATAATATATTGAATAAATGATGCATGAACATCATCAAATTCTTCTTACATTCTAATTCTCATACAATCTTACTCAAAATCTGAACATGTCGACACAATATTTAAAAGCCATTTCATCTATTAACTATTGATGGATTAATTTATATTAAAATTCAACTCATTTATAGATTTACCACTTACAATATTTATCATTTATCATCATAGGATAATTAATTCCACTTCTTATAATGCCATTTTGTTAACTTCTATCACAAATATATGCCGTGTATGTAGTCTTCCATTTTATTGATATGATCTACCCACATTAATTTTGGAGATGGAATCTTAATTATGTATAATCCATGAGCAATGACTATTGTATGGGTTGAAATATGTTGAGATATGAATAGAAAATGAGTGATGGATTTGACTGCAAGGCACAATTCCCTATAAATTACAACCAATACAACATACCATATATACAAGTTTATATTTTCTAAAAAGCATAATCTGATCCAAATACATATGGAACTATTTTTTTACCAAAGATAGGCACAAATTATCATGCTTATTAGTATTCATTGTTCATGAGTCTCTAATTTTTCATACTTATATAATATGATACATTACCTAATATTAAACATTCAAAATAAGTTTTATCTTTACTCACAAGAGATTTCACTCAAACATCCTTCTTGACTGACTTACACACAAGCACCTATATGTGGTTTAAAACTCAGTCCTCTATAAACGATTCCAAAAGACTTATTTAAACACAAAATAAATTGCAATTGCTCTTAAATACCTTATATAAATTGTACCTATGTTTTTAAAATATTTCAATAGATGATATTACAGATATAGAACTTTTTGTAAATAATCCTTACCTCAGATTGTGACTACATTTTCCTCCTTATAACTGACTATGTTTTGGAAATATATCCTTTGATATTAATTCAATAAATATCTAATTAGACTCATTGAATTTTTATTTTCAAGGTGCTTCTACTATCCAATTTTTAGAATTTTTCATTGAGTCATTTTTGAGATATACTTATTTTTATATGACTGTATTTTATCTCAAAAACTTGAGAGAGTACAATTGAATAAAAATTCCATTATCTTTAATTGGATAACCAAATATAATGAATCAAATGGATTATACACTTCTAATATTTCGTTATTCCAAAAATATTAGACTCCCATGTAAATTTATACACATTCAATTCTTTATGCACATTTCATCTCTCACTGGTAAACCTGTCATTACTCTGATCTTCTGCCTTAGTCAACTATTTAGATTCAAAAACATACAAATTTCATTAAGATCTTCTGAATTACACTCATACACACCTCATGGAAGTAAAAAAGAGTCATGGGGTCAATAAAACATTGTTTTATTATTCAATTCTTCTACATATATTATAAAGTCCTATAAACTATCATGTACAAGACCATAAGTCCTATTTTTTTTCTATTCCTCCTCTCATATCCTATCTCATTTTTCTTATGTCCAAATCCTTTTTATTACATCTCATGGATATGTTCAATACTTATCAAAAGTCTTTATTTGGTTTTGGTCTCAAGATTCTCTCCCCTTATTTATAGCTTATCCTTATCTCTTTTCCTTCTTTAAACCCTTTACAACATATGAATCTTCTCCAATCTTCTTTACCCTTATCTTTTGACTCACTTCTATGAGTATTCTCATTTTAGAATGACTTTTATTTTGACACAACCCTTTCACTTCGATTTTGCATGCATAACTCCTCCAAATGAGCATTATGATGACCTTTCTAATGGGCTTACCACAACATAAATCCTCCTCATCAAGCATTCATTAACCCCTTATTATTCCTATTTACATGTAAAATTTACCATATTATAATAGGCTATTTAGGACCCTTTCATAATCTTGATGTCTATTAAAACTAGTCAAAAGGGTTTTCATGGATTTATAAATATTCATACTAATTTGAACTACTATGTAAGACAAATGAAGCATTCCAAGCTTCTTATAGAAATTTTACATGATGCCTAAGACCTCCTACATCATAATTGAACTAATTTACATGTTTACATTAATGTTCTCTTGATGCTCCTGTATCAAACTTCCTAAGAGGAAATTTTTTTGAGCTCCTTCTCAAATGAGATGTTATTCTATTCTTCCATCTCTTCTGATTATTTTGAACTTTATTTTGATTAGCTACATAATTGTTCTCATTTTCATTTTCTTCTCCTCTTCCACATTTGTCTTCACCATTTTCTCTTGTTTCTTTATACTCTTTACCTTTTAATATCTTGTTGTACCCCAAATCTAATGTATCTTCTTCTTTATCAGCTTCATATTTTCTTTGTTCTTCATTGACTTGGTTTAAAATCTCCATAATCTCAATTTATACTTTATTGATATCTTCTTCATTTCCTAGTAGGTCTAAACAATTATATTCTTCCATGATTTGTTACCAAATCATCTCATCATCATCACCTATAAACACATACTCAAATTCATTGTCAAAAACAAAATTTGAAGGCTCAATGGCCTCTTTAACTAGTTGCTCTAATTTCTCTTTATCTTTTATATTTTCATCTTCAAATATTATATACTCTTCATCCATCTAATAAAACTAATTATAAACCCCCTTATGAGCTCCTCCTTTAATATTTTCTTCAACTTGTGTCAAATTAGACACTTTTGGGCTTCCATCAATGATTCTTTGGATTCTTTCTCAATGAGCCCATTCATTGGACCCATTACTTCATTCTCATTAGTTGAAACACCTACATTCACAACATCAAAGGAAAAATTAGATGAAAAAAATTGATGTCATTTAGCCCCTTTACTTGTATTTTATTAAAACACCACATTCTTTATCTCCTCTTCTTCTTCTAACTATATAATCATCCTCTCTCTCTCTCTCTCTCTCTCTCTCTCTCTCTCTCTCTCTCTCTCTCTCTCTCTCTCTCTCTCTCTCTCTCTCTCTCTCTCTCTCTCTCTCTCTCTCTCTCTCTCTCTCTCTCTCTCTCTCTCTCTCTCTCTACAATTTTTTTCCTCTTTTATATAATCCATTTTATAAGCCACTTTACCTTTCTCTTTATCTCATCTATCAATCCTTTTCCTCCACTTTCTTGTAGGATCTCCACCATGATCTGTAGTTTATCTATCCTCTCTTTCAACTCTTGTATTTCACTTTCCCTAATTAACCCTTCCTTCACTAGGTTACTCTTCTTTTTATTTTGGTTCTCCTTTGGTAGTTTTTCTATCTTCTTTTATCTCTTTTTCACTATAATTTTTATCTCAACCAACTCTTTGGTATCTTGATAAATTTCTTTAAGTCTCACCTAGATCTATTTCACTCTGGTCTTTTGACTTTCCCTATCTAAGTATTATTTCTTGGATCTACACTAAGAAACTTATGTGCTCTCCATTTGAGATTCTCTAAGCTCTTATATTGAGATTCCTCTGATATTTCTCTCCACTTAAGATTTATTTGTTTTATTTTCCTTCTTAATCTTTAATGGCTTACTATCTCCAGAACCACAACTTCCTACAAGACCTTCAAAACTACAACTTCTTTAACACTGCAACTTATAATCTATAAATTCATTATAAATTACAAATTATGAAAATTAATTAAATTTAAAAGATATTTTCCTACACTTTGATACCAAAAATGATGCATGAGCATCATAAAATTATTCTTATAGTCCAATTCTCATACAATCCTACTCAAAATCTAAATATGTCAACACAATATTTAAAAGCCAATTAATTTATTCACTATTGATGAATTAAATTCAAATCCTTTAAAGATTTTCCACTTACAATATCTACCCACATTAATTTTGTAGATAAAATATTAATTATGTATAATCCACAAGCAATGACTATTGTGTGGGTTGTATTATGTCAAGATCTAAATGGAACATGAGTGATGGATTTACAATTCCTTATAATCTGTAACCAATATTCCATGCCATATATACAAGTTTATATTTTTCTAAAAGGTATAGTTTTATCCAAATACATATGACACTATTATTTACCAAAGATAGGCACAACTTATCATGATTATTAGTATTCATTTTTCATTAGTCTCTAATTTTTCATACTTATATAATATGATATGTTACTTGGGATTAAACATTCAAAATAGGTTTTATCTTTACTCACAAGAGATTTCACTCAAAGATCCTTCTTGACTATCTTACACACAAGCACCTATAGGTGGTATAAAACACAGTCCTCTATAAATAAATCCAAAATACCTATTTCAACACAAAATCAATTAGAATGGCTCTTAAATCCCTTATAGTAATTATACCTATGTTTTTAAAATATTTCAATGGATGATATTAGATATATAGGACTTTTTGTAAATAATCCTTACCTCAGATTGTGACTGCATTTTCCTCCTTATAACTAACTACATTTTGGTGATATATCATTTGATATGAAGCTAATATATCTCTAAGTAGACTTGTTGGATTCATATTTTCAAGGTTATTTTAATATCCAATTTTCAAAAAAAATAATTGAGTCATTTTTTAGATATAATAATTTTTATATGACTATTCATAACTATATTTTGTCTCAAAAACTTGAGAGAGTACAATTGAATAAAACTACCATTATATTTAATTATAAAACCAAATATAATGAATCAAATGGATGATACACTTCTTCATCTTACGTTATACCAAAACTATTGGACTCCCATGTAAATTTATACACATTCAATTATTCATGCATGTTTCATCTCTCACTGATAGACCTATAATTACTTTGATCTTCTTCAGTCAAATATTTGGATTCAAAACCATATGGAGTTCATTAAAATATTTTGAATTACACTCATACACACCTCATGTAAGTAAAAAATATTCATGGCATCAATAAAACAATATTTTATTATTCAATTTTTCTACATACATTATGAAGTCCTATAAGTTATCATGCAAAAGACCCCAAGTCTTTTTTTTTCTATTCCTCCTCTCCTATCCTATCTCATTTTTCTTACATCTAGATATTTTTTATTACATCTCATGGATATTTTCAATACTTGTCAAAATTCTTTATTTGGTTTTGGTCTCAAGATTATCTCCCCTTATTTTTAGTTTATCCTTATCTCTTTTCCTTCTTTAAACCCTTTCCAACGTATGAATCTTCTCCAATATTATTTATACTTATATTTTTTCACTTACATGAGTATTCTCATTTTATAATGACTTTTATATTGACACAACCCCTTCACTTGGTTTTTACATTCATAACTCCTCTAAATGAGCATTATGATGACCTTCTTAATGGGCTTACCACAACATTAACTCCTCATCAATCATTCATCAACCCCTTATTCTTCCTATTTACATGTAAAAGGAGGTCTACCATATAGTAATAGGCTATTTAGGACCCTTTCATAATCTTGATGTCTATTAAAACTAGTCAAGAGGGTTTTCATGGCTTTCTACATATTCATACTAATTTTACCTACTATATAAGACAAATGAAGCATTCAAAACTTATTATTGACATTTTTTATGACCCCTAAGACATCATACATCATAATTTAACTAATGTACATGTTTAAATTGATGTTCTTCTAATGCTCCTACATCAATAACAATACAAGGTCGATGTGGCTAGCATGGTCATGTAAATTTCCAAAAAGGGGTTTAGGTGGTAAATGACTAGAAGTGTGTGAAAAATAATATTCAAAGCTTAGGGGAATGTTTTAGGATCTAGTTGGATTCGTAATAAGTGGAAATAAGGGACAACAATCTTGAAAATCACCAATGGTTTGGCAACCCCTTTTTTGGTGCACCCCTTAGGGAATGCACTCAGAGAGATTTAAATTTGACAGGTTCTTACAAGATAAAAAGAATTCATATTTGATAAAAGTGTGAAAATATTTGTTAATACATATTCCCCAATTTAAGATCATCATGTGTCATTCAAGTGCAAAAGTGGATGGTGCTTCTAGAAAGAACATAGTAACACACAATGCCAAGGCTAAAAAATGTTACAATATTTTAAAGCAAAAATAATTGAAATTTAAATGATTGAAAGGTAAATAACTAAAAATTAAATTTAATTAATACCTTGACTTACCTTTATCATTGATGGTTGTCTACTGTGTTTGTGGTTTTGATTTTGGAGGGTACAGAGACTACTTTTGACAAACCCAAGAATACAAAACTAAAGAGCAAAACAAACAAACAAACAAAAGAAAGCTAAGATAATTGGTGATATGTGGATGGGACATAATTATAAATTTATCAAGATGGGGTGATAAGTGATATGTTAGACCAAATGACCAAGTAAAAATTTAGAGTAAATTAGGTAATTGAAAAGTTAAGGCTAATAAAGACCAAAAAACATAAACAAGTAAACCTTAAGTAAGAAAGTTAATCTCACCAAGTCAAACCAAGGATACATGTCAAAATATGGTGATCAAACATCAATGTAAAAGTAGTAATAATCCTTACTTAAACAAAGATGGTAGGGAAAAATGGTAAAACAACATTGATGAGTGAGTAGTAACAATTCTTACTCAATCATCAATGGAAAAAGGTGCATAAAAGGGAAAACAACATTTGTGAGTGAGAAGTAACAAGCTAACCTCAATCAATAATGGAAAAAGTACATGAAAGTAGAAATAGACTCAAGTGTCCAAAAAAAGGTAGTTTAAAAATGACAAATGGTAAAAGAAAGCAAAGAATTCCTAAAAATTATAGAGCCATAGTGTAAGTAAAGTAATCCATAGTTGCTCAAACATGTTATTTTTTCTCTAAGGATATATAAATATAAAACAAAGTATTACTAGCATTTTTTTAATATATGAAGGATAAGGAAGTATAGAAGAATGAAAACATATTTAGAATCACAATTTTCCTATCAAAGGGGGATTGAAATGGGTGGAGGGGAGAATGAAGGTAAAACCAAGGTAGAGGAACTCTTTATCAAAGTTAAGACACTCAAATTAGGTTTATCAAAACAAGAGGAATTTCAACCTTAAGGAATCTGAAGAACTTATCCTATCTACCCAAGTCTTAGGTCATCAAATAAAGTATGTATATCTTCCCATGAAGGCTGTATGCATGAAACGTAAAATAGACCTACCTTCTCATAATGTATTCCTCATTCCTCAAGACTCCTTAAAAATTCATCAGTCTACTATGAATATTGGGTACTTACATGAAAAAAAAAGTAGCACCATAGATTTTTTGAATTCTCCTATTCCAATATACTAGCCTACCATACCCCAATAGACCTCAACTCTATTTTGAGGTCAACTATGGAGTTGATATTAGATTAGAGATAATAATATGTGTTTATAATCACATCTTTTGGTGTGATTTTGACTTTATAAATTTAAATGTTACCTTTTGTATATTATTGCCTTTTGTTTCAAATGATTTGTATTTTAACTTTATTGATGGGTTTTTATTCCTCTTCCATATGAATTTTAGAAACCAAACATGGGTGATAAAAATGAATTTCATTTGAATACTTGGAAATTGGTTTAATAAGAGAGAGAAATTAGAGAACATGGTGTCTAAGAGTCTCATAAATTTAGGTTAATTAAAATTTATATCTTGACATCAACATTGTTCTATATAATGTGGAGTTAAAGGAAATAAAATCAAGATGAATGAAACATGAAATAATTTGAATTACTTCAAATCACAAAAATGTGACAAAGGGTAAAAAAATGGATATAATGATAGAAAAGTGTGATTCCTTATCATAATAATGATAGAAATGGAGGAAAACATGCTAACATTTAATTTTTGTGTAGATTACATCTACTAAAAGAAGTAAAAGTTAAAGTTGAGAACAAGGATCAAGAACTTGTAACCATTGCAAACACATTCTAGAAAAATGAATGAAAAGATGGTGATTTTATGAGAAAGGCTAGGTCTTATCCATGGTCTTACATTACAACTCATAAAACAAAAACCCATGAGGGTGTCAAAAATTATTGGAAAAATAAATGAGATAATAAAAAGATGATATTTGTGAGGAAGGTTAGGTCCTATCCATGGTCTCACACTAAAACTCACAAAGAGAAACCCAAGGGGTGCCAAAAAGTGTGTAAAAAGTATTAAAAAAAGAGGATAAAATTATATCATGATGAAAACTAGATCCTATCCATGGTTTTATAGTGCAACTAATGAAGAAAAGGGGAAACCAAAAGGAAAGACTAAGGTTTGTGAAAAGAGAGAACTATTGTAGAGGGTGAGACTTGTGTAAGTAATATGAAAAAAGTGTTAGATAAATAGCATATAGAAATCATGAAAAAAGGGAATGGTTTAGGCAAAATACTTCTTAAGGAATTTTTCATTGGTAGTCTCTTTGAAAACATGGCCTTCATTGGTTTTAAGGTGATAGGTACATAGACCAAGAATATCTTTGAATAAATAGGGACCCCACCATTTTTAGGCATATTTACCTTATTTGGCATGAGTATAGTTTAATTTAAGGACAAGATCACCAACATTAAATGTGTGAACTTTGACTTGTTTTTTATGTTGTTTGGCAATACAAGCCTTGTATTGGTGATTATGTTACAAAGAAAAAAGATGGTGTTCATCAAGGAGATTGAGAGCATGAAGGCCAACTTCACATAATTCTTAATTGGGTATGATAACATGAAGAGATATATGAAGAGAGGGAAAATTAAATTATAATTGAAGGATTAACTTAGAACTATAGACTAGAGAGAATGACATTGCCCCAGTAGTAATGCATATGCTAGTGCAATAAACCCAAAGAATAGGATAGAGATGAAGGTGTCAATCCATGCAGGTTTCAAAATTTGTCTTTTGGATAATTTTATTAAGATTTTTTTTGGTGGTCTCAAATTTTCCATTACATTATGGATGATAGGGTATGGAAAATTTATGATTGATTTTAAGTTTAGCATAGAGTTTTTTGACATCTTTATTTTTGAAATTACTATCATTATCTAAAATGATAGTATGAGGGACACCAAAGTGGTGAATGATTTGATTAAGGATGAATTTGGAGATGATGGTACTAGTGACATTAAAAAGGGTCATAGCCTTAACACATTTGGTGAAATATTTAGTGGTTATGATGATAAATACATGCTTATCTTAAGAGCGAGGTAATTTAACTATGAGATCCAATCCCCACATAGAGAATGGCTAGGGAAATTTTATAATTTGAATCTAAATTAGAGGTGAATTAATAAAATCATCATGTAGTTGTCAAGGAGTACACTTTTTATCAAAATTTATGGCATATTTTTCAATAATAGGCCAAAATCATCCCATACATAAGCATTTGTGAACTATATCATGTCTGCTACAATTGCCACTACAAATACCCCCATGTGCTTGTTTAAGAAGAAGAGGTACCTAATATTGCATAAAATAATAGATCAAGGTACCTTTAACATTATGATAATATAGGATGTTATATTGAAATACATAATTACAATCTTGTTTGCAAATGTGAGTATTTTCATATAATCTAGGTTGGGAGAATAAATTTGATGTTCCAAAAATTGAATGATGTCTTTGTACCATAGGCTTTATCAAATGGTGATGGGTTTAATGTGAAAGATAAGTGAATCATGTGGTTGAATATAGGATGGATATTTTATTATTTAGATAAGAAAATTGGGATCAATAATAACTTGGTGTGGATGAAAAATATATATTTAAAAAGTGAGGGAATCAACAATAGAATTTTAATCTTGAGGGATATGCTTGATAGTGAAAGAAAGGATATATTTGGTGAGAGTAGTTGAAATTTGATGATAAGAAATAATATTCTCACTTTTTCATTTTTAATAACCATTTACTTGGTGATAAATGATATAATAATCACCTAAATCATGTAGGTATTGGATATCTAAATCAAGAACAACTCTCATGCCTAAGATTAGAGCTTCATACTCTACCATGTTATTAGCGACATCAAATGTTAAGAGAAAATATAAAGGGATGATTTTTACAAGAGGTATTGTAATAATAAAACTTTCCCAATATCATTTAAGTCATTTATCACCATGAAATTTAAGGGTCCAAGTATCTTCATGTGAATCAACATTGATTTCAGGAAGTTCTTCGATAACTACTTTTTGTTTAGTAGCATCAAGGAGGATAGCTGATTCATCAAGATTACTTACTTCAAGATAAGAAATTAAGTTATGGAATTAATATTTAATATATATGTCTTGGTTTATACCTTAAATATAGAGAATATTTTCATCTAAAATACTATCTTAAAGGTGATTGGTAGTAGGCATAAAAGCTACAACAAGTTGATTAGTGATGATTTATCCTTTGACAACTTTTTGAGTAATAATTCAAAGATCAAATTCCATGAGAAGGTACATCCAATTTTTAATTATATTTCCAAGAAGAAAGGATTTGGAGAAGTGATGAAGGGGATCATAATGAATGATGACATAAGTGGTCTAATAAAGCATATAATGTCAAAGTTTTTTAGCTACAAAATATATGGCAAGGCAATCACATTCAAATTTTGTGTAATGTTTCTCATAATCAATGACACATCAATTGATATAATATAAGGAATATTATCATCTTTTTGGGAAAGCATTACCCCAAATGATATAGGTGTGGAAAAAGTATATAGGATCAAAGGTTAATCATTTGAAGGAGGACGAAGATTAGGTGGGTGAAGCAATGATTCTTTCATATTATCAAATGATTTTTGACAAGGATATATCAATTTTATATCATTACCATTCTTAATAAGATAATTAATCGAGTGGATACAATAATCCATTTTGAGGATGAATTATCTAATTTCCCTAAGTTTACCAAGATACGTGTAAATTTGTAGAATGGATCGAGGGATGAGCATGTTGTTAATAGAATAAATATTGGTAGGATCAACATCGATGCCATAAAGAGAGACTAAGAATCTTAATAATTTGACATATGTGACACCAAATACACATTTATAAGGATTTATTCCAACTTTATATTTAAGAAGATATTCAAAGATGATGTCAATATCATAAAAATGAGTCTTGTGACTTTTAGACTTAACAATGAGGTCATCCACATATGTTTATACTATTTTGTGGATAAGTTCATGAAAGATATGATTCATTTCTCATTAATAAGTAGCTTTGGCATTTTTGAAGCCAAATCATAGTTTAACATAGCAATAGGTGTCCCATTCCATGGTGAAAGTGGTTTTATGTTGATCCTTTGAAACAATGTGAATTTGATTATAGTCAAAGAAGCCATCCATAAGAGATAAAATTTCATAACCAGTTGTGGAATTAAAAATGACATCTATTTAAGGTAGAGGAAAATTATCCTTGGGTAAAGCAAGATTAATATTATGAAAATCAATGCAGATGTGAATGACCATAGTGACCTTTTTCTGAAAAGGAACTATATTATAAACCCATTAAAAATAGTCCACTAGTTTGATAAACTTACCATCAAGAAGTTTGATAATTTCTTCATGACATAAGGTATAAACCTCATGTGGAAATTTCCATTACTTTTGATGTACATGTTTGGCATTAGGATAAGTAATGATATTGTGAAACACAATGCTATGGTCACTACTAGGCATATCCTCATTGGACCAAGCAAAGATCTCATTATATTTATAAAAAAATAAGATAAAGTTATCATGTTTATAGGTGAAATTTTGTGATAAATTGTAATTGGTCAAGGACATGATAGTACCATATTTAATGTAATTATTTTCTTTAATAAATATAACATTTCCATATTGGAAATGGTATGGTGCATCAGGTAAAGGAGAAATCAGATTAGCTTTAGGATTGATTCTAGTGATGAAATTGTTGAAATAAGGGGCTTTATTTTTGAAATTCCTAAGTTTGTGTTGTTACTGAGGAAGTTGAGGCTCTCAAGAATAAAGTAATTCAAAAATATCTTCATCACTAGGCAAAGTGGGAAGATGAACATAATAATCAATATCTACTTCAAGATTGAGAATTTTATTACCATGGCGATCATATTCATAATGTATTTGATGGACATATATGGCATTGACATCTAATGTAGTATTGAGAGTAGGAGTAGATGGATCAGATGGTATTAGTGTATCAGATGGGATTGGTGTATTATTAGTTTATTTTATAGGGAAGAATTAGATGTAATGATTGGATTCGTATGTGGTAGAAAAGATGCAATAATTTTCATAGGCTTGGAAGGTAGGAGTTGTTCTACCACCCAAGGTGTATCATGAAGTGAAGAATTGTAAGAGGTACATGACCTTTAGGATGTAATTCGTGATTTATATAAATGGTATGGACATCCTAGTTAAAATAATGTATTTGAGATAAATTTTTATAATAATTTTGAATATCCAAGTCTCGATATTGAGCTTGGGTTATGATGTAGTTATCATCATAGGTTGGATAAATGGTACGTACTTGAGATTCAGGGGGAGTTTTAGAAGGTGAAATTCCAATGTTACTAAACATTTTTGGAGACATGATGAGAGGATCTTGGAATAATCTTTCCACTCCATAATCATTGAAATTGAAGGCATATTCTAGTAAAGAAGGATCCTAAGTATTGCATGGAGGTGGAAAATCAGTTATCTCATCAATGAGAGGAATAGTATGATCACAAAGTAATAAATAAGGAGGAAACCACTCTCATATACAGGGAGGTATCTTAATAGTGTTTCAAGTATATTTAAATTCATTAGGTTCATCATCATCTAAATTAGTAAGAGTGACTTGTAAGTCTAGATTGATGTTGATAAACCTAGGTAAGGGATCACTATTAATGGTAGGAATGATAGGGATGAAATATTGAGATTTTGGATTAGGAAGTTGAATACTCTAAGGGTTGTGATTAGCCTCATACTTATACCATTTGTTGTTAAGTAAGAATTTGATGCTTTGACTATTGAAAGAGGTGATGGACCTCATTTTATGAGTCCAAGGAAAACCAAGGAGTATGCTATAATATAGGGGCAAATCAAGGACCATAAGTTTAGTTTGAACGGTCTTAGGTCCAATTTCTAGGGTAAGATAAATACAACAAAGTGGATTTTGATTATTTTTATAAAATTCATGATAGGTAATGTGGGTTTGTTTGAGATGATCCTTGTTATAATCAAGTTGTTGGATAAGCCACAAAGATGTCACATTAATACTAGACCCTTCATAAACTAAAAATTTATGAATAAGGGTAGTATTAATGGCTATTTTAATGAAAAATGGTGGACCATTAGTGTGAAAAAGTATCTTGTCATTAATCATGTCCTATTCAATAAATTTAATGGAAGGCTTAGAAGAAGGACAAATAGTTTCAATGGTATGCACATTGGTAGATTGAGGCTCTATAGGGGGTGCTTCTTCATTTATAAAATATGGATCTTTGATTTTTTGTAATTGTTACATAAGGAACTTGTGATGATAAGGGGAAGTAAAAACTAACTCTATAAGTGGAATCTTACAAGGAATGGAGTTAAGTTCTTAGAGAAAGTGCCAATGGGATTCAGAAGAAGAATTAGTGTGAGTTTTGGAAGGTAAGGTAGATTTTAAAGGAATGGAAGTTGTTGGGGGTTAAAAATAAGGAGGGGGTTCCTCAGGGGCTTTTGAATATAAATGAGTGTTTGTAGTATCTTTAAGAATTTTTTATTTTAAATATTGTTTCTTAGTTTTTATGACAAGATCTTTATGAGCTGATTTGTAATGATAATGAACCTTAGTTCTGTTAACATATTGAGAATTATTGTAATATTGGTCATAATTGACATCAATAGCAAAAACACACTTGGCATTTTATTGATTATTAGCTATGGAAAATATTTTTGGTTATTCTAATAAAAATATTTGTAATCATGTTATTTTTGAGAGGTAGTGTTATACTTTTGATGTCGAAGTTGGATCATGGCTTCATGATTAAAGGAATCACCAAGCACATAAGAGATGATAGATTTATTAATCCCTTAAAAAGTTTCATGGGAATGACCAATGTCATCATAGAACTAACAAAATTGGTTAGGTTTATACCATTTAGGAGGATTATTAGGATAAGCAAAGGGTTTACAGGGTGGTAAGAATTGTTTCATTTGTTGCACCATAAGTGGTATGTGAGAATATGGGGGAGTGTTAGCTTGGGAAACTCCTAGTTTGGTTTGAGGATTATTAATAGTGATTGCATTGGTAGAAGTTTTAAAATATAATTTAAGGAATTTGGTATTAGGTTCAAATTGGTTCATGAGAAAGTCTTAACATTTAGCTTGGTCAAGAGCTTCGTTAAGTGTTTAAGGAGAAAAAATTCAAACCTTATATTGAAGTTAAAGATTTAAAGTGGTTATAAAGAGTTGGAAAAAATTATCATCAGTCATGTTATGGTTGGATTTATGGTCTAGATATTTCCATCATTTGATAAAATCATGAGTTGATTCAGTAGAAGATTGTTTAGCATTGATGAAATGGCTAAGGTATTTTTGATAAGATCATTATGTTGAAACTCTTTAACTAAAGGATTGAATAAATACCCAAGTTTCCAAATGGAATGTTGGGGAACTTGGTTGTACCATTATAATACATTGCTAGTGAAGGTTTTAACCAGAAGTTTAGTTGTGGTGAAAGTATTAGTTTGGATCCACTCTTTATAAAGATTACCCAAGGATTTGATAAAGGATGCAAGGTTTTTAGTCCCATCATACTTGATAGTTGGAGATATATTACCAATATCAATGAACATAATGAAAGGAGATAAATGATCATTTAAGATATTTTGAAGCATTTTTATTTATTATAGGTTGAGGAATAACATTTCCTGAGGCATACCTAAGAGGTGGAGGAATAAAATTTAGATGGCTTGAGGATTGAGATTTAGAGGTTGATTAGCCATATTGATCAAATGACATTGTAATTTCATCATTTGAGAGGATACTATAAGTTTGCATTATGTTTATTTATAGTATGACTTATGAAAAATGTTGAGTCATATCAATTGGTGGGTTGGTGTTTATAAGAGAACTCCCAAAATTGGTATTAGGGGGAGGGTTATGAGAAGATGGATTACCAATGGGATTGTTAGATAGATTTAATGTCCCTTTCTTAGGGTCTCCTATTTTTAACAAAGGCTCTGATACCACTGTAATATCCCCTTCAAAATAAGGAATATAGAAAGACAATAGCTCTGATACCACTGTGATATCCCCTTCAAAATAGGGAATATAGCAAGACAAAAGCTCTGATACCACTATAATATCCCCAACCAATCAGGAATATAGCAAGAACAAAAGCTCTGAACAAAGATATGATTTTGCAAAATATCTTCAAATAAATAAATCTACCACAATATAATCTCTGAATAGAAAATCAAAGATCTTATCACTTGTTCAGATGATTACAATTACAATCCTCTCTCATGCATATAAAATAATATTAAAATACTATCTTAAAAACCTAATTACTCTAGCAAACTAGAAATAAACTTACAATTTGGATTGCTCGAGTTCACTGTGTCGACACACAGTCGCCGACATCGGTTATAAGGCCATCGTCGATCGATAAACTACCATCGTCGGTCTTTGTCGGTCAGCTTCTCTACCGACATCAGTCTACAAATGGCCGATGTCAGTCTCTGTGATCCTTGTGGTGATGTCAACTTGCCGTAGAATAGTATTGATTTACACAGATCTATATAGATTCCGTACAGGAGTAAATAGAATCTAGTGTAACCTGAATGTTGAATTCTTGATCTAAAGAAATATGGCTAATACAAAATATCTATATCTGGGTAATTTAAATCAAAGCCCTAATGAAATAAATACCTGAAATACTATGATAACTTTTGTGTGAAGTTATCTCTCAACCCTGTAAACCTCTGTGATAACTTTTGTATGAAGCTATCTCTCAATTTGGCAATAAATCGGCTGATCTTTCACAACCTCTAAATCGCACACACTAAAGAGTGATCGTTCTCCAATGCAAATAGAATCCTAGAACCCTTGGCTCAATTTTCATAGAAGAATTCTTCAAAATCAATAGTCAATAATCAATGGATAATCTTCAATGGCCTCCCATGAGAAACCCTTATACCCTCAAAAGATGTGCTTGCCCTAATTAGGGTTTCTTAAATTAGAATTAGGGTTTCTTAAATTAGAATTAGGGTTGCACAATTAAAATATGCTAAATAATTAATATTTAATTAAATCAATCAAATATTAATATATCCCTCAATACATTTCTGATCGAGCCCAAACGAAAGCCAACTAGAAAAATTCTGCTAAATGAAGCCAAGCCAATCTCCATCAAGACCCTCTAACCATCCTATCAACCTATGAGGGTCACATAATAGTCTAACCATCAACTCTAAACATGTCAAATAAAAAGGGGACATGACAATCTGCCCCTCTTGAAATTGCTTGACCCCAAGCAATCGCTAAATGATAAACCAAACAATCCACCTAGATCCCAAATGTAGTCATGATCTACACCGCTATCAATCAATGCAAATTCCATGCCATGTCCATCACAACTCTCATCTAATGGTGTCACATCATCTCTAGTACTAAGATAAGAATCCCAACATCCAATCCATAAATTAAAATCAACCGACAACTCAAGTAAACTCCTTACCTGAATAATATCTAAATCTGGAATATGAATGCTAGACATACTCATATCCTCATCAATTGGTGACCCAACTGTAACAAAAAGTTGAATCCCTATCACATGTGCTATCTCTTGAACTGAACTCGCCTTAAGACAAAGCTCATCCTCATATCTCTCTTGTGTTGGTACCAATGTGCACTCGTCATCGCATTCTATCATGTCATGTCGTATGAGCATCTCCATCTGATGAAAAAACATATGTTTGAAGCTATTGCCCCGTATTGCCTTAAGAACATGTGTTTTCCCATCAACATCAAAATGAACCTCCATGTCCTTGAGATGAAGAGTAACTTCCTCAAATTAATGAAGCCACTTTATACCCAAGACTAAGTCTATATCCCCCATGTCTACCACATAATAATCAGCATTGAACTCATAGTTGTTCAAGTGTAATGGGAGGTCTCTAATCATACGCTCACACCTAAGAGTGTGACCATTGGCTACCTTAACTCTAATGCCTTTGAAAACTTTAGTAGTGAGTCCACACTTCTCCACAAATCTAGCATCTATAAAATTATGTGTGGCTCCTGTATCAAGAAGGATGATGACCTTTTGCCCTGCAAAAACTCCACAGAGTCTGAATGACTCATCCGACTGAATGCTAGATAGGCATGCCTCCTATATGTGAAGCTCTAACTCTACCTCTACCTTAGGCTCTAAAGCCTCTGCCTCTACCCCTTCAGAACTATTCTACTATTTGGAATCCTCTGAATCAGAATCCTCATAATACGCCCACATCACTCGATTGGCCTTGCCCTTAGGCCTCAAAGGACAATCGTGATTGACATCATAGGGACCTTTGCAATAGAAGTAAAGCTTCTTCCTATGTAGATCATTAAGAGCCTCTCGATCCAAAGGTGGTGCTACAGGATTTGCCTTAGAATCATTTTTAACACCTGATTTATCTATGTTAAAATCCTGTCTCTCTCTATTACTGTTGAAGCACTTATGGTCCCTGGATGAAGAAGTACCTCCTGAGTTAGATTTACTGGATGGGGCTACCATCTCCATAATTCATGCTTTCTTCATAGCTACCTGTAATGAAGGAGGATCAAAGGCTTTGATCCAACCTCTTAATGGTTTTGTTAATCCCTCCATGAAGAGAACTACCAATCTACGCTCTGAAATATTTGGCACCATGACTACCAATCTCTAAAACTCACCAATGAAGGACTCCAAGTTACCTATTTGTTTCAACTATGCCAAATCTCAAAAGTAAACCTCAGGATCTTTCCTATCAAACCTCTCAACCAATCTATCCATGAAGTCTTGGTACTCTATCACCTAGTTATGCTAAAGTGTTACCATACCATGGTACCACCAATCATGTGCTACTCCATCCAAGTGCAAAGTGGCATATTTGATGGCCTCTATCTCTATCATTAGCCTTAATTCCAAGAATGTGTCAAGCTTATGAACCCAAACTTGTGCTATCATCTTGTTGCTGCCATCAAAAGTAGTTAAAGAAAGCTTGCTAGTAGCCTTCTTTAGCTCACTGAATTGACCTCTAGGCCTCCTCTCCTATCTAACCAATCTATAGTGCTCTCTCCTTAGATTAAAAAAATGATCAAAGGACATCCTCTCCCAAACATGAGGAGCTAATAAGTCCCACTCATCATTTATAGCCATGAAAACATCTACAAATAGGGAATCTCCTGCCTCCTCCTCTGCTAGAGCCTCTGGTTCCTCTTGAACAAACATAGGATGTGTAGGTCTATCAACTATTCTAGAGTGGGCCTGCTATGGTCTTTAATTAATAGTAGCACTCCTATTATCTCCTTATTCCCCATTCTATCTAATATGTGTGTTCATCCTCTCTACCATAGTAGTGAGTCTTTGTATTGCCTGATTCATTTGTTGTTGGCCTGTCATCATAGCATGGTGGAATTCTCTAGTGTCCTAATCAACATCATACATGTGGCCCCTGGGTGGGCTACCCTCACGTTTGTCACTCATGATGATCGGTGGCTGATCTAACACTTGGGTACCTTCAAGCAAGGCTCTACTACGTGTGTTATACCTGTGTGGTCCCAACTCTTGTGGCTGCATAAGATCTATAAACCCTCAAGATGGCAAGAATTTGGCTTTGATACCATTGTAATGTCCCTTTCTTAGGGTCTCATGTTTTTAACAAAGGCTCTGATACCACTGTAATGTCCCTTTCTTAGGGTCTCCTATTTTTAACAAAGGCTCTGATACCACTGTAATATCCCTTTCAAAATAGGAAATATAGCAAGATAAAAGCTCTGATACCACTGTGATATCCCCTTCAAAATAGGGAATAGAGCAAGACAAAAGCTTTGATACCACTATAATATCCCCAACCAATAGGGACTAGAGCAAGAACAAAAGCTCTAAACAAAGATATGATTTTGCAAAATATCTTCAAATAAATAAATCTACCACAATATAATCTCTCAATAGAAAATCAAAGATCTTATCACTTGTTTAGATGATTACAATTACAGTCCTCTCTCATGCATATAAAATAATATTAAAATACTATCTTAAAAACTTGATTACTCTAGCAAACTAGAAATAAACCTACAATTTGGACTGCTCAAGTTCACTATGTCAACACATAGTCACTGATGTTGGTTATAAGGCTATCATCGATCGATAAACTATCATCATCGGTCTCTAGCAGTCAGCTTCTCTACCAACGGTGATCTATAGATGGTTGATGTCAATCTTTGTGATCCCTATGGTGCTATCAACCTATGGCAGAACAGTACTGATTTGCATGGATCTATATGGATTCCGTATAGGAACAAATAGAATCTAGTGCGGCTTGAATGCTAAATTCTTGATCTAAAGAAATATGGCTAATACAAAAGATCTATATCTAGGTAATCTAAATCAAATCCCTAATGAAATAAATACCTAAAATACTGTGATAACTTTTGTGTGAAGTTATCTCTCAACCCTGTAAACCTCTGTTATAACTTTTGTATGAAGCTATCTCTCAATTTGGCAATAAATCAGCTGATCTTTCACAACCTCTGAATCGCACACACTAAAGAGTGAATGTTATCCAATGCAAATGGAATCCTAGAACCCTTGGCTCAGTTTTCACAAAAGAATTCTTCAAAATCAATAGTCAATAATCAATGGATAATCTTCAATATTCTAAGGCAAATCTTGCAGAACTCCCAAAATTGGTATTAGGGGGAGGGTTATTAGAAGATGGATTACCAATGGGATTGTTAGATAGACTTGTGTCAATTACTCCCACATTATGTTTAAATACTTGAAGATGAGAATTATCTTGATAGGTAAAAAAAGAATCAAATCTACCTACTTCATTTTGAGGTGTGATTTGAACCATGTTACAATCCATAGACGAAGGAGGGGAAGAGGTGCTCCAAGAGTGAGGGTTATCTTGGGAGGAAAAGAAAGGGAGAAATTAATATCCCATATAGTGTCTATATGGATTCAAGTTTTCCAAAAATATTCTAATAAGGAACTTCATGATGATTTGAGGAAATGAACATAATGCTAAAAAAAGAGAAATAGAGAATTGAGTTGGTTAGATAGTACAATAGTAAGAGTATAAAGTTGACTGGGTTGACCTAGTACTATAAATTGTTAAAAATAGAGTCTGATAAGGATATAGGGTTGACCAAATGAACCTATTACTATAACCTAATAGTTAAAATAGATATAGAGTCAACCAAGTTGACTTAGTAATGTAGGTAGGGAGAAAATAGTATATAATAAACTACATCGAATAGAATGATAGTGTAATAAAAATAGGAAAAGATTTTTTAATGTAATTTGAAATAAGAAATGAAAGTAAGAACATAAAAAATTGGATTAAAAAAATGATCCAATGGGAGCACACAACACAAAACCTTGCACCAACACTGGCTAATGTAGTTTTTTTCAATACAACATAAATGAGTAGAGAGAAAGCAATCAACTAAAAAATAAATTCTAAGTGGTCATCTTGATTTTTTTTAGATCATTATAGATTATTATTTTAAGTGTGATAGGGAAATTGGTTGAAAGTAAGTAACTAGAAATCAAGATATGGATGGTTGCAGGATGTTTAAACTAAAAGGAATCTATGTTGGTAATGGTAATGGCTTGGTATTGGGGCCTACCCACTCACTTCATAATCATGTAGCAATAAGGGTGTTGGGTGCTTTTTCAATATATACCATTAACCATGTGTTTATACTTGGCTATAAAACCAAGTCAGCTTCTCCTTTGGTGATGAAATCTAAGTAAGTAGGCCTTATGTAGACAAATGTTTAAATATATTTTAAAATTATGTGATTTGGTAGTGTGTGTAGGAAAGATAAAAATAGTGAAACTAAATGATATATTGAAAAACCACCTAATTAGACTATGTGAGCTATTATAAGCATGCAAACAACTTGAAAATGAAAATGTGAAGTAATTACTAGTATATAGTTGTTAAGTCCCAATTTTAAACACAATATAAAGTCAATTTAGATGATAATATATGAAAACATTACATAATAGAGTCGAAAGGATCACTATTATACTACATAATCAAGAGTCCTTAAGAACCAAATCAACTAGGTTGACCTAGTCTTTTAGATAGAAAACAAAATATAGAACTAGGTCGCATAGGTCAACCTAGTTTATTATAAGATTGAAATTTTGAAGACTACAAAATTTGTAAAATAAAACTATAAGAAAGAACTAAATTGAAATAGAGAGAGAAAAAGGAACCTTGGTGGGTTGAAGATGTCAAAGACTATGAAATATCTTTTGAAGTGACTTGAATGTTGATTTCAAGTTCTACCAATTGTGTCAACTAGGTATACTTAGTTTTACAATTCCCTATTTATTAAAGCATGTTTAAGATGCTATAGTAGCTTGGTTAACTTGGTTTGTTATCTAGAAGTTGACTATGATACTAAGTTGACTTGTTTGACTTAATTTATTATTTTGGAGTTGAATAAGAGAATAAGTCGACCTACTTGACATAGTCTTCTATTTGTAAGTGAATAAGAGTACTATGTTGACCTATTCTATCTAATAACTTATATCTAATGAATACTTGCATAAAAATAATAGATTCATTTTGATGTGATTATGTGTTAAACTTGCACAAAAAATTTATAAACTATACTGCCCTGGTCAACCTAGTATCATAACTATAGAAAAATAATAAAATGATAGAAATGAATAACATGAAATAAAACTTGCAAGGGTTAGATTCACATCAAGTTCACTAGAATATATGCAATCAAAAATGCATCAGATCTACAAATCAATCCTAGCTTAGAGAAGATAGATCCTACTTACACTTTTGACTGGGGATACATTATCTAACCGAGGTTATGACCAATATGGATCCACTAGACCTGATTAGGGGATATCTCATCATAATAATATCACTACAGAAGGTTCCAAAGCCTCTAATCAAGCAAAACCATGTAATAACCCTAAATAGGTCCTATGTTTTCATATTCACTATATCAATAACAACTAAATAAAATAAATCTAATCTAGTGCTCACCAAATCTTGTGACATAATATGAGGGTTAGTAAACATGCATAAGAGAATCATAATTAAGCTATGTATAGGTAAAACCTTAATGCATGGAGAAGAAGAGTAATATTATTCAAAAATTATTACTTAGGGTACTTTTATCTACTAAAGAGAGGATAAAATTTAGATATACTTACCTATAAGATAAACTCATCAAGACTTAATTTCTCCCTTGGCCAAAGGTGCTCCATAAGAAGTTTTTTTAGTTTGTAAGGATCACTAAGAAAGAATAAAACATCCAAGACTTCTTCACAAGACTAGACTATTCTCCAAGTATAAACCCTAAGCTAAGACTCCTTAAGTAGAATGGTGGAATAATTTTTTTAAAGAAGTGAAAATGAATAATAACTCTTAATGTCTCTCAAATAATGGTGAAATAGATGTGTTTATATAGGTAGATCTAACCCTAAACCCTTCTAAAAATTTTGATCAACAAAGTTGACCCAGTTAACCTAGTATTAGAATTGATAAAATATACTAGATAATGAACTATGTTGGCCATGGTCGACTTAGTTCTTATTAATCTCTATCAATAATAATACAAGGTCAATGTGGCTGACATAGTCATGTAAACTACCAAAAAGGGGTTTAGGTTAGGGAAAGGGTTAATGAAGGTGGTAAATGACTAGAGGAGTGTGTAAAATAGGATTAAAATCTTAGGGTAATGTTTTAAGAGCTAATTAGATTGGTAATAAGTGGTAATAAGGGACAATAATCTTATGAAGCACCAATGGTCTACCCACCCCTTTCCTAGTGGACCTCTTAGGATGTGCACTTAGAGATATTGAAACTCGATGGGTTCCTACAAGATAGAAAGCATCATTATTTGATAAAAGTGTGAAAATATTATGTTTATATAGAACCTATCCATAAACCACTATGGTCATCAAATATAATTCTCAAGATTCAACCTTCATTAATTTGCATACTTTGACTTGGTCAAGTTTGACTACTACAATAAATATCTAAGAAACTAGCACTTTCTTGTAGGGTCTAATAATACACATGACAACATAGTCACACATTAAAGTACTTGGGAGAGTTGACTACATGATCCAATAGTATTTATATCCATTTGAGACTAATCTGGGCTATTTTGAATAAAGTCTTTCATATCAGGTCCTTGTTAGGGTTTTATAGAGGTTTAACATAGGTTTTGGTATTAATAATTTTTCATAAAAGATACCCCCTTGATCCAAAAAATAATGCCTATAATTTTGATCTAGGATCCTTCCCTATCTATAATGAATATCTTGGGTTCTCATATATAGGTTACATATGCCAATGAACACATGAAAGTCCTTGGGTTTGCATGCCTTCATTTTGTGTACTCGAAAGACCTCAAAATCACTTTTCATGCCTTTTTCTTGCAAACCATAACCTTAAACTACATGAACATATTGTAAATATCATACATCACCTCTAATAATTCTTACATGAGCCCAAACACCTTATAATATGATCATGATCTCTCATTAGGTTACACCCTCTTTCTTTCTTTGCTTATACCTTAACTTACAAATCACATTAGGCCCTGAAAATAACCTTCATGCCTTTTTAAATTTTATATCAAACTCACTCAAAAACTCAATCAACCTTTATGATTATAAAACACTACTTTACATCCTTCATAATCCTTGACAATAGATCATGATACCTCATTAGGCCAAGTAGGGTCTAGAAATGTTCAAGTTGCAAACTAGATCTATAGGTCTTACCCTTGTAGGCTCACCTTGAGACTATTATGAGTGTTAAAATATTTCACATACATACTCAAGCAAAATTATACAACCAATCATGCCTACCTACACTCATTTCACCAATATTTCATACTCATACCTTCTCACAAGGTCTCTTCATGTTATGACTAGTGCTATGACTAGGTTTCTTATGTACTTGAAACATGACATCTGACTTTGAAAAACTTTTTAAAGTGTTTAAAATTCACTTACATGATCATATAATGTCAAACAAATTCTCAAAATCTTGTTCTTACTTAATTCACCAAACTTCACTAAACACACCTTCTTACAGAGTCTAGACTAAGCTTTTGAAAACACCTTATACTCAAGAATTCTTACCTCAATGTTATCAAACAAGAACACTCATCAAATAGTATTCTCACACCACTAAAATAACCTTTATATCAAACAACATAATATACATTTAGGTTTCCTTCAAATTCTCTCTTGTAGGTTGCCTTTAATTTCTATCTCATCACATGGATTCCTTCTCATATTAAGCACACAAAGTTCATGACTTAAACACCACTCACCATGTATCTTTACTAGATGCACCTTGACATCAATGACATCATCCTTAACATCAAGTGACATCAAAATTGACATCAATTATAATACTTCTCAATAATATATGCATAAAAATTTTGTACTAACTTTTCAACATAGCCCAGGCAACATTGATGCTCATAAAATATTAAATGTAACATAGTAAATTGGATACACCAACACAAGGATTAAAAATTTGTAAACCACCTTCAATCCTTCCCCTAAGCTAGATCAAACCTTCAAAATCTGATCTTGGTAAAAAAAAATGAATTTTTATACTTGTGATTGTTGTAAAAATTCATATAATGGTTCCTAAATAAACAAAAAAATTCCATAAGTTGAATGACTTCTTCAAGCAACCTTTATATGCTCTATAGGTGATCTAAGAGGCTAAAAATAATGATTTTCAGATCTAAAACTCAAACCTAGGTTTTAGAAGAGTAACAACAATTTTTTTATATAATTTTTATCCTTCTTAGGTCATACAAGAATGTATAACCATTCTCAAGCCTAATTTTAGGATGTTGGATGGCTTCTGGTTGCTTAAAAATAGCATTTGGGTGCTTAGATCTATAATATAATTATTTATATGGCTCTAGGATGCCAATCATTTTTTTAGTGAACTAAAATTTGTTAAAGGGCCTTCAATGTTGTACCAAAGGATTTACACCCCCTCCTTAGGCTAAAAAATAATTTTGAATTTTCTCTAATAGAGGTGTTTTGAATTTGATCTCAAACACAGATCAAAAGGATTAATAACATTTTTGAACAACAACCAATTATTCTAAGGCTGTAAACATTCCAATAATGGTGTCATTGGCTTGAAAAATACTTTGAAAATCCTCTTCAAATTATAATTAATACAAGTCAATTATCAATATGCTTGCTTAATCAAATCCACCCTAGTGGCTCTAGTACCATGATAACTTTTATGTACAATATATAGAATATACACACAGGAGATATAATAATAATAATAATAATAATAATAATAATAATAATAATAATAATAATAATAATAATAATAATAATAATAATAATAATAATAATAATAATAATAATAACCAGATCACATAACACAAGAATTTACATGGGAAAACCTTGAGAGGTGAAAAACCCACAAAGATGATATTCAACTAATTAAGAAACTTGGCACCCTAATACAAAGCCTTCCCTTCTCACTTATTCACATAAGCCTTCACAAAACCTTCATAAATATTTGCCACATGAAAATATCAAATTCATCAAGTGTGTTCAAAGTGAATAATATAGTAGGGGTAAAATATTTTATATAATAAATGTGAGGGGAGGTGACCATTGTAACTAACGGGTCCATCCTTCTCAAGAATCATTTAATATAATTGGTAAATAATAAACCAAAATATTTTATTATCTATTTACATGAGGTTTTCACCTTGTGTTTAATAAATAATAAATAATTGTTATTTAATAATACACCAAAGTATGTTAAGGGTCTAAACTAGCCCACTTAGATCTTAAATGTTCTAACACCAATTTGGATTGATTTAGTAAATATTTAACTACAGGTTTAGGAATAGTAGCATGAACATGGATCTTTATAATATATGTTCTAAATTTCTTAACTAATTTTAATAAAGAATAGTCTTATTTTTCAATAGGGAAATACCTTAACTCTAAATAATTGAAGTGATAAGTCATGAATGATATGGGTCATTTATATTCCCTATTGTACTTTTGAGTTAGGATAATTATAATTAAATGTTTTGAGTTGAAAGTGTATAGATTGAAATCCAAATATTAGTTTATACTATTAAAAAATAGTGTTATGGTGGATGATTTATTGATCTCGTAAAAAATTTCCTTTGTTTCTCTTATCCATTAAAGCTTTACATTATATTTCATCATTAAATTCAATGGTGTCACCATCTCTAAAAATATTGAAAGAACTTATCTTTTAAAATGATCTTACCAAAGAAGTACCTAAGTTATTTCTTAATATTTAGGAAAGGTATATGAGACATTGATTTAAATTGGTTTGGATAAATGTGTATACCATTTTTATTAATAATATGGCCCAATAATTTATGTTGTGTTGATGCCTAAACATGTACCACAGATGACTAGAGTATTTAAGACACACTTCTCATTTTATAATTCTAGGAATTCAGTACATGAGTTGTGGGTTGCGATAATATTGCTATTAGTTGGTGGAATAGAGGCAAAATAAGTGACTATTTCACAATATTTATAGTAAGTGGTGGTTGGGAGCCACCATGGTCAAATAGTAGATCTATGTAAAATATGTAGAATACTATGCTAAGAATAGTGAATTATGGTCAAAAATTAATCTAAGATGGATATTCACAATGACCATCAAACTAAGGTGATCTAGTTTTTAAAAAGGAGAAAAAGAAAGGGTAAGGAAGAAAGAAAGATGTTGTTGGTCTTGTTTTGGACATTATGACAAAGTTTAGATTTCATCTAGATATGTACTTAACCAATGTGTAACATGAAACAACTTAATCCCAGATCACACCACGTATCAGATAGACTTATGAGGACTAAATTTAATGTTTAATCCATAATCAGTTTTAATGACACTTTGAGAATAATACAAATCAAAATCATGCATACTTTAAATATTTACTCATATAAGTAGATAGCTAATGCACATCTACAAATGTAGAGAAAATAAAATGAATAAAACTAAGGAACCTTTAATTAACCTAGAATCAGCGCAATTTAACAACTCTAAAATCAAGTGTACACACCAAGAATTCATAATAACCATTAAAATATGAAAATGAAACTAGACAACTGAGAGAGAAACCATATAACACTTCACACAAACAAATATTAGACAATCCTTACATAATTCCTTGCTTATATTAATTGCTCCTAGTTTACAAAGTAATTTGATTATAATAAATCCTCCCATTTTTTTACAAATAAAAATGATCCTTCTATAGGATGAAAATAAGCATGTTGATTTGTCTTAATCCAATGACATTTATAAAAGTGTATAAGATAGTTTCCCTTTATACTACATTCTAGAACAAATGATATTTTCCTTTTAATCCACTGACTTATATACAATTTGTTCTTATAAATTGTATGTGTATTTCAAAATTTTATACAATGTTGGTTATAAAAGGAATATTCTTATTTAACCTATCTTAGGACCCATTGGCTAATGGTGTGCTCCATAATTGTTGTAGGGTCTTCACTATTCTTGGATGCTACCCCATACAAGCATGGTCCCATATTTAAATTGCTCAAGGATAAATAGTGTTATAATGGTGTATTTAGTGATGTCACTTATATTTTCACTCTTTGAGGAGATGGTAAATCTCTCCTCATCCAAGTGGTACAATGGAAACACCTCTAGACTTGTGGATAACCTAAGGATGAGGTAAATCTACAGATAGGGATAGCTCCCTTGATGTACAAATTTGGATTTTAACTACAATTAAACTTGGGGGTGAAAAGGGAGAGAGATAATTGAAAAAAAAAACTATCCTAAGGGATGTGATACACCAAATAGATTTATGACTGCCAACCATATGCATGTTACACTTGAAATCAAGGGACAAACTGAACATACACTTCTCCAATCTTCATCTTCTCACATCAATGTTACATTGTGAGGTTATGGATGGATGTGAAAATATAGGAAGAATAGACAATAGGCCTATGAGGCTAATAATTAATAGAATAATTCACTCAATCTTTGACATTTCCTAGAACACTTCACATGCCCTACAAGAAGAAGCTTTCCAACTGCAAATAAATGATAGAATGAAATAACATGCTAAAGAATCCTTAGTCTTCACTTATGTAAAATCAAAAATTCAAAATAAACACATTAATAATATTCATATAGGAGGTAAAAATCATATAATTATTGATCAAAAGGTATAAAAATGAACATGGCTTCACCATACTCAAGTGGAGCATCCATTACAATGCTAAAATGGCTAGTCTTTATAGAACTTATGAGAGAGAAAAGAAGAGGTAATTAAAAGGGTCATAAGGACACTTATCAAGATTATTCAAGGATTTAAGTTTGAATTTTTTGAGGGTATGGGATGAATCATGAAATTCCAATAAACACAAGTGTCAATCCAATTCATAAACCTCATGAAAAGTGGTAAGAAACTCCCCATTCTGGCTCATAAAAACTACCTTCATGATTGGACCTAATTAAATACCTTATAACTGATTAGGAAAAGGTAAAATTATTTTAATTAAGTTTAAATACATAATACATGCCTCATCATGCATTGGTTTCAGGTTTGGTCATCTAGATTCAACCCAAAATGAGCTATCATCATCTGTTTCCAAGAAAACTCTCTTTTCATGCACCCTGCACACTTGGCCTCCAAAAAGGTATCATTTTATCATTAAAATACATGGGAATATGTGGATAACAATTTTAATGACCCTATATTTAATTATAGTCATTAGGAATTCTTTAAAATCATCTCACATGAAGCTTTCCACCCTTCTAACTACCTTGTCCATTAGGCCAGTTTTGACTAGCTGATTTGAAGCACCTAATTTAGACACTTAGAAGTTTTATCAAGGCATTAAATGACCATAGGGAGTTATAAAAATTATAAATATTCCTCCCAAACTTGATTTCATCTTCAAAATACTCTTTTAGCCTATAAAACATAAAAATTTGTCAAAAATAACTTGTTTCTCACCCCATCCATACAAGTTCATATAGATAATTGGAATTTGAGGTATATTGAGTGAGTCCAATGCAATTTATAATAGGTTTCATGATCAAACCATGCCATTATATCATATTTATAGATCCATTTTCATCATGGGTCTTTGCAAGGGTTTTAGGCATGTTTGACCTCTTAAGGTTTGTTCATAAAACTCTAACATCCAAATTGAAATAAAAATCCACAAAAATATCCTCTAAGACCCTTTATAACATCCTTTAACTCCCTTGTCACCCATGCAAATCCTCCAATAATATATGAGCATTTGAAGTTGCCTACTCGAGCTTGTTTTCCTCTTTCATGCAAGTTTGAGTGAGTTTTTCAGTCAAAAGTGGCCCTTTTATGGTTTTTCCTACAAGGTAAAGGCTTTAATTTTTTTTTTGAGAGCCCATGAACATTATAAAATGGGTTATAATTCTCACCTCATGTGGAAAGTGGAGGTGACCATCCATTTGGGGTCTATGCCAAAACCTTGTTTAAGCCTGACTGCAACCTAGTACTCAAAATTACCTTTGATTATTTTATTTACCTCATGATAGCTAAAAAATACCTTTATTTATCCCATAAAAATATTCCAATAGTTTATAAATCCAACTTCAAGGTGCAAATGACAATGCCTTTTCATTTGGACCTTTAGGCCTACTCATGCCGAGCAGGTTTTCTTGCAATATTAAGACATTTAGACCTCTCTATTAAGTTTCATCTCTATGTGAGGAGTTTTATATGTTTTTTATATGTAAATAAACTTATCATAACCTTTTTAAAATTTCCCATGGCTCTTGGCTTCATAATTTTCCTTACTCACCAAAATCTACTAGTCTTTTGTATAAGGGGAAGTACCCCCTATCTGAGACAAAATAGGGGGTACTTCTCATATTTGTATAAAAAAAAACTTATATAGTATCCTTAAACTTCTAAAGGTGATATAAACAAAAAATTATCCCTTTTTCTTGTGTATAGACACTTCAAAATCATGAAAACCCAGACAGACTGTTAGGTAAGGCTGTGTGTAGGATTTTTTCAAATGATTATGTATACTTGATTTTGGATTAATTTATTTGATTTGAAATGTTATGTAAGTTTTTAATATTCTCACCTAATTATAATACCTCAAACCAAAGTTATACCACTTTATTCAACACTTCCCATGGGTGTTTAACTCTCTGTCATGATGCTTGTAGGTGGTAATGGAGTCATACACAGGAAGTGGGTAGAATTAGATAAATATGTGTGGATAAATAGTCTCAATAACAGCCTAAAATTATTGACCAACCTTAAAAAACATGTTTGTATTTATGGATATTTTAAACAAGATCTAAAACATCAATTTCAATGTGAAGACTTCTTGCAAACACCTATCACAGAACAAGCAATGGTGGCTAGTGCGGTGCATAAGCTTGTAATCAACTTTGAATACTATTTAAAAACTCAAATTAACTCTCCTTAACTAAAAATGACTTGAAAAAATTTATGTATCTTCATAATAACTCCATGGACATGCTAAACAAGCTTTGTATATGTGACTACAAAGGAAATTGAGTTTAGAGTTGACTATGGGAATGGAAAGATTAAGAGTTTGGTCCAAAACATGGTATGATTATTAAAAAAAATAGTAAGGGGTGATAATATGGATTTGAGATATGTGGGACATCATTTTACATTCACATAAAACCTCTGTATAGAATTCAAACTCTTGTAAATGGAAAACTAGTTGAAACTATACATGGTGGTACCCTCCTTCAAATTGAGCTATTTGGACTATCAAATCAACTTTAATTATGAAACCAACCATGAATAAAATTATATGAGGATCAAAAATACTCTAAAACCAATATTAGCAACAAGTTTGTATAAAATTTCCAAAATTTAAGCAAAACCTATAGGGTGTACAAATTTACAAGCATAAAAACATAATCAAATTGTAAAGGATGGTTCATAAATAATGGTTTACCAAACTTGGAAATATTTTTATGGAAATTAATCTCCCTAATTTTATTACCACCTCCCAATTTTTTTTGATTTGAAACTCTTTCTACTAATCGTACCAAGCAAAAACTTGAAGGCTACTTATGCATGTCTAGGAAAGCTATGAAGGAGTAGAATAGTTTTAGCCCAATTTTGACACTTCCAAATCAAAATAAGTGTGTAAATAAGCATGGGGAAGCTGAAGAGTCACATTTGAAATTTTTCCACATGGTACACTTGCAAAATATGCCATACAAGTGCCATTTTCTTCTCCTTTCACTAGAAAACTACCTTTTCTTCTAAACAACCTACCACTTTTCAGTTATGTCAGTTGGTTAAGGATAAAGTGGACAAATTCAGCATGAAATTTTCTTATTTAACCTTCACACTTTCCAATAAACCTTTATAACTCATTAAATTTACCTTTTTGACCCCTAAAATGACTCAAAATGGCTAAAGGGACTAAGAAAACTAATGACCAAGGCTAGTATAACATCAATTGACCTTAATTGACATAAACACACCTTGTTACATTCATATCTCACCCCTTAAATGCATATGAATTCATGTTTTTACCTATAGGTGCCCAATTTGACCTAAAATTCAAATTTGGTCAACAAATTCATAGGGGTAGTATGCCTGCTATACTAACTAGACCAATAGCCTTATCAGTCCATTAGGATTAGGATTCATCTAAAGTTTGAGGCAAAAAAGGATACATTGTACCACTAACCATAAAATAAGACCAATAATTACCTCAACCACATAAAGCAATGGACACACATAAGATAAGGCAATAAACTAACAAGACACACACACACACACACACACACACACACACACGTGCTCAAGGCACTTAGGGGAAGATAAAAAAAAAATATTATGCACAAATAATAGTCAATCACACCTCCCCCTATATCAAAAGGAAAATTTTAAACCTTCCTTTCTTCATGACATGGAGGATTTAGTGAGACATGTAACCTTTTATCCTTTAGCATTAATGTCTCCATCTTCTTCGTAGTGTTTACCAATTTCATTGGCATGATATTCAAAGAGGACCAAGAAGCTCCATACAATTTTAACAAGGAAATAAACTCCTCTTAAATCCAAATATCCTTAAACTCCTCATGTGGATCTTCAATTTCAACCTCATTATTGATTCCCCTAGGGCTCTCAATAAGATTGGGTCTCTTCTTAGCTGCAAGATCTTCTAGCTCATCAAGGAGCTTTGCATACTCTATCCAATATCGATCATTATCCACCATGGAAGACTCTTCTTTCACCTTATCATATATTTTACCATCAAATTGGCAAAGCTCTTCAAGTTCTTGAAATAACTTAATTTCTAGCTACCAATCATCTTTGTCAACAACCTCTTCTATGCTAGCATCACCAAGTGGCTTCATGACAATAGGTTCTTGACTAGCAGAAAGGGATTCATATTTATGTTTGATTAAACACTCAATATCATGTTTATACTCATCAAAAATATTATCATTAGTCATGAAATCTCTTGGATAAAAATAAACTTTAACCAACTCATCAAATTCTTTGCATATGGCATTGAACTTCTACCATAAATATACTTCCTCATGGTTATCTTAAATATCTATTTCCTCCATATTAGTCTCATGAAACTCCCTTAGTATTTTCACTTCTTGAGGGATGATTTTAAATTTTTCTTCATTCTTGATAGTACATTCCACTTCATGCTTGTAATGGTCATCTACAACTTCATGATTAGACATTGAAACTTCTTCAAACACCTCTCTCTTCAATTTTTGGCTACATTTTTCATGGACAATAATTCCCTCAAAAATGAAATAAATAGATTCTAATTCATGAATATACATCCCTTAAAATATGGAGGCATGGGAATCTTCTTCATGGACACACATTTTTTCAAACATGGAGGTAAAAACTTATAGATTGTCCTTTTATTCACCAAGGGGGTCCCTATGGTAATATATTTCTCATAGTCACTCATGAGGTCTTATTGATCAGCCATGAATTGATATTGATCTTCTTCACTTACTTATTTCAAGATAATCTCTCTCTCTCAAGAAGGGGTGAGCTGAAAAGTTGATGGTTAGGTTCCTAGATTTGAGGTGAAAGAGCTAGAATATGAGATGTAGTGGAAGGTGAAGGAATTGGAGATGAAGTGTGGGATGAAATAGAAGGCTTATGAGTGGGTTTGGGAAAGATAAAAGCATTAGTAAGCTCATATGGAAGTGAGTTTTTGGGCTGATTAGGAGTAGCATCTACATGAGTGGGAGATTCACTTTGCCAATGATATCCTTATGTATAATCCATCAAAACATTTGGTTTCATATGACAAGAATCATAGGAGTACTCTTGAGGCTGATAGGCATCATAATATGAAGGATAGGGATCATATTAGGACTGATAGAGAGGTTTTTATTTATAGGTTTCTTGATACCCATCCACATAGGGTTGTTCAACAATATGGTGTCCATATGGGAAGGGAAATGAGAGGCTATAGGGATATCATGGCTCATAAGATTGGTAGCCATTTTGATAGGATTGATACACTTCCTGAATGGGATAACTAGGATCATATTGAAGCTAATGAAGATCATATTGAGGTTGGTAAGGATCATGATAAGGTTGACCAAGGACTTGTTGATAATGATAGGGAATGGCACAAGCTTGTAATTTCTAACCAACTTGTAGAGAAAAAAATGCAACACCAAAGTCAACCATGAAACTTCATTGAAATCAAGAACACAAACAAATACATTGATAAAAAAATTCAAAGGATAAATTGGGTTGCTTGACTAGCTGATGCATCTTTAGAGTCGCCATTGATGCTTTGATAGATGCCTCCAAATGCTGATTGTTGAGAGATAACACCAAAAATCGCTCATCTTCTTGGACCAAGAGTCCCATAAAGCATGCAAAAAACTATTTTCACTTGTATTTTCACCCTTTGAGGAGATGGTAAATCTCTCCTCATCAAAATATCACAATGGAAACACCTCTATCTTGTGGGTAGCCTAAGGATGAGGTAAATCTCTAGATAGGGCTAGCTCCCTTGATGTACCAATTTGGATTACAACTACAACTAAACTTGAGGGTGAAAAGGGAGAGAGATAACTAAAAAATAAACTATCTTAAGGGAGATAATACACTAAATATATTTATGGCTTCTAACCATATGCATGTTACACTTAAAATCAAGGGACAAACTGAACATACACTTCTCCAATCTCCATCTTCTTTCATCAATGTTACATATTGGGGTCATGGATGGATGTGAAAAGATATGAGGACTATAAAATAGGTCTATGAGGGTAATAATTAATATAATAACTCAATCCATCATTGAAATTTCTTAGAACACTTCACATGCCCTACAAGAAGAAGCTTTCCAACTATAAATAGATGATAGAATGAAATAACATGCTAAGGAATCCATAGTCTTCACTTATGAAAAATTAAACATTAAAAATGAAAAAAAATAAGAATATTCATGGAGGAGGTGAAAATTAGTATTATTATTTATCAAAATGTATAAAAATGAGTAGGGATTCTCCATACTCAAGTGGAGAATCCATTACAATGCCAAAATGGCTAGTCTTTATAGAACTTGTGAGAGAGAAAATAAGAGGAAATTTTGAGGTTCATAAAGACAATTTTAAATCTGATTAAAGTATTTAATTTTAAAGTTTTAGATTATATAGGATGAATCATGAAATTCCAAAAATCACAAGTGTCAATCTAAGTCATAAACCTCATGAAAAGTGGCAATAAACTCCCCATTTAGGCTTAAAATAATTGCCTTCATGATTTCCCTATTTAAACACCTTATAACTGATTATTATCAGGTCTAATGACTGGAATTAATTTTAAGGACATAAAAAATTCGTCTTCATTAATTGGTTGTAATCCTGTTCATCTAGAATCATCCCAAAATGAGTTATCATCATTTACTGCTAAGAAACTTATTTTTTCATGCACCCTACACACTTGGCATCCAAAAAGGAATAATTTTATCATTAAAATAAATAAAATTAAGTGGATTAAAATTTTAAATACCATAAATATCCTTATAATCATCATGAATGCTTTAAAATCATCTCACATGAAGCTTTCCACCCTTCTAACTAGATTGTCCATTAGGCCAGTTTTAACTAGTTGAGTTAAAGCACCTATTTTGGACACTTAGAAGTTTATTAAAGGCATTAAATTACCATAGGTAGTTATAAAAAGTATAAATATTCCTCCCAAACTTTATTTTATCTTCAAACTCATCCTTTAGCTTTCATAACATTAAAAATGGTCAAAAATAATCTATTTCTCACCCCATGTATACAAGTTCATATAGATAATTTGAATACGATTTAGATTGAGTGAGTAATATTTAATTTAAAATAGGTTTAATGATCAAAATATTCCATTATATGAGATTTATATCTTCATTTTCATCATTAGGTCTTTGCAAGGGTTTAACAAGGGTTTTAGACCTGTTTGACCTCTTAAGGTTTGTTTATAAAAATATAATGTCTAACTTGAAAAAAAATTACACAAGCATGTAATTAAATACCCTTTCTAATATCATTTAACTCCCTTTTCACCCATGAAAATACTCTAAGAATATATGAGCATTTGAAGTTGCCTACTCGAGCTTGTTTTCCTCTTTCATGCAAGTCTGAGTGAGTTTTCTAGTCAAAAGTGGCCCTTTTATGGTTTCTCTAGTAATTTAAAGGATTTAAAACATATATTTAGACCCCATTAACATTATAAAATTGGTTTTAATTCTCACCTCATGTGGAAATTGGAAGTGACCATCCATTTGGGGTCTATGCCAAAACCTTACCTTTAAGCCCAACTATAACCTAGAGCTCAGAATGACCTTTGATGGTTTTATTTGCCTCTTGATATCTAAAACACACATTTATTAATACAATACACATGTTATAATAGTCTATAAATCCAAATTCAAGTTGGAAATGACAATGCCTTCTTATTTGGACCTTTAGGCCTACTCATGCCTAGTAGGTTTACTTGCAATCTTAAGAGGTTTAGATCTCTCTATTCCATTTTATTTATTTATGAGGTGTTTTATATGTTTTTTAATATTTAACACAACTTATAATAACCTTTTTTAAAGATCCTATGGCTCCTGGATTCATACTTTGCCTTACTCACCAAAATCTACCAGTCTTGGTATAAGGGGAAGAACCCCCTATCTAAGACAAAATAGGGGGTACTTCCCCTATTTTTATGGAAAAAAACACTTTTATATGATCCTTAAAGTGATAAATTTTCTATACACAAAAAATTATCCCTTGGTCTTATGTATAGACCCTTCAAAATAAAAAAAACCTAGACAAACTATTAGGTGGTTGTGTGCAAGATTTTTTCAAATGACTATGTATACTTAATTTTGGATTAATTTCTTTGATTTTAACATGACCTGAGGACTTTGAGATGTCAAAAACACCTTGATAAGAGAGTTAAAAATGTTCATCAACTCTCATTACCTATGATTTGACTTTGAATTTTTTTTCACTTAGTTAGACTATGACTGGTAAGCCAACCCTATTTGTTACGTTCCCTCTACCTATTTATTGATTTGACATCTCTAAAGTTATTTAAATTGATCCAAGATCCTAAATATATAACTTAATTCAATTATATTCTTTTGATAATGTGATTTGGCATGCATTCATAACTTCAAAATTACTAACCCTTACTCACTATCTGCTTACAATCATAGATAACTAAGTTTTCTTTGAGGACCCCTGTAGGTAGACTTGGCATGAGTTACACCCTAACCACAACGTGTAAAGACCCAATTTTAAGAACTCTATCATGATATATTAGTGTTTTTAACCAATTAATTTCATACTTTGGATAGACTCTCTCTTTAGGATTTAAACTTGTTCACTGCTCTTCTTAATCAACACAATCAATTATGTTGAGGTAGATGAAACCTTGTAGGTATTGATTTTCATTGGTCATGATCTTTAAAATATTTATATGAATCATGAAAGTACCTAATTCATGCATTCATCTTATATTTACTTTTATAGGTTGAAACACCATTAAACCCCTTGACTGAGTCATCAACTACCCTCGTGGATATAGGTGCATATTTCTCCATAGAAAGACACCTACAGGTCTCTATAAGACTTAAAAAATAGTATAACTTATTATTTTGGATGAACTGTATGTTCATTGATTTTTATTTTTCCTAGAAATTTCATTCAAAACATGAAACAATCTTTTTTTATTCCTTTAGTGCTAAGGTCACTTGTGCCTTCAAAACCTATAGATATTATTGCATGCTTACAATGTTTTTTAGGGACATTTTGAGGCTTGAAACTTCCCCTTTACATTGACATTATACCATCCATTATTGGTATAGGTCTTATCCTATGTATGGTTTTCAAGACATAGTCATTAGGATGCACCAAAATATTGGTAACCTTATTGTATGACCTTGGCAAAAAGGTCCTAGACCTTTATTTTCATCTTTTAGGGAAAGTATCCCTAAACTTAGTTTCTTGTCCCTTACAACATGAATACACTTCCTTATTTCATTTTTATACCTAGATTTTTTTATTATGTTCTCACCTCATGCTACTACCTCAAACCAAAGTTATACCACTTGATTCAACACTTCCCATGGGTGTTTAACTCTCTGTTATGATGCATGTAGGTGGTAATGGAGTCATACAAAGGTAGAGGGAAAAATTGGAGAAATATGTGTGGATAAATAGTCTCAAGAACAACCTAAACTCATTTTAAAACATTAAAACACATGTTTTTATTTTTTTATATTTTGAAACAAGCTCTAAAACATCAATTTCAACATGAAGACTTCTTGCAAACACCTATCATAGAACAAACAATGGTGGCTATTGATTGGCTAGTGTGGTGCATGAGCTTATAATCAATTTTTCATACTCTTCAAAAAATAAAATGAAATATCCTCAACTCCTAATTACCTAAAAAAATTGATGTATCTTCATAATAGCTCCATGGACATGTTAAACAAGCTTTGTATATGTGACTGCAAATGAAATTGAGTGAAGAGTTGACTATGGGAATGGCAAGATTGAGAGTTTTGTCCAAAACATGGTATGATTAAAATAAACCTAGGAAAGGGTGATCATATTTATTTTAGACATGTGGGACATCATTTTCCATTCACATAAAACTTTTGTATGGAATTCAAACTCCTGTAAGTGGAAAACTAGTTGAAACTGCACATGGTGGTACCCTCCTTCAAAGTGAGCTATTTGGACTATACAATAAAATTTAAACATGAAACCAACCATGAATACCATTATATGAGGATCTAAAATACTATGAAACCAATATTGGTAACTATTTCATATGGACTTACCCAAAATTTAGCAAAACCCACAGGGTGCACAAATTTGCAACCAGAAAAACACAATCAGCTTGCAAAGGATGGTTCATAGAGCTTGGTTGACTAAATTTGAAAATATTTTTATGAAAATTAATCTACATGAGTTTAATACCACATCCAAAAAAAAAATTCCCTAAAACTCTTTCTACTGGTTATACCAAGCAAAAACTTGAAGGTTACTTCTACATGTCTAGGAAAGCCAAGAAAGAGTAGAATGGTTTTAGCCCAATTTTGACACTTAGAAAAAAAAATCATGTAAATATGCATTGGGAATATGAATATTCATATTTAAACTTTTTATATGTTGTAAACTTCCCAAGGAGGTCGTATAAGTGTCATTTTCTTCTCTTTTCACTAGAAAACTATCTTTTCTTTTGAACAACTTGCCACTTTTTAGTTATATCAGTTGGTTAAGGATAAAGTGGACACATGGGGCATGAAATAATCTTTTTAAACCTTCATACTTCCCAATAAACTTGTAAAACTTATTAAATGCACCTTTTTGACACCTAAAATGACTCAAAATGACTAAAGGGACTAAGAAAACTAATGACCAAGTCTATTATAACATCAATTGACCTTAATTGACCTATGAAACACCCTTTTAAATTAATATTACACCCCTTATATACCTATAAAGTCAATTTTTTACCTATAGGTGCCCCAATTTTACCTAAAAGTCAAATTTGGTCAACAGTTAGTTCAAATACTGTGAGCTTAGATCCTAACTCTTTATATTGCTAGGTCTATATGGTTTATGATTTGGCTCATTATCCTCATAAATTTGACGTAACAATTCCATAGTGTCCTAGGTCATTCTATTCATCACTATCCAAAAATTATTGTTGCCTTTTAAAATTGACATTCTCACGACCATCAATTGATGTTTGTGGGAACATATTAGATGGTCATGTGGCCATAAATTTTAAACACATGAACTATGCTCTTTACTATGTTTAAAATTAATGTCTTTATGATCATCATTCAACATCTGTGGGAATGCCTTTGATAATCACATAACCATGAAATTTAAACACACGATCTAGGTTGTTTACTATTTTAAGATTGACATCCTCATGACCATCAATTGATGTCTATGGGAACCTATTTTATGGTCATGTGACCATAAATTTTAACATAGTTATGGGGACTATTTACTAAGATTGCCACTTATCTTCTTCTAGTTCACTCTCACTCTGCATATGCCATGCATCGACTACTCGGTGCTTCATTTAAAAAGACTTCATTGATATCATTCCACTTGATTGAGTGGGTACAAATCAACATGGGATGTTGAATTTTAAAATGTGATTGATGTTTATATGGGGTCCACTACTTTTCATCATTAATTACATTTTATTTGATCTGGGTCCTCTAATTAAACACACACCATAGATTGGAATTTGAGTAGTTGAACATGATTGTTCCCTATATTTTATAAAATATTAAGTTAGGTTTGAAACTTAGGATAAAAGGATTGAACTAAGTCCTAAAAAAATATGGGACTGCATGAATTTAAAAGTGACTTAGCATAAAGACTTTGGACCATGGTTTTGTTCATATTAATAAATATAAATATTTTAGTCTAAGGTATTTAAGATAAGTCTACAACATATAAAAAGGACCTTGATAATTTAAAAGGGACCAAATATAAGGATTTTAACCTAAGCTTTTTAAGCTAGGCTAATCATAAAAAAGGACCCTACAGAATATGACTTAGCATAATGTCTTAACATAAGGTTTCATTGTATAAATAAATATGATGAAACTTTAGGATAGGCCTTAGGCTAAGTAATAAAAGTAACCTTGCATTTTTAGTTAGACCATGCTAAGATAAAAGGAATCATGCGATATACAAATAGGCCAAACATGGATTTTTAGTCTAAGATTTGGTTGTGTTAAAAAACATGACTAAGCCTTAGGATAAAAATTAAAATAAGACCATGGTGTCATAATTGTCCCCATGCAAGTTTGAATTCAAATCAAAAGGGGACCTATGTTAAAATATTAGGCATGGCTTAAACACAAATCCAATTAATCTTGAACCAATGATAAATAAAGATTATACTAGACATTAAACATGTTTATTCCCTAATGATATTATATTGATTTTGCAATATAAGATTTCGTGACATTGGGAGAGGGTGAACCAATGATCATCCCAAAAACATATCCATTAATCCAAATGAGATCAATTCTTGTAGACAATAGGAAATATTGAAGTTAGAGCACATGAATAGTAAGAATTTAAGTAAAAGTATCATATTAATGTTCTTATTTTAAATAAAAAATGAGGCTTGAATCTAAGGTCTTAGGCTAACATATTAAAATCATCATGGCAAAAACACTTGGTAGGGCATTTGCCTAAGACAAAAGTCCTTAAGGGCACTTCTCATGGGGAAAAGGGCACTTGAACAAAAGCGTAAAAGGTAAAAACATATAACAAAGGACCTTATTAATAATAAAAAGACCAAAAGGGGGACTTAGGGCATAAAAGAGACTAAGCATGGATGTTAGACTAAGTCTTGGTTGTGTTGAAAAAAATAACTAAGCCTTAGGAAATAAAAATAACTAAGCCCATCACATTATTTAAAATGTTCCTGCATTAAAAGTTCTTGCTAGATTTAAATTTGAATTTAAAAGCTCTAGGTAAAACATTAGGATAGGGTTTCAAAATATTAATCAATTATAGACTAAGACTTGTAAAATATAAATTAAACATTGAAGCACAAAAACCCTAAACGTGTTCATTCCCAGATGGGCTCCATTAAACTTGTAGCCTAAAACACAAATATCCAATGTCAGCACTTTAGATAAGGTTAAGACAAAAACATGAACAAATAATTCTTCCAGACCATGGTGTGGATGATCTTCAAATAAAAATAATGTGCAATCATGTTAATAACACTTTAATCAAGTGAATTATCAATTCCAAGGCACAAATTTACACAATTTAAAACATGGGTCCCTATTTTTTAGAAATGGGGGTATGTTGACCTCAACACATTGGTCAATACCAATTTTTTCTTGAATTTTGAGATATACCATACTATTTGTACTTGTCAAAGATAGAAATTAGACACTACAAATGTTGAGTCTTTTTTAAATAAAACATAATTATATCATCCACATAGATGATTATGTGTTTATAAAACAATAGTCTGAAAGTGAAGTCCATTGCTCATTAAAAGGTCATAATTAAATTAATAATAAAAAAAGGCATTTATTTATAAGAAAAAATTCCCTACCTGTAAGTGAAGGGCATTTTAAATATATCCTGTTAATCTACTAACACTTGGTTGTGTCCTAAAAATCCATATAAAAGGGCCATTGTATCAAATCCATTTAATAACTAGAGTAATTTGTTTAGAAATGGTAAAGGGTAATTTTATTTTTTATAATCTTTGTTTACATTTATTAAATCTACACATAATTTTATTTCTCTAACATATTTATTTGCATGGACTAAATTATCTACCCAAGTATAATGTTTGATGAGAAAATTATTTTTTTAACAAATGAGTTATGAATGTATTTACATATAAGAGTTCATAAAACAAGATTATTTAGTCATTGTCTTTGTCTAAAGAGGCTACAAATAAATTAATGGGTATTGTATGGATCATAATTTATGTGTTAAAACCTTTTATATCTTCAAAAGACTAGGCCAAGACTTCTTTGATTTCCATTAACAACTTGGATAGTTCAATTTTTTGCTCTTACAATAATTTCTTTGATACATTTAATATCTCTATTACTCCTGGGTTGCCAAATATTCTCTTTGTATAATTATTTTTAGAATAATCACAAGTTTTCTCAAAATTTATGATGTAAATTTCAAACTTATTTTCTAGTGATATCATTCCCTTGGTATTTTTTAAAAAAAAATCTAACATCCCATATTCCCCATTTTACATCAAATATATATGTTATTTTAATCTAAAATATGATCTTTAAATGAGAAAAAATTGGGGAAGAATTAAATGATTTGTATTCATAATTGTAAACTTGGAAATTATATATATTATTAGGTATTGAGGGTGTTATAATTAAATTAAAACCTTTCTAATGTTTTTTTAATTAGGGGTGAGAGATTTTTTATGGATGTAGCCAAAGCAATAGATATTTCATTTATCTCCCTTAAAATGAAAAAAAAGATAAAATCTACAAAATTATTGATAACATCCCAAGCTATATAATTATATGAGTTAAGAAACTTATAATTACATTGAAAAATACATTTTATTTGATTAAAAATGAAAGATAAGTTGTCATAAAATTTCAACATATTGACATTATGGTGTTGAGGTCAACATACCCCCATTTCTAAAAAATTGGGACCCATGTGTCAAATTGTGCAAATTTGTGCATTGAAATTGAAAATTCACTTGATAAAAGTGTTATTAGCATGTTTTCACATTTTTTAAATTTGGATATTGTTTCAAACTATTTTCGCTTTTCTACATTCAAAGGAAGTAAGAAACTAGAGTAAATGGTCAGGGGTTTGTACGTACCCAAATGAAGTTTGTGCACCATTATCTAGATGTTGTAGGGTCTCCTCTTTGTCTATGGAGGATGACACCTATAGAAGAAAGAGACTCAAACACAGAGATTGTTAGATAGAGATAAGGTGGACTACCAAGCAAAAGCTCGGTCTCAAAAGTACAAAGACTTCCTTGTGGGATGACAGTCCACTATTAATAAGTAAAAGTGTCAAAAATAAAGAAATGACAAATGACTAGCAAAGAGGAAACTAGATAATGCATACCTAATGTCTACTGTCGGTCTGCCACAGTCACCGACGTCGGTTAGTCTACTAACATTGGTTGGTCAAAGGGCACCAAAGTCAGTTAGTCTACCAACGTTGGTGGGGGCAACAGGCCTAGTGGCCGGAGTCGGTTGGGGCAACAAGGCTTTAGACAAGTTCTGGATGAGTTTCTGGTCGATAGATGGGTCTAGAAGGAGTTTGGGTCTATGTAGTGTGGTAAGACACTAGACAGGGTCTTTAGGAGGGACAAAGACAGGGGATATGTTGTCAAAAAAGGGGTAAGGGTATGGGAAAGGCTTCTTAGCCTTTTTGGGAAGAGAGTCAAGTCAGGTCTAGTTGATGGCTGGGTCTGGTTGATAATACTTAGAAGTAATGAAAAGAAGCTAATTGCTTATACATTCTAAATTACTGAAATGATAAAAAGGGCAAAAAAATACTTACCTCCTGCTTGGTGCAGAGCCAGAGGTTTTTGAGACGCTTGTCCCTACTGTGTCTATAGCCAGCAGAGCATTGGTTGAAGTCTGATGATTGATTTCAGAGAGTCCCTATTAATGTCTAGGAGAGCTGAGAGAGAGAGAGGTCAAAGTCTGGGTGCAAGAGGATTTTTGCATTCAGGGGAAGAGGATCGATTGGGTCTATGATCAATGTTCTGGGGGAAAAGAGAATTTGCCTTCAAGTTGCTTTAAGTGATCGACGTCGGCAATCCCACCAGCATCAACTGACTATAACCAATGTCGGTGATTGGAAGATGGGAAAAAGGGCTAAAATTAGCCTTCTACCCATTCTTGCAATTGCCAGGGTTGATTGCCGTTGGAAAAATGGTCCAAGGTAGATTAAATGAGCGTGAGCGGTTAATGGGAGGAAGGAAATGGGGTTTAAGTAATTAAGATTTGGCATGGAGTGAGGGAGGCATCTAAGGAAAGGTATCCAAGGTGGGGTGAGCTGGCATGGGTGATGTGGCAAGGGGGTGTTATTAATTTAAAATCATTAATTTATTTTAAATCAATAAGTGTGTGGGTTAGGAATGTTTAGGAGGTGGACCAAGGAGACCAAGGGGGGAGGATGACCAAGGGGGGAGGATGACCAAGGGATAGACACGATTTTGGTGTCTACATTTGCCCCTTTTTGTCTTGTTGGTTGTTTTGACGAACTGCAAGACAAAAACATGAGTTGATGTTGCCCCAGGTATGGGATGAGGTCTTTTTTGTCCTATTGGTTATTCTAGTGAACTACAAGACAAAAATGAATGTAGGTTGCCCCAATTATGGGATGAGGTATTCCCCCTCAAAGTGGGAGTCAAGGGAAGGGAACCTGAAATTGGGTGCCGATTTGACAGATAGAGGATGGATAAGATGAAGGGTTGAGTGTGAACACTGCAAAAGTTGAGATTGCATGCATACCATGTCATGAGATGGTCAGGTCAAATTATCGCAGGTCAAGGGTCAAGGAGTGCTAAAATCAAAATAACTGAGCCCCAGCATTTAGTCATAGCTGATTGGGTTATTCGATCCAAGCTGTAGCTCCAATGGTGGTCATGTTCCAAGTATCCCAGGCTCAGGAAGTGTTCCTAGAAAATAGAAAAATATCATAAGTAGTGGGGATCAACTCACTCGTGATCTAGTACTTATGAGGGTCAAAATACAGGTTGTAGACAAATTGGCTAACTATTTATGAAGTAGCCTACATGTAATCAAGACAACTAAGGCAAAATTGTCTCAAAAAATGGTCATGGTTAGAGGAGATAGTTGCAATCTCCATGGTTGTTGGTAGAGTCGAGTCAAGATATAAGTGATCTCAAATGTTGTTTGATGTGGTCAAGGAGATGCATGTGATCTCCAATGTGCCCCATGAGAAGTCAAAGGTGACTTTTGCAATGTCAGGGCTGGTTGTTTGGTCATGATTATGGACCAGGTTAAGTCATGGCAAAAGATAAAATGGTTTGTCCATCAGGTAGATGCACAAATGGATGTGGCTGAGCTAACCCCAAAAAATGTCATGTTAGCTGAGTGCTACCTATATAGCTCTTATTGGAAGGGCCTCAGGCCAATGTAGTTCTCCCTAAAAAGGGAAGAAGAGGGTCGGTTATGGATTGGGTCTGGATCATGGTGAAGTCATGGTGAAAGGTAAAAGGGTTTGTCTATTAGGTAGATGAACAAATGGATGTGGCCGAGCTAACCCCAGAAGATGTCATGTCATCTGAGTGCTGCCTACATAGCCCCTATGTTGAGGGCCTCAGACCAATGTAGTTCAGGTGAAGAGTTAAAATGGTTGATGATTGGTTTTGGTCATGATTAAATGATGAGGGTGTGATGATGTTACAGCCTTTTCCTTGTGATGGTGTATTTTGTAACATTGGTTGAGTGGTCTTTCATCCCTAGCAATTTTTCATATTGGTGATGGTGTATGCTGAAATGAATTGAGGTTATTTATGCTTCAGTAAGTAATGGTTTATGCTTAACATAAATTGTGTCTAGTCGATAGTTTCCATGTGTATTGGTTTCCATAGAAACTATGTGAAATGGACTATGTCATGTGAGTGGTCTAAAAATGTTTGGTTTGATTTGGGTTTGGTTGGATAGATAATGATTTGATTGAATGTGTGACCAAGATGTGTCAGAAGTGAAAGGCGCATTGCTCTTTCATTGACAAGGACCATAATGATGGCATAGATAAGGGTTTTTAGAAACAAAAGCCCCATTCATGCATTACGTCGTTGACCAGTGGTTATGTCAGAGAAGTACTCGAATCACTTGACGTTAAGTGAGCTCAAAATCCCTTGAGTATGTTGGGGTGATAGGTTTGATTATGTGAGATGGATGGATGGGGGAACCCTTTTTGGTAGGAACAACTTTGCCCCTTTCATAGGTGACCCTGAGAATGACTATAGACAAGTCCATGACTTTATAGTTTGTCAGTCAGTTTTTTTTTGATAGACTGATCGATGCGAGAAGTCTACGAGGGGATGTCATTTTGCTTTGTGGTCATGTTGTGAAGCTGATAGATGTGGGAAGCTTCTGAGATAGTGTTATTTGTAGCAAGATTTAGGCATAGCCATCCTTCGAGGGAGTGGTCTATATTTTTGCTTTATATGTTTAAATGTCTTTGAATAGCTATCCTTCAAGGGAGCAGTCTATCAATTACAACAATTATGCAGCTGTCCTTCGAGGGAGTAGTCTACATTTAGAGTTTTATGACCTTTTGAGATAGGCATCCCAATTTTATATGTTTTTGTTAACTGAAATTTTGGTCATGGACTTGACTATAGAGGTTTAGAGGGTTTCCCTTTTATTAGGATGAAGCATTCATGCTTGACAAAAGGGTTGGCTGATGTTTGTAGGGTTGAGGGTTGAGGGAGATAGGAATGACGATGATAGCGATTGCTTAAGGGATCGAGCTCAAGTTAACATCAAGTGATTGAGTACATGACTAACAATAGAATGGTCGAGGATATAAGGCATAAAGGGGCTCAGGTTTTGATAAGTCCCTGACCCATGCTTGTGCGTCATGATGCAAGGTCTGAGTCAATTAGGAGCAAACTTGCCCCATTTGCTTCATTTCAAATTGGTCACGTGTTGGAGATGAGTAAGAAGTTGGTTGATGTTTGGTCGATGCTTGGTTGAGGTCAAATGTTTGGTTAAGGCTTGGTCGAGGCTTGGTCAATGTTTGGTCAATTGATGTTTGGTCAATGCTTGGTTGATGGATGTTTGGTCAAGGTTTGGTCGATGCTTGGTCGAGGCTTGGTCGAGGCTTGGTCAAGACTTGGTCGATGCTTAGTCGATGCTTGGTTGATGCTTGGTCGAGGCTTGGATGTTTGGTCAAGGTTTGGTCGATTGATATATAGGTGGTTGATGTGGGGTCATTGTTTGGTCAAGGTCGATGTGAAGTTGGTCAGGATGTTTTTGGCATGTGATAAGGAGGCCGTCGAGACCTCGCTTGTAAAGAAGTCCCCCTAGCATGGTGTAGTGAGCAGTGTTCTTGATAAAATCTCTTCATCTATTGCTAGAGAGTTTGGCAGGGATGATAGAATATGTCAAGTAGTCCACGAGTCGCTTATACCAAGCGTCATGTGGACTAGTGAGGTTAGGAGGGATTTCCCCCAGTGATGATGGTCGAGACATGTCCAAGATAGAAATCTTGGGTTGTGTTGGTTGAGAGGTCTTGACGAATAATGGATATGTCAAAGGTGTAGAAGTCTAGTCTTTTCCTTTATTCTTCACAGTTTGGGGCCTGGTGGCCACACTAACAGTGTTGATTTCAAATAAAGGTTGAGGAGGTGGTTGAGGGGCTATAGTCTTTTATGGGGATCCCAATTTAGGTGAAGAGGTTTGAGAGGTATGAGATGGTGTCAGTATTGGGTCAAAGATGTGGTCAGAAGAGGCCTCAATGTGAGGGGTGTCCTTTGCCAGATGTTGACAGATGATAGCGTTAAGGGTGTAACAACACTCAGTGTCATGCCCCGATGTGCAATGATACCATCAAATTTTAGTGTCATCGAACCAAGGTGGTTTTGGTTAAATAGGTTGGTAAGGCTTGATAGGCAGGAGGATGATGTTAGATGACTACAACAATCGACATAACATCAAAGCATAAGAACCCTTTAATGGGTCAATGCTCTTTGTTGCAGTACAGGTTGACAACTTCTGTTTAGGAGTTGTTTGAAGGGTTTGTCGTGTCACCTTTTTAGTTGGCAGTATGGCCACATGTGGAGATGGCACATTCTTATTGAGAGGTGTTGGTTGTGAGAACAATCCTGCTAAAGTAGAAGGATGTGGACCCAAGATAGATGGAAATGGTGAAGGTGGGGGAGAAATTCTTTGATGAGGTTTAGTAGCCTTCTTTAGTTTAGGGTGAGGACTACTATTATGGGAGGCAAGGTTTAAGTCTATCATCACTTGTGGGTGAGTGAGGTTGGATGTAGGGTGCACACCAAGGGATTTAACTTGTTTTGGCATGGTAGATGACTACAAGGGTTTGGATGAGGTTGCATGAGGTTTTATAGTTAGTCATTTAAAATATTGAGGTGATTGTGAGAGAATCATCACCAAATCTTCTTTGGTCAAAGTTGGTGAAGTGATAAGTTCCTCTCTCGATGGAGAAGGAATTGGATAATGTGGCTCTTTAGTTGGATAGAGCGTAGGAATAATCATGGCTTCCTTGTGTGGTTGAGGAGTAGAAAAAGTATGATCCCCTATTGATGATAAGAAAGATGAGGGTGAGGCAGTCAGCATCAATGTCGTCAAGGCATCCTCCAATATGTGAGAGGTTAAGGTAGATTCTCCCACATGTGAAAGAGGTACGGATGGAGGATTATCCTCCATTGGAGGAGGCAAAATAGGAGAGGAAGGCTCCTCTACCCATGGTGGACAATTATGAGAAGAAGGCTCTTCTTCTTGTGGTGGATAAGTAGGTTGGATAACCTCTTTAGACTATGGAAGAGGTTGGTTAGGAATAGAAGGTGAAACCATGTTGACTGTGCATATATTATGCTCTTGGGAGTCATCATCCATGGTTTGCATGTTGTTTTGGCTAGGGGGATGGTTAGGAAAAGGTTGTCTAAAGATGTCCAAGTTTTGGTTAGGTGGCGTGTTTGGGTTGTCCAAGACAAGATCACCTTTGTCTAACATGTCCTAGAAAATGTTTTTGAAGGTTTTGTAGTTTATGTCATGGCCCTAGACACGGTGATAATGACAAAAGTCATTTTCTCTGTACCATGCAGGGATAGGTGTTGAGGGGTCAAATTGAGGTGGTTGAATTTGAGGGAGATTGAGGACCCCCTGCTTGACGAGTTTGTCCAACATGGAAGCGTATGATTCTCCAATAGGAGTATACTAACGCTGTATATACCATTGTTGGAATTGTTTGGTGATGCTTTGTGATGTGGAAGATTGAGATTGATTGGTTATGGTTGATGATGGTCATCTAAAGACCACAGTATCTGCCACTCCCTTGGATTTGGAATGGGAAGAAGAAGGTTTGGACAAAGAAGGGTCATTAGGTTTTGCATTGTTATTTCACAATTTGACCTTGTTCTCTTCAACCACGTAGAGTTCAAGCTTTTGGGCCATCGTGAAAGCTTCATCAAAAGTGCGAAATGTCTGAACCCGTAAAGTAGGTGAGATGTGTTTGGCACATGCTCTATAAAAGAGCTCAATGAGCTCAATTTGAGGTAAGGAGAAGGAGAGTTGGTTGATTAGGCCTCTCCAACGAGCAACAAAATCAGCTATGGATTCATCATCAAACTGTCTGATAGAGTATAGGTCTGTAATTGAGACCTTTTTGGTGATGTTGATGGAAAAGTGGTCAAGGAAAAGTTGAGCTAGCTGGGTGAATGTGAAAAGAGAGTGACTGGTGAGAGTGTTGTACCAATCGAGGGCAGGGCTAGAAAGCGACATGAGAAATGTGCATAGTAATAATGCATCATCATGTGCTATAGGATAACAAGCATGTCTAAACACTCGTAGATATTGTTGTGGGTCTTTCTTACTCTAAAAATGAGTAAACTTAGGAAGTTTCCATTGGCTTGGATATGGTTGGATGGGGACAGAAGGGTGTATGGGTTCATTATAAATTTGCTCATATGAGAGAGCATTGCTTGAACCGAAAATGGATGTCTCAAGATTAGACATCTTGTCCATCAACATCTTGATTAGATCAGTTGATAGATTTGCAAGTGGGGCACCCCTTAGGTTGTAAGGTACTTGGAAGGTGTTAGGAGGGGTGTATGACGTAGTTGGTTGTGCTTGTATAGGCGCAACATATTGGTAACTAGTCATAGGGACTAATGTCAAAGTCAAGGGGGGTTGTGTCGTGAAGTTGGAGGGCATGAGTTGACTAGCTACCACAAAAGGTGGTTAGATGGTGGCATTGGTAAAAGGATGGGTAGTCACTCCCACATTTATAAGCACAAGAGTGTGTGGAGTCGAGACAATTAAGTTCTGCAAATGTGATGAACTTGGTTGAATTACATGTGGTTAAGGGGGTAATGAAACCCCAATGGAGGTCAGTCCAAAAATAGATGGGGAGGCCAAACTTTGCATATTGGCCATGGTCGGGTTAATGGTTGAGGAAGTAGCCTGAGTTATAAGAGGCTAGGTAGCGGATGGTGTTGATGTCATCATCGCTTCACCTGAAAGGTCTCGCATTTGGTTCCTTGCGAGATAGTGTTGGAGAGCCTTGACGTTATGGTCAAGGAATCTCTCAAAATTTTGGTCCCCTTTGGGAACAATTAAATGTTGAGTTGATCAGATAGGAGCAGTCTCAGTCTCTAAATGATAACCCATTAGAGGACTTGATATGAAAGGTGAAGGCAGAAGTGGTTGTTGCCTTGCGTGGTCAACAAGAGTTTTGGTTTGACTGCATGTCAAAACCATCCAAGGCAAAAAGGGTCAGGTTCTAGAAACTATGTTTTTTTAGTTTTAGAAACTCAGAATTGTTTTTGGCAGAAAAAGGGGTGGGTTTTAAGGTTGCTATTTTGGAAGAAGTTTTGTTGACAGTGACCGACGTTGATAGAAAAACTGATGTCAATGGAAAAAAGTTGTCGATGTCAGTCAGATAACTGATGTCGGTGGAAAATAGGTTGTCGGTGTTGGTTGGAAAACCAATGTCGGTGACTATGTGGTTGGGAAGGAAGAAAAAAAAAGGTTCTAAGTTGTTTGAAGCTCAGAAAAATGCATCCTCACCAGCTCAAAAATCTAGATGAAGGCAGAAAAGAAAATGAAGACAAGTAGACCCTAAATGTTAAATCCCTAAGAATCAATTTTTAGAGTCTTGTTGGCTTATGCCTTAGATGAATGTGTTTGGGATGTTGGCTTGTAGAATGGGTCCCAGAAGAGGCAGTCTAAAGTTGGTTTCAGGTTAGTTTTGGTGCTCAAGAGTCTGTATTAGGTTCTGTATGTGGCTTGGTGCTAAGGAGCAAACTCCCCTCACTTCACGAGCCCAGAGATAAGTTGGGTCACTTAGCCAGTAAATACTTACCCTAGAGTTTATACTCTGCCAGAGAATAGAGTGGGCTCTCCCCTTGGTAGTGAAGTCCAAGTGGGATTGCCAGGAAGGGTAAGGTATCTGCTAGGTGATGAAATCCTAGTTGGACCTTGTCTCAAGTATGTTTTGATGTTTGATTTGTGAAAGTGGTCAGGTCGTGTAACATAAGTGCACTACACTTCATCCATAATGCGGTTTTAAGTTACTAGATGTGAGAGCTAATAATGCATTCAAGCAAAAATGAAATGCAATAGATTTTTAAGCCCAAATTGAAATGTGTGTTCAGATGCAGACAAGTGGAGAAAAGGTTGAAGAGTATGAAATTCACTACTCTAGATGCAGGAAAGAAAGAAAAAGAAGGATTCTTTTTAACTTTGTTGATAGTGTCTTTTAGAAGAGATAGAGGAAAAGGATGCAAGAAGAGACCAAATGCACCTATATGAAAAGTTTGTTTAGAATAAAAATTATGAACCCAAGAAAAAGTCCTAGGGTCCCACCGAGCGTGCCAAAATGTTTCAAACTATTTTCAATTTTCTACATTCAAAGGAAGTAAGAAACTAGAGTAAATGGTCAGGGGTTTGTACATACCTGGATGAAGTTTGTGCACCATTATCCAGATGTTGTAGGGACTCCTCTTTGGCTATGGAGGATGACACCTGTAAAAGAAAGAGACTCAAACACAGAGATTGTTAGATAGAGATAAGGTGGATTGCCAAGCAAAAGCTTGGTCTGAGAAGTGCAAAGACTTCCTTGTGGGATGACAGTCCACTGTTAATAAGTAAAAGTGTCAAAAATAAAGAAATGACAAATGACTAGCAAAGAGGAAACTAGATAATGCTTACCTGCTATCTGCTATCAATCTGCCACAATTGCCGATGTCAGTTAGTCTGCCAGCATCAGTTGGTCAAAGGGCACCAGAGTCGATTAGTCTACCGACGTTGATGGGGGTAATGGGCCTGGTGGCCAGCATTAGTCAGGGAAATAAGGCTTTGGACGAGTTTTGGATGAGTTTTTGGTTGATAGACAGGTCTAGGAGTTTGGGTCTGTTTAGTGTGGTAAGACAGTAGATAGGGTCTTTAGGAGGGACAAAGACAGGGGATATGTTGTTAGAAAAGGGGTAAGGGTATGGGAAAGGCCTCTCAGCCTTTTTAGGAAGAGAGTCAGGTCAGGTCTGGTTGATGGCCGGGTCTAGTTGATAATACTTAGAAGTAATGAAAGAAGCTAATTGCTTATACATTCTAAATACATTCTAAATTACTGAAATGATAAAAAGGGCAGAAGAATACTTACCTCCTGCTTGATGTAGAGCCAGAGGTGTTTGAGATGCTTGTCCCTATTGTGTTTGTAGCCAAAAGAGCATTGGTTGAAGTCTGATGATTGATTTCAGAGAGTCCTTGTTAATGTCTAGGAGAGCCGAGAGAGAGAGGTCAAAGTCTGGGCATAAGAGGATTTTTGCATTCAAGGGAAGAGGATCGATTGGGTCTATGATCGACGTTCTGGGGGAGAAGAGAATTCACCTTCGGGTTGCTTTAAGCGATCGACGTCAGCAATCCCACCGGTGTCGGTCGACTATAACCGATGTTGGCGGCTGGAAGATGGGGAAAAGGGCTAAAATTGGCCTTCTGCCCATTCTTGCAACTACCAGGGTTGATTACCATTGGAAAAATGGTCCAAGGCAGATTAAATGAGCGTGAGCGGTTAATGGGAGGAAGGAAATGGGGTTTAAGTAATTAAGATTTGGCATGGGGTGAGGGAGGCATCCAAGGAAAGGTATCCAAGGTGGGGTGAGGTGGCATGGGTGATGTGGCAAGGGGGTGTTATTAATTTAAAATAGTTAATTTATTTTAAATTAATAAGTGTGTGGGTTAGGATTGTTTAGGAGGTGGTCTAAGGAGACGAAGGGGGGAGGATGACCAAGGGATAGACACAATTTCGGTGTCAATAGATATCATCTACACCATGGTTTGGTTGACTTATTTTTTCATGGTCCTTTAATCTTACCTAAAGTGCTAACATTGGATATTTGTGTTTCAAGTTGTAGTTCTAATGGAGCCCATCTAGGAATGAACATGCTTAGGGTTTTTATGATTCAATGTTTAATTGATATTTTACTATACTTGGTCTATAATTAATTAATATTTTTAAACCCTAGCCTAATGTGTTTCCTAGACCTTTTAGTTCAAATTTAAACTTGGTGGGAGCTTTTATTTTAATTTTAAGCGAGAACAATTTAAATGCCATGGACTTTGTTTAATTTTTTAAACTAAGGTTTGGTCATGTTTTAAAACACAACCAAAATTTCAAAATCCATCCTTAGTCCCTTTTTATGTCCTGAGTCCCCCTTTTGGTCTTTTTATTATTTTTAAGGTCCATTTTTTATGTTTCTACCTTTCAAGATTTATGTTTTTGATACTTTCTCCAAGACTACCTTTCAGAATTTTGTCCCAAGAATTTTTACCAGAGCTTATTCTTTGAGTTTTTTATGAAGGGAACATACCCTTTGAGTTTTATAAAATGATCCCTTGAGCCCTTAAAACATTATCCTTTGGACTTTATGTTTAGGCCAATTATCCTTCAAACTTTTTTTTAGGCCAGTTATCCTTTAGACTTTTTGTTTAGGCCTATTACCCTTCAGGATTTTATCCAATATTTATTTCAAACATTTTTTTTGACAAATCTTCCTTTAAATACTTGTGTTTTAAAAATTCCATTCCTTTAGACATTTTTTCCAACAAAATTTTATCTTTGGGGGAAATGTATCGAACATTTTTTCTGATACAATTTCTCCAAAATAAATACTCTTCACCAAGTTCCATGAAATAAATGCCCTTCAGCTTATTTAAAATGATCTTTTGGCCTTTTTTTAATGTACCCTTTGGGATTTTTTTAAGGGGCATCTTATCTTTAGACTCTCCCTTTAGGATTTTTGAAATGATCCTTTGCCTTCCTCAATTATCCTTCAGATTTTTGAAAGTGCCCTTCGGGCTTTGTGTAAAGTACCCTTCAAAAGTTTCAAAATGGACATTTGCCCTCTGAGATTACCCTTTTGTATTTTTGAAATTTTCCTTTACCCTATCGATTTGCCTTTTGGCCTTTTGAAAGTGCCCTTTCCTCCATGAGAATTACCCTTTGAGACTATTGTCTTGAGCAAATGTCCTACCAAGTGAAAATGCATGATTACTTTTATTACTTAGCTAAAGTCCTTATCCCAAAGTTCCATTGTATTTGTATATAAAATGAAACCTTAGGTTAAGACTTTATGCTAAGTCATATTTTTCAAGGTCCTTTTTATGTTTAACCTATCTTTAAAAGCTTAGGTTAAAATCCTTACACTTTATCCTTTTAAATTCTCAAGGTCCTTTTTATATGTTACAAACTTAGCTTAAAAACCTTAGACTAATATATTCATATTTATTAATATGAAAAAAACCATGGTCCAAAGTCTTTATGATAAGTCCCTTTTAAATTCATGGGGTCCTGTATATTTTTTTTAGGGCTTATTTCAATCCTTTTATCCTAAGTCTTGAACCTAACTTAATCTTTTATAAAATGCAAGGAATAACAAATTCAACTACTCGGATCCCAATCTATGGCACATTTTTAAGCAAAGGACCTAGATTAAACATAGTGTGATCAATGATGAAAAATAGTGGACCCTAGATAAATACTAAATAACTTTTGAAAATCAATGCCCTACATTGATTTATATCTAACTGATTGATCAGATTGAGATCAATAAAGTTTTTTCAAATGAAGCACCAAGTAGTCAACATGTGGTAAATATAGAGTGCAAAGTGAACCAAAAGATGATAAGTGATAGGATTAAACGATATTCCCCATAACTATGTTAAAATTTATGGTCATGTGACTAGCAAAGATGTCCCTATGAACATCAAATGATGGTTGTAAGGATGTCAAATTTAACATAGTAAAGAGCTCAGGTCATGTGTTTAAAATTGGCAGTCATGAGATCATCAAGAAAATCCATGTGGATGTAAAATTTAACATAGTTACTTGGATCCAAATTTTAAAGGTAGATATTCATTTTTAGATAGTGATGAACAAAATGACCCAAAATGCCATGGAATTTCCACATTAAGGCTATGTGAATGAAATGGGCCAAATTAGAGACCCTACAGACCTGGTATTATGAAGGGATGAGATCTAAGCTCACAATATTTTAACTAATTATGCCATTAGAGAATTTAAATCCTTACAAAAATTGAATATGAAACCATGCATGTACTAGGCCAAGAGCATCAGGGAACCATAAATATCTTGCAATAGCCAATGGGTCCTAAGTCAAGTGAAAAAAAGAATATTATTATTGTAAACAACATTGTATGATATTTCAAAATAGGATATTATTTTTATATAGACATGTTAAATTTATAAGAGCACATTGTTTATAGGTCAACTCAAGGGAAAAGATTGTTTGTTCCTGAATGTAGCAGAAAGGACAACTTTCTTATACACTAGTACAAATGTCATTGGATTAAGACTGGTTGACATGATTATTTTCATCCTATAAAAGAAGCATTGTAATTTTTAAAACAATGGGGGAGTTCTTAGAATCAAATTACTTTGTAAACTAGGAGCAATCAATGTAAGGAATTCTGCAAGGATTGTCTAGTATTTTCTTGTGTGAAGTGCTATATGGTTTCTCTATTAGTTGTTTGGTTTTATTTTTAGATTTGAATGGTTTTTATGAATTTTTAGTGTTTATATTTGACTATAGATTTGTTAACTTGTGCTAATTCTATGTTAATTAAAATTTACTAAGTTTGCTTCATTTTATTTACTCTACATTTATAGATATGTATTAGTTATCTGCTTATAGGAGTAAATATATAAAGTAATCAGGGTTCTAATTTACATTATTCATCATAGTCCTTATAAGTCTACCTAATGCATGATGTGATTTGGGCTTAAGCTATTTCATGTTACACATTGGTTAAGAACATATCTAGATAAAATCTTAACTTTGTCATAATTTTTGAAACAAGACTAACAACATCTTTCTTTTTGCCCTACCCTTCCTTTTGATTATTTTTTAACCTAAATCACCTTAGTCTAATTATCATTATGAATATCCATCTTAGATTTGTTATTGATCATGATTCACCATCCTTAGTATAGTATTTTTCATATTTTACATAGATTTGTTGTTTGTCCATGCTGGCTCCCTACCAACACTTAATATAAATAATATGAAATAGTCACTTGTTTTGCCTTTATTCCACCAACAGATAATAGGATTATCACAACCTATAACTCATGCACTAAATTTATAGAATTATAAAATGAGAAGTTTTTCTTAAACACTCTGGGTACCCATGGTACACATTTAGGAATCAACAGGGGAAGCTTCTCTAGTGATAAAAGGAGGGCCTTAGTTAGATCTTTGTGAATTTGTAGAATCTTTACTCATTTAGGTGAACTATGTCCAAAGATTGGTGTATTCTTTGCATATTTATGCTTATTGGAGCATAATTGTGTAAAGATCATTGATATTTATGGTCTCAGACCAATCTTTGGGCTTCTTTTATCCAAATATTGATATTCTTTGAAGATCCATAGACATTCATGCAAAGGTAGTTCATGCTTTATTTATTTCCTACATTTAAGGTTAGTAAAAATAATTTGTTACCAATATTGATTGGTTCTTTACAAATGTGAGTTTATTCAAGCTCATAGGTGTAAATATCCCTTTAATTCATCAATCTAGATGTATCTTTGAGCTTATTTAGTTAAAGATATATGTGCTTTACATATATTTGTGTAAAATTGGCTTAACATGCAAACTTAATCATTGTAATTTATAAAGATTGGTTTGATAGATCATATTTCAAATAAGTTTTGAGTTCACAACCTGGAATTACCCAAGGCAAGGCTTAGGTTAGTGAAATTCCCAATTCTAAAATGCTTCACCAATTTAAGGTACCTATGTGTTCTAGGTATGGCTTGGCTTGGTGGTTCTTCAATCAATGTACTAGGTATAGTGCATGATATTGCTCAAAATCTTGAAAGGTATTTACCTTATTTTAGTCCTAATAATGGTGTCACTACTAAAGAGCATATTTAGTTATTCAAAGTTGCTTTGAGATTGATAAATGTAGTCCATGAAGATGTAGCATGTAGATTATTCCCCTTTACTTTCAAATATGTTACATAATGAATGGTTTATTAACCTTCCAAAAGACTGCATTACTAGTTGAGATGACTTTAACAATGACTTCATCGATAAATTTGGAAAAATTATTAGTTCTTATGTCCTATATCATCAGTTCACCAAAATTAAAAAGGGATGTTAATGAAATCATCAAAGCCTTTATTGCTCAGTTCCAAAAGATGTTTAGTAGAACCATATCCCCTTATAGACCCAATGAGGCTTTATCCTTAGAAATTTATTAGGATTTTATAGATCCCATGACCTCCATGTTCCTGAAAATGTCTCTTCTAGCCATAAACACATTAACTTGGGCCTACTCTGAAGCTATGATCATTAATGACCAAATGTAGCCTCAAGGTTATATGGCATATTATATACATAATGTCAATTTAAATTGGCCCATCTATAATGTTATTCCTAGTATACCTACTTTAACACCAGTTCAGAACCATTATCCCTTAAGACATACCTATCCTAGCCAAAACCTAGAGTTCCTGAATGGCATTACAAGTGGATCCCATCCATAAAATCATAGAACTCTAATGCCTAAAGTTAGTAGGAATTCTCTAATTCATGAACCTTAGACACCAAATAATTTAAATTACTTGATATTAGAAATAGTCTTAAAATTGAGCACTGAATTTATTCAAATGCAAAAATAAGTAGGAAATATAAGGGAATGTTCTGACCGAAACCACTCTTCTCAAAAGTTCAACATGCTGCAAGATGAGTTTCATGATAACAACAGTAATGGATCATTTGAAAGCATATAAATAATTTTCTATGATATTATTTTGGTTGATCATTACAATATTTCTAAAACCTCTAAGATTATGCCTAATCAAGACTTTACTGTAGGGGCATCTGGATTTGCAAGAACATCTCAATCCTTCTTACAAGCCTTTGATTTCCCTTTCAAATATGAATATGAAGATGAGCTAATTGAAGAAGTTACATCTAAGGGAACTTGTATTCCTAAATATGTAAAAGAGATTGAAAATAGAAACCAACAAGACATCATCATTTGGACATCTATAGATGAAGAAGAGGAGTTACCAAAAATAGATGTGGATCAAGTACAAAATGATATTTATTTAGAAGGTGTCCATAAAGACAACCCATATAGATTTATTTTTGAAGTAAAGAATACCCCTAAAGAAGATGATCACTAGTAGAGGTCATACCATGATTTATTAAATGGAATCAAAGAGTTAGAGATGGTAGATGGTGGGATAGAAAAAGACATGGATGCTTCATTTGAGGATTTTACCAATAATTTGGAGTTCATAGAAGAGGATATTATTTTAGAGGTCCTAAACCAAGATAAGTTGGAGCCTGATTAGACATAAGAGCTACCTCTCTTCATCAAAAATTAAGATGAAGCAAGTAAAATAGAGAAAGAATTGTCATGACTTCATCAAGAGGTGAGGATTATGGGACCAACATATTTTTGATGGGTATCTAAATGAACATCATTTAGTTAATCATGATGAATAATCCTTTTTGGATGACTTGAAATATTTTTTTTCAAAGATTAGTAGTCCATATCTACCTCAGAAAGAACCTAATGAAAACATCAGTTTAATGATACTAACTAAGTTACCATTATTGGGTGAAGATGATATAATCCATTATCTATATATAGATGAAACATAACTATCACTCCTACTAAAAAATAAAAGGATTTGGGAAGAAGATGACTAGGTCTTAGATTTAGATCTTTGATCCATATATCTGAGAATGTTGATAGGAGACCAAGATACATCACCTAGAATACATAAGCATATAAGTGATCCTATCCATAAGAAGAGGTCATTGAATGGAAGTAATCATGCTTCAAGGTTCTGTAGTAAGTTAAATAATTTTCCAATTGATCTGGGAGGTAAGTGCTTTGTGTAGTTAGTGTACGGATAAGTTTATTTTATTTCTTGTTATTTTTTTCTTGCTTTTCTCCTACCCATCTTTTATTTGTATATAATGCCTATTTATATCTATTTGTTTTCTCTTACTTTGTTTCTTGCTTTTTAATAAGTCCTTTTGGACAATTATCAAGTCAAGTTTTATATAGGTTTCTCAAGAGCTTCACAATTCAAAACTATAGGTATGACTTCTCAACATTGATTGATCATGGATTATTGAAATGGAAGATTGATGTTATATTTTAAATAACTAGCAAAGACTGATGGATAATTTAATTGTTCCTTGAGATTTTAAACCTTGTTCTAATCTAATCTTGGTTTTAAGAAGGATTGCACATATAGGATGAAATCTTAAATTATTGAAGAATAATCATGCTTACACTTTAAAAGCATTAATCACCTAGGAAAAAGTTTTTAACCAAGGATGATTGTCTAAAAATCAAACACTTGACCAAATCCCTAAATGTGGCTAACCTGGTTCCCAACCTTTTCTAGAAAGTGAAAATGACTTAAAAAATATAAAAATAAGAAATTTATAACAAAATTTGAAGAGATTTCTTAGTAGAGGGTATTTAGGTAATCTCCACTAGGACTATGGATACCTAACTAACATTGGAACAAGGCCTTGAGTGGATCCAAAGGCATCTCTTTCGAGGCTATGGATGCCTAGATAGTACCAGAGCAATTCCCAAGCCTTCCTTAAGCTAAAGCATGGTTATTAATTAATATCCAAACATGATAAAAGTTAGTGCTAATGATTAAATCCATGAACTTGGGAGTTGTTCTTTAAATCTTTTTACAATCAATAAGTGGAATTAAAACACAGACACAACATGATTGAGTTTTGATGTTTGATCTTAATTCTACATATGCAAGATTTGTTCTAATGATGAATTAATCTTAATAATGGTGCTTGATCAAATGGAATAATTAATTTAATTATTAGTCTGAACCAAAGTCTTTGAGTTCTAACATATTGCTATGTTTCCCTCAAAAGTTTCCATTTGTTGAGGTCAACATACCTCCATTTTTGAAAAACAAAGACCTATGTATCAAATTGTGTAAATGTGTTCCTTGAAATTGAAAATTCACTTGATCAAAGTGTCATTATCATGTTTCCACATTTTTTTAATTTGAAGATCATCTACACCATTGTCTAGTTTACTTATTTTTTCATGGTCCTACTTTAATCTTACCTTAAGTGCTAACATTAGATATTTGTGTTTCAGGTTGCAAGTTTAATGGAGCCCATCTAAGAATGAACATGCTTAGGGTTTTTATGCTTCAATGTTTAATTGATCTTTTACTAGACTTGGTCTATAATTTATTAATGTTTTGAATACCTAGACTAATGTTTTTCTTGGACCTTTTAGTTTGAATTTAAAATTGGTGAGATCTTTTATTTTAATTTTGAGCAAGAACAATTAGAATGCCATGGGCTTTATTTAATTCTTTGTCCTAAGGCTTGGTCATGTTTTTCAACACAACTAAGATTTAGTATAGCATCCATGCTTAGTCCATTTTTATGTCTTGAGTCCTCCTTTTGGAATTTATATTATTTATATGGTCCTTTTATTATATTTCTACCTTTTGCAATTTATGTTTCAGATACTTTATCTGAGACTACCTTTCAGACTTTTTTCCCAAGGATTTTTGCCAAAGCTTATCCTTAAAGATTTTTATGAAGGGCACATACCCTTTGGGTTTTATAAAATGATCCCTCAAGCCCTTGAAACTTTATCATTTAGACTTTATGTTTAGGCCAGTTATCCTTTAGAATTTTTGTTTAGGCCAGTTATCCTTCAGACTTTTTGTGTAGGTCAATTAGCCTTCGATATTTTTCCCAAGACTTCTTTCAAACATTTTGTCTAATAGATATTCCTTTCAGGACTTATGTTTTCAATGTTCCATTTTGTTCAAACATTTTATTTGACAAAATTTGGTTTTCAGGGCAATTGTATTAGACATTTTGTTTGATACAATTTCCTCAAAAGAAATACCCTTTGCTAAGTTCCCCAAAATAAATGCCCTTCGGCTTTTTTTGAAATGATCTTTCAACCTTTTTTTATTGTACCCAATGGGATTTTTGTAAGGGTCACCTTATCTTCAAACTTTCCCTTTGGGATTTTTGAAATGATCCTTTGCCTTCCTCAATTATCCTTTGAATTCTTGAAAGTGCCCTTTAGGCTTTGTGTAAATTACCCTTCAAAAGTTTTGAAATGGATTTGCCCTCTGAGATTACCCTTCAGGCTTTTTAAAATGGTCCTTTTCCCTATAAATTTGACTTTTGGCCTTTTGAAAGTGCCCTTCCCCCATGAGAATTTCCCTTCGAGACTTTTGCCCCAGGAAAATGCCCTACCAAGTGAAAATATAGGGTTACTTTTATTACTTAGCATAAGGCCTTATCCCAAAGTTCCATCATATTTATTTATAAAATGAAACCTTAGGTTAATAATTTATTCTAATTCATATTGTGAAAGGTCCTTTTTATATGTTTCAGACTTAGCTTAAAAACTTTAGACTAAAATATTCATATTTATTAATATGAATAAAACCATGTTCCTAAGTATTTATACTAAGTCCCTTTTAAATTCATGGGGTCATTTATATTTTGTTTAGGACTTAGTTTAATCATTTTATCCTAAGTCTCGAACCTAACTTAATCTTTTACAAAATGTAGGGACCAATCACATTCAACTACTCAGATCCCAATCTATGACACACATTGAAGCAGAGGACCTAGATTGAATAGATCATGATCAAATATGAAAAGTAATGGACCCCAACTAAACACTAATCACCTTTTAAAAATAAATGTCCTAGGTTGATTCATACCCACTCGATCAAATAGAGTGACATCAATGAAGTCTTTTCAAATGAAGCATCGAGTAGTCAACATGTGGCACATGCATAGTACACAGTGAACTAGAAGATGACAAGTGGTAGGATTGGAAGATAGTCCCCATAACTATGTTAAAAATTTTGGTCATTCAACTATTAAATACATTCCTATGGATGTTAAATGATGGTTGTGAGGACATCAACTTTAACATAGTAAAGAGGTTAGATCATGTGTTTAAAATAGATAGTCATGAGACCATCAAGGACATCCCCATAAACATCAAATGATGTTTGTGTAGATGATAAATCTAACATAGTTAATTGGATCCAAATTTTAAAGGTAAACAATCATTTTTGGACAGTGATGAATATAATAACCTAGGATGCCATGGAATTACCATGTTAAGGTTATGTGAATGCAATGGGCCAAATTAGAGACCCTATAGACCTGATATTATGAAGGGTTAGGATCTAAGATCACAATGTTTGAACTAATTATGCCATTAGAGAACTATTATCCTCAAATATATTGAATATGGGACCATTCTTTTACTAGCCTAACAGCATCGGGGATCCATAAAGATCTTGTAACAGCTAGTGAGTCCTAAGTTAGGTGAAATAAGTATAATTCTATTATAGCCAACATTGTATAATATTTATAAATAGGATATTATTTTTGTATAGACATGTGCAATTTATAAGAGCACATTTTCTATGAGTCAGTTCAGGGGAAAAGATCATTTATTCTAGAATGTAGCAGAAAAGACAACTATCTTATAGACTTGTACAAATATCATTGGATTAAGACTGATTGACATGCTTCTTTGCATCTTATAAAAGGAGCATTGTCATTTGTAAAAAGGGGGGAGTTTTAATTTTTAAACTAGGAGCAATTAATATAAGCAATGAATTTTGAAAGGATTGTCTAGTATTTGCTTATGTGAAGTGTTATATGGTTTCTCTCTCAGTTGTTTGGTTTCATTTTCATATTTGAATGGTTCTTATGAATTATTAGTGTGTACATTTGATTTTAGTGTTGTTAAATTCTTCTAATTATAGGTTAATTTAAAGTTCCTTTGTTTTCTTCATTTTATTTTCTCTACATTTGTAGATGTGCATTAGCTATCTACTTATAGGAGTAAATCTTTAAATTAAGCTTGGTTTTGATTTGTATTATTTCTCATAATCTTTATAAGTATGCATAATGCATGATGTGATTTGGGCTTAAGTTATTTCATGTTACATATTAGTTAAGTACATATCTAGATGAAATTTGAACTTTGTCATAATGTCTAAACCAAGACCAACAACATCTTTCTTTTTACCCTACCTTTCCTTTTGATTCTTTTTTAACATGGATCACCTTAGTCTAATTATCATTATGAATATCCGTCTTATATTAGTCTTAGATTAGTTATTGACCATAATTCACCGTCCTTAGTATAGTATTCTACATATTTTACATAGATCTATTATTTGGCCATGGTGGCTCCTAACCACCACTTAATACAAATATTGTGAAATAGTCACTTTTTTTGGATCTATTCCACCAACAGATAACATGATTATCACAACCTACAACTCTACATTGAATTATTATAATTCTAAAATGATAAATGTTTTTTAAACACTCTAGGTGCACATGGTACACATTTAGGCATCAATAGGGGAAGATTCATTGGGGCTAGAATGAGGGCCTTATTCATATCTTTGTGAATTTATAGAATATTTGCTCATTTCAGTGAATTGTGTCCAAATATTGGTGTATTCTTTGTATATTTGTCCTTTTTAGAGCATAATTATGTAAAGATCATCTATATTTATAGTCATAGACCAATCTTTGGGCTTCCTTTATCCAAAGATCAATATTCTTTGAAAATCCATAGACATTCATGCTAAGGTAGTTCATGCATTGTGTATTTCCCATGTTTAAGCTTAGTAACAACAATTTGGTACAAAGATTGACTGGTTCTTTACAAATGTGAGTTTATTCAATCTCAGAGGTGTAAAAATACCTTTCATTCATCAATATAGATGTATCTTGAGCTTATTTAGTTAAATATAGATGTTATTTACATATATTTGTGCAAATTAGCTTAACATGCAAACTTAATAATTGTACTTTACAAAGATCAGTTTGATGCATCACATTTTAAACAAGTTTCAAGTTTACAAGCTATAATTACCTAAGGTAAGGCTTAGGTGAGAAAAATTCCCAAGTCTTAAACACTTCACCAGTTCAAGGTACTCATGTGTTCTAGGTATGGCTTGGTTTGGTGGTTCTTCAATAAATGTACCAAGTATAGTGCATGATCTTCCTTGAAATCTTGAAAGGTATTTACCTTATTTCAGTCCTAATAATGTTGTCACTATTAAAGAGCATATTAATTCATTTAATTTCTGATTTGAGATTTTTAAATGTAGTCCATGAAGATGTAACATGTAGATTATTCCCCTTTACTTTCAAAGATGCCATATATGAATGGTTTTTTAACCTTCCAAAAGACTACATTACTAGTTGGGATGACTTTAACAATGTTTTCATTGATCAATTTGGTAAAGTTATTAGTCCCTATGTCCTGTATCACAAGTTCACCATAATTAAAAAGGATGTTATTGAATCCATCATAGCCTTTAATGCTTGATTCCAAAATATGTTCAACAAAACCATAGCCCCTTATAGACCCAATGAGGCTTTAGCATTAGAAATTTTTAAGGATGATATATATCCCATGACCTTCATGTTCCTAAATATGTCTCTTCCAGTCATAAACACATTGACCCTAGCCTACTTTGAAGCTTTGATTATTAATGACCAAATGTAGCCTCAAGGTCAGATGTCATATTCTATACCTAATATCAATTCAAATTGGCCCATCTAGAATGTTATTCCTAGTATACCTACTTTAACACCAATTCAAAATGATTTTCCCTTAAGACATACATATCTTGGATAAAACTTAGGGTTATTAAATGGCATTACAAGTGGATCCCATACATAATATCATAGAACTCTAATGTACACAACCACTAGTAATTCTCTAATTTGTGAGCTTGAGACACCAAAAAATTCAAATGACTTGATATTATAAATAATCCAAAAAATGAGCACTGACTTTATTCAGTTGCAAAAACAAGTAAGAACTACAAGGGAAGGCTCTGATAGAAACCACTCTTCTTAATTAGAGCCAATTGATTTCCCATTTGAAGATGAAGAAGAAGATGAGCTAATTGAAGAAATTAGGACATCTACAGATGAAGAAGCATTGCCATAAATGGATGAAGATCAAGTACAAGATGATATTTCTTTAGAAGGTATCCAAAAAAGTAACCCATGTAGATTTATTTTTGAAGTAGAGAATACCCCTATAGAAGATGATCATTGGCATATGTCATATTGTGATTTATTAAATGGAATCAAAGAGTTGGAGATGGTAGATGATGGGATAGAAAAATACATGGATGCTTCATTTGAGGTTTGTACCAAAAATTTAGAGTTCTTAGAAGAGGATATTATTTTGGAGGTCCTAAACCAAGATAAGTTAGATCTTGATTAGATAGAAGAGTTACCTCTCTTTACCAAAAATGAAGATGAAGTGAAATATATTAAGAATTGTCATATTAACTCATCAAGAGGTCAGGAGTATGGGACTAACTTATTTGTGATGGGAGTCTAGATAAACATCATTTAGTTGATCAAGATGAAGAATCCTTTTGGGATAACTTGGAAGATTTTTGTGCAAAGATTGGTAATCCATGTCCACCTTAGAAAGAACCTAATGAATACATAAGTGTAACGATAGTAACCAAGTTATCATTATTATGTGAATATGATATAAGCCACTATTTATCTATGGATGAAATAGAACTAGCACTCATGTTGTAAAGTAGAAGGATTTGGGAAGAAGATGACTAGGTCTTAAATTTAGATCTTTGATCCATACATCTGAGAATGGTGATAGGATACCAAGATACATCACCTAGAAGACACAAGAATAATAGTGCTCTTATCTACAAGAAGAGGCCATTGAATGTAAGTAATCATGACTCAAGGTTTTGTAGTAAGCTAAATAATTTTCCATTTGATTCAGGAGGTAAGTGCTTTGTGTAGTTAGTGTAGGGCTTAGTTTAATCTCTTTCTTGTTCCTTATTTCATGATTTTTTAATAAGTCCTTTTGGACAATCCTTAGCTCAATTTTTATCTAGGCTACTCAATAGCTTCACAATTCAGAAATATAGGTATGAATTCTCAACATTGGTTGATCATGGATTATTGAAATGTAATCTTGATGTTATAGTTTAAATAAACTAGCAAAGACTGATGGATAAGTTAATTATTCCTTGAGATTTTAAACCTTGTTCTGATCTAAGCCTGGTTTTAAGAAGGATTTCACATGTAGGATGAAAGCTTAAATTATTGAAGCATAATCATGCTTGAACTTTAAAAACATTAATCATCTAGGATAAATTTTGTAGCCAAGGATGATTGTTTGAAAATCAAAACTTGACCAAACCCCTAAACCTAGCTAACCTAGTTCCCAACCTTTGTTAGAAAGCCAAAATGACTTGAAAAAGAAAAAATAAGTACTTTATTTCAAAATTCGAAGAGATTTATAAATAGAGGTGATTCAAGTAATATCCATCAAGGCTATGGACACCTGGCTAGAATTGGATTAAGGCCTTGAGTGGAGCCAAAGGCATCTCTTTTAGGGATATGGATGCCTAGCTGGCAGTAGAGCAATGTCCAAGACTTCCTTGAGATAAATCATGGTTCTTAATGAATATCCAAACATGCTAAAAGTTAGACTTAATGATTAAATCCATAAACTTAGAAGTTATTCTCTAAATCCTTTGGTAATCAGTAGGTGGAATCAAAGCACACACATATCATGACTAATTTTTGATGTTTGATCTTAATTATTCATATGCAAGATTTATTCTAACCATGAACTGTTCTTAATAATAGTACTTGATCAAATGGAATAATTAGCCTAATTATTAGTCAAAACTAGAGTCTCTAAGTTCTAACATATTTTTATGTTTCCCATAGAAGTCACCATTTTTTGAGGTCAACATACCCCCATTTTTTAAAAATGGGGACCCATGTGTTAAATTGAGCAAATTTGTAAATTGAAATTGAAAATTTACTTGATCAGAGTGTCATTAAAATGTTTGCACATTTTTTTTATTTGAATATCATCTACACCTTAGTCTAGATAACTTATTTGTTCATGGTCTTGATTTAATCTTACCTAAAGTGTTGACATTAGATATTTGTGTTTCAGGCTACAGGTTTAATGAAGCCCATCTGGGAATAAACATACTTAGGGTTTTTGTGCTTCAATGTTTAATTGATATTTTACTATCCTTGGTTTATAATTGATTAATATTTTGAAACACTAGCCTATTGTTTTTCTTGGATCTTTTAGTTTAAATTTAAAATTAGAAAGATATTTTATTTTAGTTTTAAGTGGGAACAATTTAAATGCTATGGACTTTATTTAATTCTTTGTCATAAGATTTGGTCATGTTTTTCAACACAACAAAACTTTAGTATAACATCCATGCTTAGTCCATTTTTATGTCTTGAGTCCCCCTTTTGGTCTTTCTATTATTTTTAAGGTCATTTGTTATGTATCTACCTTTCAAGATTTATGTTTTGGATACTTTCTCTAAGACTACCTTTTAGACTTTTGTCCTAAGCATTAATTTCCAAAGCTTATCCTTTAGGATTTTTGTGAAGGTAACATATCCTTTGGGTTTTCTAAAATGATCCCTTGAGCCTTAGAAACATTATCCTTTAGACTTTATGTTTTGGTTACTTATCCTTTATACTTTTTATTTAGGCTAGTTATCCTTCAGACTTTTTTTTAGGCTAATTACCCTTCAAGATTTTGTCCAAGATTTCTTTCAGATATTTTGTCTAATAGATCTTCCTTTCAGGACTTGTGTTTTCAATGTTCCATTTCCTTCAAACATTTTATTTGATACAATTTCCCTGAAAGAAATACCCTTTGACAAACTCCCCAAAAGAAATGCCTTTCAACTTCTTTGAAATAATCTTTCAACATTTTTCAAATGTACCCTTCAAGTTTTTTGTAATGGGCACCTTGTCTTCAGACTTTCCATTTAGGAAATTTGAAATTATTCTTTTCCTTCCTAAATTATCCTTTGGATTATTGAAAGTGCCCTTCAGGCTTAGTGTAAATTACCCTTTGAAAGTTTTAAAATGGACATTTGCCCTCTGAAATTACCCTTCAGGATTTTTGAAATAATCATTTGCCCTACCTTTTTGCATTTCAGCCTTTTTAAAGTGCCCTTCCCCCATGAGAAGTACCCTTCATGAATTTTATCTTAGATAGATACCCTACCAAGTGAAAATGTAGGCTCAATTTTATTACTTAACCTAAGGCCTTATCCCAAAGTTCCATCATATTTATCTCTAAAATGAAACCTTAGGTTAAGACCTTATGCTAAGTCATATTCTACAAGGTCCTTTTTATTTATAACCTATCTTAAAAATATTAGGTTAAAATCCTTATGTTTGCTCCCTTTTAAATTCTCAAGTTCCTTTTTATATGTTGTAGACTTAGATTAAAAACCTTATACTAAAATATTCATACTTATTAATACAAACAAAACCATGGTCCAAAGTCTTTATGCTAAGTCCCTTTCAAATTCATGTGGTCCCATATATGTTGTTTAGGACTTAGTTTAATCCTTTCATCCTAAGTCTCAAACCTAACTTAATTTTTTATAAAATGCAGGGACCAATCATGTTCAACTACTTGGATTCCAATCTATGGCATGCATTTAAGTGGATAACCTAGATCGAATAGAGCATGATTAGTGATGAAAAGTAGTGGACTACAACCAAACACCAAGAACATTTTGAAAATCAATGGCTCATGTTGATTCATACCCACTTGATCAAGCAGAGTGATATCAATGAAGTCTTTTAAAATGAAGCATTGAGTAGTCGACATGTGGCACATGTAGAGTGTTGAGTGAACTAGAAGATGATAAGTGACAACCTTGGCAGTCAGTCCCCATAACTATGTTAAAATTAAAAATTTCTTGTGGATGTTAAATTATGTTCATGAGGATGTCAAATATAACATAATAAAGAGCCTAGATCACATGTTTAAAATTGATGGTCACATGACCATCAAAGACATCCCCTCAATGTCAAATGATGATCGCATAAACATCAAATTTAACACAGTTTCTTGGATCCAAATTTTAAAGGTAGATGGTCATTTTTGGATAGTGATGAATAGAATGACTGAGGATGCCATGGAATTACCACATTAAGGCTATGTGAATGCAATGGGCTAAATTAGAGACCCTACAGACCTGGTATTATTAAGGTCTAGGATCTAAGCTCATAATGTTTAAACCAATTATGCCATTATAACACTTTTATCCTCAAACATCTTGAATATGGGACAATACATGTACTAATCCAAGAGCATTAGGGAACCATAAAGATCATGCAGTAGCCAGTGGGTCCTAAGTCAGGTGAAATAAGAATATTCCTATTGTAACTAGTATTGTATGATATTTATAAATAGGATATTCTTTTTGTATAGACATGTGAAATTTATAAGAGCACATTGTCTATAGTTTAATTCAAGGGAAAAGATCATTTGTTCTAGAATGTAGCAGAAAGGACAACTATCTTATACACTTGTACAAATGTCATTGGATTAAGATTTATCAACATGTTTCTTTGCATCTTATAAAAAGAGCATTATCATTTTTAAAATAAAGGGGGGAGTTCTTAGAACCAAATTACTTTGTAAAATAGGAGAAGTTAATATAAACAAGGATTGTCTAGTATTTGCTTGTGTGAACTGCTATATAGTTTCTATCTCAATTGTCTTGTTTCATTTTAAGATTTGAATGGTTCTTATGAATTCTTGGTGTGTACATTTGATTGAAGAGTTTTTAACTTATGTTAATTATAGGTTAATTGAAGGTTATTTAGTTTGATTCATTTTATTTTCTCTATATTTATAGATGTACATTAGTTATCTGCTTATAGGAGTAAATATTTAAAGTATGCTTGGTTCTAATTTGCATTATTTCTCATAGTCCTTAGAAGTATGCTTGATGTGTGATGTGATTTGAGATTGATTTGTTTCATGTTACACATTGGCTAAGTACATATCTATATGAAATCTAAAATTTGTCATAATGTTTGAAACAAGACCAACAACATCTTTCTTTCTACCCTGCCCTTCTTTTTACTTCTTTTTTAACCTAGATCACCTTAGTCTAATTGTCATTGTGAATATCCATCTTAGATTAGTTATTGATCATAATTCAACATCCTTAGTATAGTATTTTGCATATTTTACATAGATCTATTATTTATCCATGGTGGCTCCCAACCACCACTTAATATAAATATTATGAAATAGTCACTTGTTTTACCTCTATTCCACCAATAGATAACAAGATTATCGTAACCCGCAACTCATGCACTGAATTCCTAGAATTATAAAATGAGAAGTGTTTCTTAAACACTTTGGGCACCCATGTTACACATTTATGCATCAACATATGGCTTATGCTAAATTTCAAGCTAAGAATTAGGGATTCATACTCTATCATATTATTAGTTCACAGTATTAATAGCATACTATGGGATAAATCAAGATTGCCTCAGTACTTGACCCTTGTTTAGATCTGGATCCATCAATATATAAGGTTAAAAATATGTTTCACAAACCAAGGTTAGAGTTTTTAATTAGATTTTCTCTTGTGTTTAGTGTGAATACATCAATGTGCACAATCATTATATCAATATTTTCTTTTTTTTTATATATTTAGCAATGGCATACTTCATTTTGGGTTCTCTCTTTGTATAATTTTATTTTTATAATCCTCTCCATGGTATAAACATGAGATAAATCAGTGGCTATATATCCATTCAAAAATTAGGAACAATTTCTACTCAATAGTAATATGAAAGTCTCATGAATTTATATTGGATGTCCACATATCATTGAACTTGGGGATATGTGGATAAATGCATGTGGAAATTTGTTAATTATCATACCACATTAAATTCACATTTGTATAATTAGACTACATGCTTAGTGTATTTTTAAGGTTTGATACTTTTTAAAAAAATTGAGTATGGCATGATGTTAGTAAATGCTCTCAAATATACCAAAAAATTCATAGATATTCTTTCCAAAATTTATAACTATGGGAAAGAATTAGGGAGTTTCTATTTTTGCTCTGTATGTGATCATATTATCATGTATGGCCTTAGATTTCCATTTATCAAATAGGGATCTACAGATAAAAACTCTTTATTTAGTCAATTGGGCCAATAGTGAAATATTAGATTTAGTCTTACCTAGATAAGGATGAGCTAAGGGAGTTATTCTGAATTTGTATGGGTTGAACAAGGTTTCCACTTCCTTTTGAATGAGGTGGTTTGTTATTAACCTTATGACCTAAGGATGTACCCTTTTTTTACATTATGTGGATGATATATTATGTGTCTTTTTATTATTCCTCAATTCATACTTATTTCATTGGAAATGTTGCTATACACAAATCTCATCCAAATTTTATTTTGGTTCATTATGTCTTTAGAAGAGAAACCATAAGATTCAACCATCATGATAGTACAAATTATCACAAAATAGCCAAGGGGTTATCATGTTATCTAGATTTAACGTCATAATTTTTCATTTCTTTCATGATAATCTCAAAGGTATTACAAAAATCTTGGTGATCAAGTTCTCCATGGTTAGCGATATGATGAACTTGGAACCAATTGAGTATTTTTATGTATGAAAATTTCAAGGAGAGGGGTGTATTTGTATAATTTTTCTTAGGATTACCTTGTAATTTATTATATTTATTATTTTGGTTGTTGCTTTACTAGTTGTGATTATTATTCCTTTGAAAGAAAAAATGTATTCCCATTACTTCAATTGGGACACATCTAACTTTTATTAGAAGACTAGATAAGTGATCTTCCAAATTTTACCTCATTTTGGTGAAGGATTATAATTAAAGTGAATTTTTACTAGATATTAAGGTTTTAACTTACATTGATTAGATTAACAATATGAAAGATAATGTTCTTGATGTAGTTTGATCTAGTAGAGATTTGAAGGCTTATGGTAATACCAAGTTTTCCACCACTCTTATATTCTAAATGATTGGTTAGATAACCCCTTGAGTCATAAATTTATTTCTATAATAAGTTCTTCTACATATTATTTCACTAAGGTTCTTGTGGCATATCTTCTCACAAATATAGAGGTAACCATATCTAGGCCATCTAATAATATGTGATAATACCTTAGTGAAATAGACCTATGGTTTTTAGGTATACATATATACAATCACTAAAAAATTTCATTAAAATCCCTCATGGTTTCATTTATCTCCTTATTAACCATGGAAAATTACTTTAATCTTATATTAGGGTCTATTTCTTCTACAAACTATGTTATAAAATATTCTTAAAAATTTGACCCATTAGTAATAGATCCTATTGCTAAATTAAGAAACCAATCATAAGTGGGTCCTAATAAAGTGAATATAAAAAGTATGTAGGAAAAATATTCATGTATTACATTCAATAACCTCAGATAAACCTTGAACATAGTGACATGCTTTTTTGTAGTCTTGGTCCCATTATGTATGAATGTAGGAAGGTATTATTCTAAATACCTAGGTAAGTCATGCACAATTTTAAGAATGTTTAAAAATAATAATACTAACCAAGAAACCACTATATTATTTATGCATGCTTATGATTTTTGAATTTCTTTTATTTTTCATTTTAGAAAAATATTATTGTTATTTTTATTTATGATTATTTATTTTTTATTTTTGGGAAAAGGTTCTATGGATGTAGATTTTCTGGGAATATGTTTATCCCTTCTAGTTTTATTATGAATTTTTAAAGGTGCTAATAGTTTTTACCAACCAAATAAACCTAGTTAGTCTAAAAGGACTACCAGTGTGTTGGTCCCCCTTCTAGAGTGAATTTTACATGTTGGTCAGTGTTTTGACATGAAGTAGGTTTGAAGGGTTTTTTGGAGACCCTCCCATTTTAGGTATTGTTCAAGAGGAGGCTAGCATATGGGTTACCTTAGCCTTTAAAAGACATAATTATTTTATAAAGATAGTAACCAATTTTACCATATGGCTAGTTTTATCCTATCCCACTTATTTACATCTAAACTAGGAAATTTTATAATAAATAATAAAATGATCTTAATTTTTTATTTATTTCAATAATACAAAAGTAGCCATATAGTCGAAAAGTTAATTATTCCATATTATAATTTTAGAATACAAGCTATTAATCATGAAAAATAGAATTTTTTTTCTTTCACAACACACCCTAATTTCATCACTAAAATCATGGAACCTCTTTTTTGCTAAGGAATCTAGTCTTCTAGTTTAATCAATCCTTGGCTTGTTTTATTTTGATTTGGTTGAAAAGGGTCCTTGAGTAGTTGCATCCTGAATACTATGTTGGTTTTATTATTTAAACTAAATCTAAAATTAAATGTCCATATTATGTGCTTGGTCTAAAAATATTGCATTTGGATCTTCATTGATATAACCATCTAAATTTGCCTAAAAGTTTATAAGTCTTGGTCTATTTCATATCTTATTTTGAAAAATATATAAATTTCTATTTCTTCACCCTTTTTTCTTATATTTATGTAAGTTATCTAACTATTTTAGGATCTTCATGACATTTATTTAGCAATTCCATTATGGGATTCTCATTTCAAAACTAGAATGGCTAAGGTATTATATCAAGTTGCCTTTTAGACTTAGTCATTTTAGAAACTTTGGACTTAATTGGCTTTAAATTCAGAAATTGAGACTACTTATTCACAATATTGGGTCTATTTTTTCCCTATTTCGAGTAAAAGTGACTATGGATTTTTCATGGTTTCATTTCAAAACTTAGTAACTTTCTAAATTATGGACTAGCTTTGGCTTTGGGTTAGACAAAAGACTATTTTGGTTGGTATGCTTGTTTTCCTTTTCTTTCTATGGTTTTATACTTACATATTTTTACTCAAAGTTTAAATTTGAAAATCTAACATTTACCTATCATTTTTTATTGACTAATGGTCACTTGCCTTTCCCACAAGTCCCCAATCAAGTGAGGAACTACCACTTATCAATCTCTCACTTCCTTGGGCCTCTTTAAGACTTAGTAATTTTGCATAAATATTTCAAGTGCATGAAATGAGGATGCATATATAAATATAGCCTCCATACTTCCCTATAACCCCTTTGTTTCTTTGATAGACCACATACATCTTAGATTCATAGGACCACACCATATAACATAATATCATTTATATGGGCCCTATGGATATTCACTATACTTTCAATCTATTTCTAAATTCTTAGATGCCCAATATTGTGCCACATGAAACAATCCTATTTACACACTCCTTGAGATGGTTCGTATGTGTGTATATTTCAATAAATGTCCTAGATAAGTGAGATCTTACCACCTATCAAGATCTTGCTTCATCAAGATTTTAGAGGTCATCGGCCCATGTAAACACTAAATTAGGTGTTAAATTAGAGAATAAATGTCATGGGAAATTAACTACCAACTAGAAGACACATTAGAATCTACATTAACATTACATGTTCTTAATTTTGATGGCCATATATCTTGTCATGACCATCAATGATTAGAATGTGTTCCCTTTGAGCTAAAGTGCTGAAATTTTCATGCACATTATGAATATTTGGTCATTTTAGAGTCTTTTTCTTAATATTTTATATCTTTTCCTTTGGTCCCCATTGACTCAGATATTTTTAATACTTTGAATTATCTTCAGGATAAAATTTTATTGATTATTAGTAATATAGCTAGGTTTGAACCATTGTCTAATTTCAAACCTCAATCAATTCACCTTTAAAGACTTGGTTCCTTAGAAGTCTAGGAAGTATAGTCAATTTGGTTGTGCTTATATTATTTTATCTTGAGAATTAGTCATGTCACCTTCAAGTTAGACTAATTTGGATATGGATTTTATATATTAGGGTAGATTTATATTTTGGTTATAATCTATTTTCACTTTATTCTAGACTATTATGATTAAATGCTTGTAATGTTTGATCTTCAAACTTAGTCATCTTCATTAAAATAGAATACTCAAGATTTTGGATATAAAAATTTAGAAGGGTCTATTCTTTTGTTTTGATCCATTTCTACTTTATTTTTGATCTAGGATGACCAATTATTTTACTATTTGATCTATTGCACTTAGTCACTCTTTCTATAGGATAATATTTTTCTAGTTCATTTGAAATATTTAGACTATCATATGCCTTTTAATGGATTTAATTCCCTTTAGTTTAATGTTCTACCTTAGTCATTTTCAAAGAATTTTGTGTTTTAGTGGTTACTTTATTTAAAAACTAAAGAATGACTTAATCCGACATTGGTGGCTCTACACAAAATGTGGTTCAAAGATTATATTTCATCTACATTCAGGTGCCCAAGAGATTTTGCCCCAACATTTAATATAATGATAATCAATCAAAAAACCAAGATTTAACTTGAACCTGTGTAAATTAGAATAATGAATTCTTATAATATTTATGTGTTACCAACATTTATTAGAAAAAGGTGCATTCAAAGGAGGTATTGTTATCTTGAAGATGAACACACATTGAATTTATGCCTTGGTTGGTGCTTATTATTTAATGTTTGTGACCACCTGGTGGGTGAGTGATATTGGATTGAAAATATATATAAAGCCAACAATAAGATTGAATTAGGGGCTAGTTCATCAAGATTAGAGAGTAGAGTAGAGGACCAAACACTTATTTCCCTTAATTTATTACTTTATTAGTTATTTTTTCTTATGAGCAATGTTGTTTTGAAGCATTTTTTGTATTTCTCCTGATTATGGTGGATCCAAACATTGTTTTTCAAGTAAATATCTATCAATTAAAAGGTTATTCATTTTACATGCGTGTATATGGTAATTTTATCCATATTTATTCATAGTTGATTACCTTAGACTCTTGCATCATATTTATTCATGGCTATGTGAATAGGATTCAAACAATAGTTTGATTTAATGAATGTCATCCAATTAAATCGATATAATTTATCTTCATTATAGAATAGTCTCACAAATTTCTCTTTCCCCTTATCTTTTAATTTTGTAAAAATTGTTAGAGTAGGTAGATTAAATTCAAATTTTCAATTTTTGCTTATGTGTTTATCTTGATTTCAAAACTTGTCATTATTGTTAATACACTATGTAGTCTATGTATGCAATGAATAATCTTACATCATCTATATTCCCATGATAAACCCAAACTCATGATTTTATAGATAACTAATCCATAGTACCAACATTACCTATCATTTATCCAATAAATATTCTAAACATGCCCCTTGAAATGAAACAATTACACATCAACCACCAGGTTATCTAAAGATACCAAGACTTGGTGATATATACATTGGGGAGATTCCATCTCTTTTTAGGTGAGGTTGGTGAATCCTCACCCTACCTAAGTTAGTGTGCCAAATGACCCATCAAAATATTGGCACTATAAAGAGGGCTTGAACCAGATACTATTTAATGTTTATGTTTGATTTTTTTTATTACTTACCTTTGAACCCAATTATGTACTTAACCTGGTTGGGTGGAAGTTTTTGTCCTGTGAACATTCCAGGGCTTGCTCATGGCTTACCTAAGAATCTTGTTAAATTTTGTTCAAGGTATATACATGGTGGATTCAAACTACTGAAGATCACATCTTTGAATTTAAAGAGGTTATAATCTAAGCCAAGATCTAACATGAGGGTGTTTCATGCCACCTATTTACCTATTCCCTAGATGGAGGTGCTTACCACTTATACCTAAGTTTTCCAAATGGATACATCACCTCATGGGTTGTCTTTGAAAACCTATTTGTCAACTATTTTAGTGTGTCTATTTAACCTACTTATTTTTACTATTAGTTTTATACATCTTGTAGGGAGCTTAATAAATCCATGAGCTCATTTAATATTCATTTTCACTAGTTGTATAAGAGTTTGAAATACTCAATCTTGCAAATAGAGTTGGTGGATATTAAGGTTTATATTAGAGTATTGGATCTCCTAATTTCTATGATTATTTGGAGGACACCATCTCCACTCACACCCTTGGCATTAACTTATCAAGAGGAATTCATCATTAAATAATAAGCTATGCAACATGGTTATGGTGTTGACCATCTTTATTCATCAAGACATTTAGCTGTTCACACCTAAAATCTTTAGACATGTCTTCCTATAATTCAACCTATAGACTATTTTATTCCTTATAATAAAATAGCACCTCAAGCTTATGTCCAACCAAAACTTCCTATGATAAATGAGAACCATGTTATTTATTTTAATGCATATGATTATAATTATTCAACTCTTGATCAACAATTTTTTTGCCTTGCTCTAGTAGTCAAGCATATTTTGGTGCTTTTATTAATCAAATGTCATTTTTTGTAGGAGGGGATTCACAATCAATACATGGATTAGCCTATGGGACTCCATTCCTAGGTTCACAACTTTGATTCTATGGATAAAAAAATGGGATAAGTGATGAAACAATCATATTTACTAATAATGTCCCATTAAAAAGGTAAGATCTAGTCCCTAAGAGTAGTGATGAATATGAGTTTTATGATGAAGAAACAATAGTCATTTTAGGTGAGTTACCTCATGAAGATTCAAGTAACAAATAGTTTTATGCATAAGAGGAAGAATTAGGCATTTTTTTTTAGTTATCCTAGAGATGAGATAGAAGATTTGGAGTATATGGATGAAAAATATGCATTCTATGCATCTAAAACACCCATATCATATGTTGATACTCCTACTTTTAACAAAATGAAAGACCAATAGCTTGGTGGTAGTAAATTTACCCCCATCTATTCATCAAATATGGAGGAAGTAAAATAAATATAAGTGGTTGTCCTTGAATTTAAGAACTTGGATTCTTTGAATCCCCCTATATAATAGGTTTATAGTATCCATGAGATCTTCTCAATAGTAGACACACTCAAGTCTAAGATGAGTAATCATGAACTTGGTGCCTTTCATGAAGAAGTGAAACCAATGGGAGTTAAATCTAAAATTAACTTGATATAATATAACTCTTTGCACACCTCAACCACTAATGATAAAAATATAAGGTCCTTGACTTGGGAAGAACCAAGTATACATCTTATAGATGATGAAAATGATAACATGGATATTAAAAAAGTGTCCATATTAATTGAAAAGTAGCAAAAGTGGATTCACCATTAGGTTGTCACAAGTAGAGTATTTATGTCAAGGTTGGGTATGCAAACCACTTTGGTTTATTATTATTCCCACCCCTATTCCCCACCATAGTTTAATGTTTACATAGAGGTATACTTCAAACTATATCCTAAATGCTTCATGCTAATGGAATGTAAGTAGATTGCTAAGTTTTAAGCATAAATCTACTTAATTTATATGAAAATATTGTTAATAAGGCTCTTTGGGATAGTGTTTTTCAATGAAAAGAACAACATAGATGTAAGTGCATGTCTTACCTTTTAGGATTCTTACCAACCTTCTCAAAATATTAAATATGAATATGTTATGTTTTAGGTGTCTAATTGATAAGGAGGTCTTAGTGGTTGTCAAAATATATCTCCTCAACCCCTACATCTAAGTTTGAAATAACTTGGGATGATCTTTTAAAAAAAATTGTTTTGATTCCTTGCTTTCCCTTCCTTTCTTTTTTTGAATTTGATTTTTTTTGTTTAGTTCAAGTTTATTTTCTTGTTTTGACTTTCTAATTTCCTTTTTGGGTCTGTTTGAATTTTTTTGTCTTGTGGTTCCATGTTTGTCAATGAAAAGTGATAATTTAAAAAGCATGTAATTAGGTATCATAAGTGACATTTTATGTGAGGGTGCTTCTTGAGTCATTTTGTTGATTTAGAACCTATTATTGGGTCAGTATTGAAGGCTTAGACTATTGTATGAATTTTATACTTGTTCTAATTTCACTAAGTTTGAGTAAAAATAGTTGGATATTTGAGGTATCCTCCTAAAACCAAGCACAAATTTCACATCTTAAAATTTTTATAAATATTCTTGGGTGAACTTGATATGGTGAAATCCTAGGGTAAAAAATCTATAGTTATACCTTTCACTTGGTATAGTAGTCTCCAACCCTAAACTGAGACATAAAAAAAGGAGAAAAGAAGATCTGAATAGAAAATCAATTTTAGAAAGACTCAGTCTTGGGTGATTCAGTTAAAATATCTATTGGGCCTATAGATGCCTATCTAGTACTAGAGAAAGGACTTGAATGGGATTAGAGGCAACTCTATCAAGGCTATAGACATCTGGTTGATAGGAGAGCAATGTCTAAGAAAACGTATCCAGGATAGTGTATGCAAGCAAAAGTGAAGTTGATTTATAAATCAACCCTAATTTGAATAAGATAAATTAACTAATTATACCACTAGCAATAAATAGATAATCAAGTTAATGACTAATGTGTATCTTCTAAACCTACCTAAGGGATCTCTTATCATGTAATATGTAAATAGAGGGTTTCAAAGCCTCTATTCAAGAAGCACCACATAATAACCCTAGCTAGGTCTATAATGCAATAATAAACTAAATATAATATAGTTCCCACTAAATCTTGTGGCACAAATGGGGGATAAAAATAAACAATAAACATGAAAATTAGAACTCTACTCAAGTCAATGTAGAGATAATCCTAAGAAAGGAGAACTAATATATTCATTAGTCATTATTTAGGCAAATATGTCTACTAAAAATAAAAGAGTAAGAGTTAGGAATACTTACCTTGAAGATGAACCTGTCGAACCTCAACCTCTCCCTTGGCCAATGGTTCTTTACAAGATGTTGTTGTGTATTGTTGAAGAAGTGAAGGATGTGTAATGGACTATAGTCTAGCCAAGGACCTCCTAGTGAATCTCAAGATTTCACAAGACAAAGGTTCTCTTTTAAGAAGAATGAAACCCTAAGTAATGACTCCTAAAGTATAATGGTAGAAATATAGATCATAAAGAAGCACAAATGAATGCTTTTATCTATTGAAAATGAAGAGAAAGAGGGGTATATATAACTTGATTTGACCCTAAGCCCTTCTATAAATTTAAACAATGTAGTTGGCTTGTTCAACCTTTTTAAGAGAGAAATAAATCCATTAGGTCCTAAACTAAGTTGGTCGAGGTTGAATTAGTCTCATAACATGTGCCACTCCCAAAACTATGTTGACCCAATTAACTTTGTTTGAAAAAAGGTAAAAATGGGGTTTGCTTAGGTAAGGGCTATTTGAGGTGGTGAATTTCTTAGAGAATCATGTGAGTGAGGTGCCAAAGCTTAGGGAAATGTATAAGAGGGGTTTTTATTGGTTTTAGGTGGTGGTATAGAGAATAAAAATCTTATGAATCACCAAAGGTCTACCCCCCTTTCCTTGTGCACCTTTAAGGCATGCACTGAGAGAGATTGAGACTCAATGGGTTCTTCTAAGAGAAAAACCATCATTAATTGATAAAGTTTAAAAATATTGTGTGTATACATATTCCCCACTCGATCATCACATATCACGTAGTTTTAAAATGGGATGGTGATTTAGGAAAATACATAGCAACAAATAATGCTAATCTAAATAAATTAAAGTATAAAACAATAACATAATTGAAAGGAAAGAATTTAAAAATACATAACTTTACTCGCCTTAGTGCCATAGAGTATAAATGATGTGATAAAAAAGAAAGGAATCCAATATAGGTAACATTAGGTGAACTTTAAAATAAGATAAAATTTGATATTTTTGTAAAAATATGTGTAGTATGTAGAAAATTTTTCTACAATGCCAAGATTCCAAAACATCTTTAGGTTTGGAAAAATAATTAGTAGAAACATAGTTATGATCAAAATTTGAAATATAATGGAAAATAATAAATAATTAAATAATTTTAAATTTTAAATATAAATAGGGTTTAAAATTATTCATTTGTAATTTTTATATTATGATAAAATAGAGTTTTGAGAGACCTAGAGAAGCACAAAGAGTGATGATGGTGCAGAGATGACATGTATGAGATGAAGGACGTCTAGTAGAAAAAAATGGTGTAACTCAAATAAGTGTTGTATTAAATTCAAATTTTTGGTAATTTTTATATAAATTTAAACTAGTTATGAAAAATTTGACATTAGGGGTATCCATGTAGTGAAATTTTCCCAATGAAATTTTTAGGTATAGTAGGAATTATGGACATCAATGGATAAGAAGTGGTAGGTGAAATAAATTCCTAAAACATTAATGAAAATTAATTGAAAAATCATCATGTAATTTGAATGGGGTTGGCCATGTTGACTTAGTTCAAACTTAGGTGGTATAATATTAGGGCCAACTATATATTGAGTGGATGACATAGTTCTTTAGTATGTGGTTGATTGCATAAGTTAGGGCTGACTTAGCTAGAGAAAAAGGCTAATTAGTATGAAGTGGATAATATTATTAGGAAACATGGTTGAATTAGTATGAAGTGGATAAATTTTTTAAGAAATAGGGCCAACTTAGTTTTAAGTTATGACTATGTAAGAAACATGACCAACTTAGTTTTAAGTGGTTGACTGCATTAGAAAACATGGATGACTTAGTTTTAAGTGGCCAAATTCATTAGGAAACATGGATGACTTAGATTTAAGTGGATGAAAATGTTATAAAATAGGGATAACTTAGTTTCAAGTGGCTGACTATGTTAGGAAATAGGGTTGACGTAGTTTTAAGTGGCCTACTACATAGTAGAGGTGTGTGAAAATAATAAAAACAAGTTGATGGATTGGTTAATTTTGAAATTTAATAATTTTAAAATGTATTTTTATTATTTTTTATTGATGTCCAATATATTATATTTTGTCTAGAATTTTTTAAAAGTGATGAAGATTCTATAATTTGGTGGATAAAGCATGGCTATCAGATCTACTAGAGAGACTACCAAATAATGACTAAGCATGTTTAACCTCCTTAAGATTTAGAGGTATTATAGAGATGTGCAGGATCCCCTTGAGTGTTGACTTAGACATCATGTTACTTGGAGCATGGGAGTGAATAACTAACACTTTTTTATGGGAGGTGGATGGGGATACAATAGAAGTGGGGATCACATTAGAGGATGTCCATGCTCTACTTAGACTACCTATTGTAGGTATTCCTGTGATCTATGGTGTTCCAAAGTCTAAGGTTGAGAAGTGAGACTTAACATTATGGGTGACTAGTTTAGAGAGATATTTTTCTAGATTATGCATACAATTTGATATTTATATATCGACCATTATGGATATCAAGAAGGCCATTATATGGCTTGTAACATCATGCATGCTTTGTCACAAGTTAGATGAGAAGGTGTTATTGTATGAAGCTGCCTTATGTTAGTATATTCTAGAATAAGGTATATTTTATGATCTGGGATCATTATTTGGGTGTAGTTAGTGTACAATATGTATGACATGATATCTCAAGGGTAGAAGACTATCTACCCTATTATTTTACTAAATAGTTAGATCTATGAGAGGTTTCTTATGTACTAACTAGATGGGTTACCCCATGATTTATATGATAGGCTTCCTCATGTGGTTAGGTGGAGATAAGACCATGTGGTACATGTATAAACATAATTTAAACTTGTTAATTATGGATGCTTTCTCTCTTGTAAGAACCTACCAAAACTCAATATCTCTAAGTGTATGCCTTAAAGGGTGTACTAAAAAAGGGGAGGGTAGACCATCAATGATTTATAATATTATTTTCCCTTATACCAACACTTGAAACCAACATAAAACTCTCTTATACACTTCCCTAAGATTTGACGCATCCCTTACACACTCCTCCAAATAATTCACCATCTCAAATAGCCCCTACCTAATCTAAAAGCTCTTTTTGAGTGTTACTGAACAAATTAAACCTAGGCTAACCCTTAACTTAAAATATATGAGAACATTATGATATTAGTTCATCCTCGATTGACCCAATCTAGGACCTAATTGCTTTATTAAATTAAAGAGACATAGTCTATTAGGTCAACTCTATAGGCTAAAAATTTAGAAGAGTTTAGGGTTAGATCCAAATATATAAACACATCCTTTTCACTATTTCATAGAGGGACAAGGATTTAATCATTCATTTGTTATTCTTTACAATATGATATTCCACCATTCTACTTGAGGATCATTTATTAGGGTTTACACTTGGAGAAAAGAAGCTTGTCTTGTGGAAAAATCTTGGATGCTTAAGAGAATTCATAGCACCTAGATCTAGCCTATCTTAATGACCTTTATAAACCATAACAACCTCTTGTAAAACACCATTGGCCAAGTGAGAGATTGAGTATTTATGATTTCATCTTCAAGGTAAGTACTTCTAACTCTTACTCATCTATTTTAGTAGATAGAAATAGCATAAGTGATGGATTTTGAATGTATTTATCTATCTATGCATTAGGTTTATATCTATATTGAATTAATTAGAATTATTCTATGCATGTTTAACTTCATGTTTATACCCCCATTTTATGCCACATGTTTTGGTGATGAATAGGTCAAATTTTGATTTACTTTGTAATTTACTTGTGAATAAGAAAAAATAGGAACTAAATAGGGTTATCACATGGTGTTACTTAACTAGAGGCTTTAGAACCCTCTCTAGTGATATTGTTATGGTAAGATACCTATTAGTTAGGTCTAGCAGATCAATATTAGTCATGACCTTGATTTTTTAAATATACCACCAAATGAAAGAACTACTATGATTTATCTTATTTGAGCTAGGATTGATTTGTATATCAACTTGACTTTCCCTTGTATACATTTTGGTGAACCTGACGTGAACTAACCCTTATAAGTTTTCTTTCACACATTCATTTATTATATATTTTCATTTTAATAGTATTAGATCAAGTCTAGTGATATAATCTAACACTCTATTCATAGGTTTAACACACAATCACTATGATTGATTCTATATTTCTCTGTGCAAGTCATCTTTAATAGGTAAATAGACTTATTAGTTTGACTCAGTTCACTTTTTTACATACAAGTTTTCAAACTCAATTGACCTAGTTGAATTTGTTATCATAATGAAATTCATTTGAATAACATAGTACAAAAATAACAACATCAATATCTTTATAAATTATTAGGTTCATTCTTACCTTTTTAGTCATTTTTGTTCTTCATTTATAGTCCTATTTTTCATGGTTTTTAGTCTATAAAAATGTAACCCTATAGCAAACTATGTCAACTAGATCAACACAATTTTTTAGCTTGTTATATTGTCTAGAAGACTCAATTAACCTATTCAATTATGTTCTTTTAACTATCACATCAATATAAAAAATCAACCCTATCCATTCTATTCTATATTATTTGTATACAGGGTCACCTAAATTGACTCTATACTCTTCAAATAAAGGAATTAAACTATCTTGTTAGTAATTAATTCACTTTTCATTTTTATTGATTTATTTTTTAGAATAACATATATAGACTAAATAGGAGATTTTTAATTCATCAATTTATTCAAACTATAATTTTTCTTTTTCACACACTTACAAAGCTCATAACATCAAAAAACATTAAACAACTTCTACCCAAGGTCTACCTACTTGGATTTCATCACCTAGGGGGAAGCCAAGTTAGTTTTATAGATAAGTATAAATACATGGTTGATGGTATATTTTGAAAAATCACTTGAAAACCTTATCACTTCATGATTGTAAAGTGAGGGGTTAAGTCCCAATACCAAGTGAAAACCATCACTAATACAAATCTCTTTCAACCTCAACTACCTAAAACCATCCTTAGATTACTTTTATAGTTCCTTCTTATATCCAAATCTCTATCAAATTTATTTCAAAAATTATTATAATTTAAAACATTCGATAATGACCTCTTAAATTATCATTTCTATATTTTTTTATTTTCTTTCTAATAATTATATGTTGTATTACAAAAATTGTATCAACAAATTTTGGTGCAAGGTTTTTGTTGTGTACTATAACTAGATCAATTAGATCGATACAATTGTTTTTTTTTTAATTTAAAATATTTTAAAAAATAATACTAGATCATCTACAATCATAATTATAAAAACTTTTCTTTACCTCCAGAACACAACCAATCTACTCGACTGTGTCTCCTATAGTTTTTATCTTTCTACAGGAGATAGTCATCTTATCTGACCCAATCTCTTACATGCTAGTCAATTTTATTTTACATTAAACATAATTGACTAATATAACTATTATTTCCCTAAAATTATTCTATTGACCTTCTCTCAAGACTGTATCGAACAAGTTGACTCTGTACTTAGCCAATACTATTCGATATTTGGCTGACTTTTATTTTCCATGTCTACTTTTTGATCTCAAATCCTTATTTAAATAATCATGAAATACCCTATTAGAATATTTTTGGAAAACCTTGATCCCTTTAAATGATATATAGGATGTCCTTTTCTTCCTACCTTTACTACCCAAGAGGATTCTCACTTTTGGAGCACTTTTGCTCATACCTCATCTTTGGACTATAATTTGGTCTAAATTTCTCCAACTGATGACACTGATGGATTAGATCCATTTTACACTTCTTAAGATAATTATTTATTTAAACCACCTTATTACACTATAGGGGTAATTCACACAAGCTTAACTAATAACCCTATAGGGAATATTTTAAACACTAATAACCCACCTCCTAGCAATCCTCCACCTAACAAGCCTCCCCCTAATACCAATTCAAGGCATGTTCCTCATACCAATCCTAACAATCCACCTTTAAACACTAATAATCCTAATCCATTAATTGATACCACTCAAATTCTTGCATAAATAGTGCAAAAAATGAACATTATGTAAACATCTAATACTTCTCAAATGATTCAAATGCAACATCATTTGTTAAACATGAGTAATTAACCTCCTATGCTCCTTCCCCAAAATAACCAAAAATTTCATCCTTCCACCTCTTAGATATGTTTCAAGAAATATCATTCCCAAACCCATTATGCACAATAAGATGTTCCAAAATATTCAACATAAACCTTTAACCTCCTTCATTATTTCTATTGATATTGGAAATATCTCTCCAACTATTAAATATGATGGGAATAAAGACCCTAAATATTTCCTTAAAGCATTTGATAATCTTTATAAATAATGTATTCAAAGTAATACCTTTTCCACTACCAAACTTGTATTCAAAAAATTCAAGGGTGACGTGTATAATCAACTCCTTTAACATTCTATATGGTAACTTAAGGATTTAGTCAGTCCTCTAGTTAAGGAATTTCAACACAATGATCTTCCTAAAAATTATCTTATCCATTTCATTAATGTTAAACAATCCCCTTTAGAATCAGATCATAATTTATTAAACATTAGAAATCTTTGTCTCACAAATCCAATCACAAAATGACTGATGATAACTTTTTCAATCTACTCATAACTTCCTTAACAACTTCCCTTCAATACAAGGTTCAAATTTTTTCTTCCCAAATTCTAAATGATGTTAATGATCAAGATAAAAGACAAGAATTTCTTATGAAATAGTTTGAACCCAACATTAAAACCATCAAGGGATCTTTCCAACACTCCACTAATGTAATCACTAGTAAACTTCATCAAACAAAACTAGGAGTAGCCAAAATGGATAATTCTAAAGCTTCTCATGCACCCCTAATGGTTTAAAAAATGAAATAATTGTTAAGACCTTCTAAACATTTTCACTTGCGACAATAATCTACCTACATGGTATGATCCTAACAATTTTTTGTTGATTTCATGCTAATGTCAGTCATTCCCATGAAACATGTCATAGGCTTACCAGATTTCTTATTTATTTTATGTTAGGATATTAATTCAATAATGACACTATGATTAAAATAAATCATCATGATTATGTTAATGCCTCTCAAAAGAAACAAGATTCAAATCCTTCTTCTTTTAACAACCTAGTTTTTTTACCTCCTACCTAAAACATTAAAATAAGGATATATGTGCAAATGACACTAACTATGATCAATATTATACCAATTCTCCATATGTGAATACAACTAAAGTTAATTATCAATGTAAACCAACCCATAAAGATTTTATCACTAAACCAAATAAACCATCACTCAAAGAAAAACTTCTCAAAGATACCACTACCACTAACAACCCTTCTGACACGAATGAGGAAACACTTCCACAATCCAATCCTCACACTACTTCTCTTCTTACTAAAAACATTTTATCCTCCAAGCCTCACACTCATTATTCATCTTATAAATCCCATAGAAATTTCTTATAGGAACTCAACTCTATACATTATAAAATACCCCTCATGGAGCTAGTTCCTACTTCTCCATATCACCACAAATTCTTAATATAATAATTACAAGACATTGAAGAACCTCTTCAAGATCTACACTGATAAAAGTACACACTATTGACACTATTTGTCCTTCTTCTAAACCTTCCACATATAATTCCTTGAAGAAGATATAAAAAATGATGAGATTCTCTTTCTAGCCGATGACTCACTTCTCTTTATTAAAATCATGATTAATACCACCCTTATTTGAAAAGTCTTAGTAGATGAAGGGTTATGAATTAATGTTACATCCCTTTGGATAATTCAACAACTTGGTTATAATAAATATCACCTCAAGCAAACTCATCTCACATGTCATGGATTTGATAAGACAAATCAAAAACCACTTGGTTGTATTTGGCTCCCCCTCACTATTGGACCCAAGACCATATGTACCAAGTTCATGATTCTTGATTTACCATTATCCTATAATATACTCTTAGGTCACCCATTGACATATCACATTAGCGATATTACTTCCTAAAATAGCTAATGTATTAAATTAATCTATAATGGAAAATGTTATAAACATGAGGCTGATCCTAATCTATGGAGTATTTAGCTACCCAACCCCAAATATCAATATCATATTCTAACCATTCCATGAATTAATAGTACATGTCTACCTAAATTTTTTAACATGAATACAAATTTATAGGTCACTCTTGCCTAATCTGATGATGATGAGCTAAATGACTTGAAAAACACTTACAATAATACTAAGTTACCTCCTTATATTTTAGAGTAGATTCCGCCTTCTTTATTACCATGTGATCGTACCATCCTTCTCATCTATGAGATCACTAAACTTCCTCCTCCATATAATACACATGAAGCTTCTTACATAGAATATGACTTCACATATAATGAATATGGAGTGGCCAAGTTATTTCAAGACCCTTTAACCATGTCACCTCAAAAATTTAGAGATATAGGCGTATCTCTTTCTGATGCTCCTCTAAATACACATGCATGTACTATTTCTCACACTAATGATGACAAATTTATCATGTCTCAAGCTCAATTACAAGACTTAGACATAAAACACTATCGAAGAACCTTAGCCAAAATGCATTCTTTAAACCATGATGTTTATGTCATTTCAAATAATAGTGAGTTATAACTTGAATGTCTTACATCTCCAATTAATCCTCCACTTCTCGATACCCATTGGTTTGTTAAAAAAATATTACCTCCCAAACATTTTAAACCACTAGGACCTTCTATACCTTCTATATCACCAATCAATCTACCACATCTCCTTCCTTATAATGATTCTATATATACCATTGAGGCTATCCCCCTTACTCCAACTACATCTCCTTATACAACACAAAAAACTACACCTATTATCAATCAAGTTGACTCCAATGAGCCTCAACCAATAATTCCACCTACACCTAAAATTACCCTTAATGTTAAGGTAATATATGTATGATATATACATTATAAATATGATCACCATAGTAATAAAATCATTAATCACTAAGTAGACATGGAAATCTATTCACACTTACCTATGATCCCTAGTGATAAATTCATACTTGAGTTACTCCATGCTAGAGAACCTCAACTTCTATGGTAACATCTTAAACATGGAAACATCATAAAAAAGATCCTCATTTTAATAAATTCATTTCTAGCATAGACCCCAAAAAAAATCATTATTTTTCTCTTCCTAATGATCCATATCATTTCCAATATGGAAATGTTATGCCATTGAAGAAACAACAAGAATATATTATGGTACACCATCATGTCCTTGACCCATAATTATCTCTATAGAACTCATGCCAATAGAGCATGACAAATTTAGACTATTATTCAATAATTATCATGAAAAATTCACGTGGTCATATGAGGACATGTTAGGTATTAACCCTAGTAGCATTGTGCATAACATCATCACTTACCTAGATGCAAAACTAGTCTGACAAAAATAATGAAAATTTCCACCCTATGCCATAAAGAAATTATCAAACTTTTGGATGCCAAATTTATTACACCTATTAACTATTCCTAATGGGTGTCAAATATTATTACCATTTGAAAAAAAATCACAATGTCCATTCATATATTAATTAATTTATAGAATCTTAACCTTGCATGTCCAAAAGATAATTTCCCATTACCTTCAATAGATGTCATATTAGATTCCACTACTAGATATGAAATTTTGTCACTCATGGAAATTTTTTTGGCTACAATAAAATTCACATATCCATAAAATACCAACATAAAATAACACTTACTATGGAATGGGACACCCATTTCTACATCAAAATACCTTTCAACCTTAAAAATGTTAGATCCAACTATCTATGTGCCTTGAATCACATTTTCCATGATCTTATACACAATATTGTAAAAACCTATGTTGATGATGCCAAATTGAAGATTTTCATAACACATCATTGAGCTATCTATAATTTTTTATTGATTAATCAAATACAAATTTAGACTTAACCCATACAACTATGTCTTTAGCTTCACATCTAGTAAACTTATAGGGTTCTTAGTCTCTCTTCACAATATTGATGTCAATCTCACCAAAATCAATGCTATAGTTAACATTACCATTCCTCATTCAATTCCAAACATTTTCACTTACCTTGGGAAGATTGGTACAATCCCATGATTCATCCTATAAATGTCTTACCACATCTAATCTGTTAATTCCCTTCTCAAAAAAGGTAATGATCTAGAATGGATTGATCTCTATTATAAATCCTTAGACAACATGAAATAATATTTTTTATATCCTCCCAACATCTGATCACCTTCCAATGACCATCCTTTAATTTTATACACCTGTTATACTCCCATATTATTTGGGGTAATGCTTTCCTAACAAGATGATACGGAAAGAGAATACACTATTTACTATATTAGTCCAGGCCTTATTAACTATAAAAAATGTTATAATAAAGTATAATGTGATTACTTTTCTATCTACTTCATAGCTAAAAAGCTCCATCACTATATGTTTTATCAAACCACTTATGTCATTGTCTACTCTGACCACTCCGTCATTTCTTCTCCAAAATATTTCTACCTAGAGATAGAATTGGCAAAATGGATGCTCCTCTTGATGGAATTTGGCATTTGAATCATAACATAAAAATATATCAAAGGGAAAGTCATTTTTGACCAACTTATAATGATACCTATATCCACTATAACTCATCTTCAAGATATTTCCCTGTTGATAACATTATTTATATTGAAGGTGTTAACAATGTTATCTCCCTTAAAGATTATTTCCATAATTTTATCATTGATTTAGAGGAAAATAATCAAGAAGATACCAATATCATTCCAAATACTACTGAATCCAAATTAGTTATCAAAGAGCTTCTTGAAATTACCATTGATTTACATGAAGACACCTAGACTCTCCACTTTTATGGTGTCAAATGCCTCCAAGGAGGTGGGGAAGGTTGTATTCTAACTAACCCTCATGGTAAGATCATCCTTATGGAATTTAGGCTAACCTTTGATATCACTAATAACATGTCCAAATATGAATCTCTCATCTTAGGTATGAAAGTATCATTGACTTAGATATCCCATACCTACATGCTCTAGGTGATTCCCAACTTATCTACCACCAAATTAATGGTGATTATTAGTGTAAAAGTGAAAATATAGTTGCTTATCATCGAATGGAAACCATAGTTTCCAAAGAGTTTGTTTCTTTCACCATTGAGCCAATTTCAAGAGATCAAAATTCCATCACTGATTATCTTGCTTCTTCAGCATCTCTATTTCATCCTCATCAAGTACTTAATGATTCCTAATTTATTATCCAAATAATAAAATTACCTTATTCCATCTAGACAAATGAATTATTCATTTGTCATATTGAGGCTATCACTATTCTACAAAGCCCATGGTACAAAAACATTATCCAATTCATTGAACATCAAACCTATCTTCTAGACATGGATTCTTGTGAAAAGATTAGAATATGTAAACAAACCTTTAAATATTCCTTTCGATACAACACCCTTTATTTCAGTAATGCATAAGGTACATTAATCTAATATGTGTTCTAAGAAGAGGTTCCTCCTCTCCTAAAAAAAACACATAAATGCTTACATATGGGATAATTTTGGCTTACTTTATAAAAGGATGCTATTGATTTTGACAAAAAGTGTAATCCTTTCCAACTTCATGATGATCTCATCCATTCACCACTACCTAAGATCAAAAATGTGTATTCCCTTTTGAAATTATCCATGTGGGGATTAGATCTCATTGGAAAATTATCTCTATCACAATATGGTCATGTTTTTATCATTACTACTATTGTACATTTTACTAAATGGGTAGAACACATGCCTCTTGTCAATATCAAAATAACTACTATCTCTAAATTTATCTATAAACAAATCATTTATCACTTTAGAGTTCCCTAAACTATCATTTCTAATAATGGTGGAAATTTCAAAAACAAGGACATCAGACATTTATGTGCTAAAATTAAAATTTCCCACAAATTTTCCACACCTTACCATCCATAATGAAATGTTCAATATGATGCCACTAAAAAAATTCTCAACAAAATTATACAAAAGACCATCTAATAAACTTTTAATAATTATCATCTTCACTTATATCCTATACTATGGGCCTACCATACTAACATAAGTACTACCACTGGGGCAACACCATTCTCATTAGTATATGTTTCTAAGTCCATCTTATCATTAGAAGTCAAACTCCCATATTTACATATATCTCTTCACAATATCATTCCTGATGAAGAATTATGTGAAGCTCACCTTCATACCCTAGATCTTCTTAATGAACACCATATAACTTTTCTTCAACATAAACATCAATACAAGGATCTCATCACCAAACAACATAATAAAAAGGTCAAGTTTACACTTTAAATGTTGGTGATCTATTCCTTCAATTTGACTATACCCATGATAAATAATGAAAATATTCCAAAAAATGGTGGGTCCCCTATTTAGTGAAATACATTCTTGGTCCTAACACTTACCGCCTAAAACATAATGAAGGCCATGTTTTTAAACAACCCACTAATGCATTATTTTTGAAGAAATATTTTACTTAAATATTTCCCTTCTTGTCATACTTCTATTACTATCTTACTAACACTTCTTATAGGAATTTTACAATGACTCACCCTTTACAATAGTCTATCTTATTCACAAACCTTAGTTCCTTCCTTTGGTCCTTTAGTTTCTTTAAATTTGTGAGTTACATTGTAATACCCTGGATATGACCCAATTTTCCATATGATACCTTTTCCTTTCATACATTGGCTTGTCATATAAGTTTACACCAACTTAGGTTTATATTTTGTGAGTTGCAGTGTAAGACCATGGATAGGACCAAACTCCCTCACAAAGACCATTTTTGCTATTTTGTACCCACTTGGGTTTCTCTTTCATGAGTTGCAGTGTAAGACCATGGATATGACTAGGCTCTCCTCATAAAATCTACATATAATTTCAAACATTTTTTACCAAATCGAGTATTCTTTTTAGAATGCTAATAAATAGTTACAAGTTTGTGGCTCCATATTCTCAGCCTCAATTTTTATTTATTTTGTGGTTAAAATTTTCACAAACAAACTATGTTATCATGTTTCCCTACACTTACATATATTATTATGATAAGGAATCATACTTACCTATCATTGTATCCCTTTCACATTATCACATTTTTGTGATTTTAAGTAATTCAAATTGTTTCATGTTCATCTTCCCTTGATTTACCTTCTTTTCATTCCACTTTAGATAAAATAAGGTCAAAGTCAAGATAACACTTTTATTTCACATGAATAAACAAGAATCTTAGACACCGTGCTCTCTAAGTCCATTTTCTTGGCAACCAAGTCCAAATTTTTCAAATGGTAGTCATTTTTATCATCCATGTTTGGTTCTATAAATCCATATGGAGGAGGAATAGAAAAATCCATAAAAATTTAAAAGCTAAATCATTTAAAATAAAAGGTAATGATCAAAAGGAAATATAAAAATAAAAAAGTCAACATCACACCAAAATACATGATTCATAAAACATCTCCTATCTCCAATCAAATATCAAACTCAATATTTGGCCTCATCATAGAGCTAATGTCCTTTGAGGTATGGTAGGCTAGTATATTGGGATAAGAGAATTCAAAATAAATCTATAGTGCTAACTACATTCTCACACAAGTACCCAATATTCATAGTAGATCAATGGCTCTATAATGGCTCTTGAGGAATGGGTAACATGTTATGGGAAGGTAGGTCCATTTTAATTTTCATGCATATAGCCTTCATGGGATGATATTCATACTTCATTTGATAACCCAATATTTGTGTGGTTAGGAGAAATTATTCAAAGACACTAATGTCAAAATTCCTCTTGTTTTTCCAAACCTAATTTTAGTGTCTTGACTTTGATAAAGATATTCTCTACCTTGATTTTCCCTTCATTTCCCCTACCACCTATTTCATTTCCCTTTGATAGGAAAGTTTGATTCTAAATCTACTTTTCCCACTTCTATACTCCCTCTTCTTGACATCTTAAAAACATGCTAGCACTACTTTGTTTTGGTTTTATTTATCTTTAGAAATACAATAGTATGTTTGAGTGACTACGGATTATTTTATTTATACCATTGCTTTACATTTATATAATTTCCTTGGTTTTATTTGAAATTTTTTCATTATCATACTTCTTTTTTTGGACAACTATGTTTGTTTCTATATTTTTATACTTTTTCCATTATTGAGTATTTTGGATTTTTACTTCTCACTCACCAATGTTGTTTTTTCTTTCATTTATTGATGACTAAGTAAGTATTGTTATTGTTCACTCATAAATTTTGTTTTACCATTTTTCCCCATCTTTTTTTAATTAAATATTGTTACTACTTTCATATTGATGTTATATTTTCATTTTTGCTTGTATCCTTATTTTAATTGGGTTTGTTTACCTTTATTACATAGGGTATACTTTGATATTTTCAGTCTTTTAGTAGCTTTAGATTTTTGGTTACCCAATTTACTCTAAATGTTGGCTTGGTGAATTGGTCGTAACTTATCATTTATCATCATAGCTTACCAAATTTACAATTAAGTCATGCTTACACATTTCAATTATCTTGGCTTTCTTGCATTGTTTATTTTTACTCTTTAAGTTTTTTATCCTTGGGTTTGTCCAATGTAGTCTCTATGCCCTCCAAAATCAAAACTAAAAGCATAATAGACAACCATTTAGTGATAAAGGTATGAATACATTAATTTTATTTTAGTTATTTCATTTTAGACATTTACTTTTAGTTATTTTATGCTTTAAAATACTATAATTTATTTAGCTCAAAATTATGTGTTGCTATGTTATTTTTCCAAAGCACCATCATGTGTTACAACTACATGACATATGATGAGATTTTAATGGGGCATATATATACACACACTATTTTTAAAATTTATCAATTAATGATGTTTTCTCTCTTGTAGGAATCCATCGAGACTCAATCTCTCTAAGTGCATGCCTTAGAGGGTGCATTAAGAAATGGGTGGGTATACCATTGGTGATTTCAAATATTATTTTCCCCTATACCAATACTTGAAACCAACATAAATATCTCTTATACACTTACCTAATATTTGACACCTCCCTTACACACTCTTCCAAGTAATTCACTACCTCAAATATCCCCTACCTAAGCCAAAACCTCTTTTTGAGTTTTACCAAACAAAGTCCACCTAGGTTGAACTTGTACTTAAAATATATGAGTATGTTATGAGATTAGGTCAGCCTCAGACAACCCAATCTAGGAATTTAACTAATTTATTAAATTAAAGATACAAGGTTGAATGGGTTTACTCTATTAGCTAAAACTTCATGAGTTTAAAGTTAGACCTAGCTATATAAACACATATTTTTCTCCATTTCATAGAGAGACAAGGAGTTAATAATTAATTTTCAATATTTTACAATATATTCTTCCACTATTATACCATAGGATTTATTTCTTAAGGTTTACACTTGGATAAAAGAATCTTGTCTTGTGGAAAAGTCTTGGATGCTTAGGAGAAGTCATATATCCTAGAGCTGGCCTATCTTAGTGATCTTTAAAAACCATAAAAACCTCTTGTAAGACACCATTAGCCAAGGTAGAGATTAAGTCTTGACATTTTCATCTTCAAGGTAAGTATCTCTAACTCTTACTCCTCTATTTTAGTAGATATAAGTAGCATAAGTAATATATTTTGAATGTATGTATCTCTCCATGCATTATATATATTAACTTAATTATATTTTTTATATGCATGTTTACTTTCATGTTTATTGACCCCATTTTAGCCACATGCTTTGGTGAGCACTAGGTTAGATTTTTCTTTACTTTTTAATTTAATTGTGAATAAGAAAACATATGACCTAACTAGGGTTATCACATGGTTTTTCTTGACTAGAGGTTTTGGAACCCTCTCTAATGATATTGTTGTGGTAAGGGAAATGACTAGTGTTATATTCTCTGAGATAGGATTGAGTTGTATACTAGCTTCATTTCCTTTGTATATAGTACATGTTATGCTACATACCCCACCACTACAAATAATTATCCATGATGAGATTATATGTAAATTGTATAAATATATTATGGCTAAGTATCCATCTTGGGATAATTTTTATGTTGGATTGAATCAAATTTGCATTATTGGTCACTATACATGATGGGTGAAGCCACACCCTATTACTCATGTTCCTAGATTGTTTACTTTACTGCATTTAGTTTCTCTTATAGTAGTGCATAATTATTGGGCATGGCATGATAGGGAGATAAGGGGTAGAGGTGGTGCATGAGTATTGGTGGAGATACCTATGATTTAGCCATATTGAGTGAGGCTTTGGACTAGTCAGTCTTGATAACAAAGGGTAACTAGACCTAAGGGTGAGGAGGTGGCTATGATAGATGGTTTCTATAAAGGGTGAGGATTTGGGTGTGGATACTACTTAGCCAAAACATGGATTGTAGTTGCCACCACAAGCATCGAGGATATGGAGACATCATTAGGTGGTGGTGGAGATATAAGAGGTAGTAGTTACATGTGGAGATCCCATGGTATAGGACACAAAGTTAGTCTATAGAGCATTAAATTCATAGAGGACCATGAAATTCATGAGTTATTTCTCCAAGTTTTGTAACTACTCATAGGTAGGATTCATTGGAGGTGTAAGGTGGTTGTACTAATAGGGAGACTATTATTGGTAATTAATGGTTTGTGTTTTGTGTATTTGATAGATGACTAGATGCATAGTTGTATATATACTTTATGCAAATATATGATATATATATATATATATAGATATAGGTGTGTGTGTGTGTGTGTGTGTGATATAATGTACATTTGGTTTTTGTTTTATAGATACTACTAAGGAGGAATTTAGATGGGGTGTAGTAGTTCAGGCTACACATCATGATATTTTAGGTGGAGTGTTATTTCATTATGATACTACCACCATGGAGGCCTAGCTTATGTTAGTTATTTTTTATTGCTTTGGGATGAGGATCAAAATTTAAAAACATGAGGGGATGGTCTACAACTACCCCTTAGAGTTGGACATGGAGAGGTATGAGCCTTATAGGCATTGGCCCAAGAATGAACTACTCATATGGAAACTGTGATAGAGTTGGGGCATGTGTAGGCTAAAATGACCAATATATAGGGATATGTTTATGGTCTTATATCTCATATAGCCTCATTATAATGTAATATTTAGAGGGGGTATTCACAAGCCTCTATGGGTAGTGTGGCTCATCCACCAAATAGGCAAGATAGAGCATAATCTTAGAGTTGTTAATATTTTTATAATTTGATTTGTATTTTGTTGTATCAAACTCTTGATATATATAGATATGGACATTTCTTGGATTATGAGATGTATTTATATCATGAATGTATGGATGTATTTTAATTATAGAACATGTGTTTTTATTTTTCATGTATATGCTAGCATATGTTTGGAATAGTTTATAAAAAAAATTGAACCAAATGAAAACAAAATAAATAATTCTAAATTAAGATACAAAGTATTTAACAAATTTTCTATAAAATGGAAATAATGTTATCTCAAATGTTTGAAATTATGTAGAAGATGTAAATATGAATCAGTCAATCATACTAAATCAGGATGGGAAGTGTTATCACCCAAATTTTCACCCTTGGAAGGTTTTTTAATAATTCACAATTTGGAGTAACATGGAAAAAATAATAGGCTATGGGTCACCTAATAGTTTGATTGAATATCTAGATTATATGGCTAGATCCCCTTGATGTATCAATTAGGATCACAACTCTAAACTAATAGCTTGTAAAGGAAAAGGGATACAGATAACATGAAATAAACATAAGGAGGTGATACACCAAATCTTAAGATCACTAGAACCTATTACATATGCACTATGACCCATAGGAATGAAAGACATACACTACTCTCAACTTACATCTATCACATTAGTGATTTGTAAAGAGGTGAGATATTTTAGGGTTAAGAGGGAAGATTATTATCACTTCTAATCCACAAGTGACCCCTGATGACACTCTATAAAACCTACAATAGTGAGCTATACTACATGGAGGCAAGAGTAGCAAGATAATAAACCAAGGTGAGTTGAGTTACACTTGATTTCATCAATAATTCAACTATTTTCACTATATGTAGCCATGAAAGAAGGAAAAATATGCTATATATTAATCAGAGGCATTACAAAAGAGTAGGTATTTTCCATACTCATGGTGGAAGGATCTATACAATTGCCTTTTAGGCATTATTTGTAGAAGAGAATGAGAAGGATAGATGATGTAGACATTGGAAAAACCCATGATAAGTGTCATCGATCATGAGGATAGTTTCAATGCAGTAACTTGAGTAAGAATATAGTCCTAAAAGTTCTCTTCAACATGTGTACACTTGCTTAATGAGGTTTTTATTCAAATTGGCATAGGATATCATCGTTATCTTTAATGACCAATCTTATGCTCTTGAAACTACCACCATGCCTTGATTGGTAAGTTGCACACCCACTTTAAGAGGTAGTTACAAGTTCTTACCTTGACACATGTCCACTTGACTCTCTTGATACCTTTACATTCCATATTTTATCTTTAGATGCTTTCCCCATGTCAATCTTGATATTGGTAAAACCAAAGTTGCAGAGAGACAAATATCAACAAGAAAATAATTCAAACAAGATTATTTCTTCTTCACATATAAAAACCATACAAGAGAATTACAATTTTATAGGAAAGCTAATTCCTATATTTGGGGAGATAAAATCTCCATCACAATCTTTGTAAATATCCCTAAATAAATCAAACTAAAAAACTAAACTAAATATGAATATATTGTTATTAACAATGTATTCTATTAACTAATCAATCTAACCATAAGATATTAACATATTATTGTTTTACCAAACAATAATTATGTTATACATTAATAATATGAACACACTTTACATTAACATTCACCCCCTTGTGAACATTATCAATCTTATTTACACCCCCTTAATGTGAGCATGGGGAGAATATACATCTTAAAGAATTGGCTTGAATAAAACCATATGCCAATGCATATTTTTAGGTCTGCATACTAGTGATGTGATCTTGTTGCACATGAACACTAATATGAAAAAGAGTTCATCCCACATTTAATTTACATGACCGTACATATGCGTCACTAGGGGTAATATTCATAAAGAAGTAAGGGAATCATGGGATCTTTGCAGTTAGTTTCCCTTCTATACAATTATTTTCCACATTCCATTATATCCACACTCTCCCTTTTCTCCAAATATCAAAGGTGTTTCAAACAAGTAGGAGAATAAAAACACACAATTGAAAAAGATAAATCACACCACACATGTGAACAAGAATGTTCTTCTATTCTTATTCACACACACAAATGTCACCAAATCATTGGCATGGCCCCATCATTGGTGGATAATGAGAGATCAGTGAAATACCTCTAATATCTAGTGCCTCTATCCTCTATTATCAGCTACTTAGTGAATTTGGTGGTGAATCTCAATTTACAATAGTGGACATTATGTACAAGTGATAATATGTACCATAAGACAAGTTTTGTATTTTTTTTTTTAATTATTATTATTATTATTATTATTATTATTATTATTATTATTATTATTATTATTATTACTATTACTATTACTATTACTATTACTATTACTATTACTATTACTATTACTATTACTATTACTATTACTATTACTATTACTATTACTATTACTATTACTATTATTATTATACACTGTTTGACAACTTAACTACTGATTAAAAATACTTAGACATTTTGACAAAATCTAACATATTTTTTTATTTTGACATACTATTGACCAAAAAAAAACTCTATGACTTTAAAAATAATTATGATTTTAATAAAAACCTATGACTAAACCTAAATGACACTAATGATACATTTAAAAATTATAACTCTTTTTGATTTTTGATACTTTTTCTAAAAAAACAAGACTAAACTATTAAAGACTGTTTTGACAACATTATTAATGTACATGACTATACAAAGACAAGGCATAATATCTATAATGACAAATACTACCTAAACCATTAATAAACATATAAACTCTTAATAAACTAAACTATATACCAAGAAACTAGACTAATGACAGGTAATAACTTAATACCACTCTTAAGAGACAAAATGACTCAAAAAATAAATTAAACTTAATTATATACTCTTACTTAATGATATATAATATTAATAACATATAATTAAACCAAAATATATAAAATTATATATCTTTGACAAATTCAAAAGACAAATCTTAAACTAAAATAAAATTGTAGCATACATAATTCTGCTAAGTCTCAGTTTATAACACATGGTAAGGCTTTCACATGGTGATTGAAATGCATAGCCTTTATTTCCACATGGAATATCAAGGTGACCTAGTAGTGTATGATAACATGCTCAGGTAAAATATAAAACATCTATCAGCTATCCATGGTGATACGCTAAATGATGAATCTAAGCAAGTCTGCATGATGATGAATGTAGTATCAAGCTCTAGTTTACACATTGGAGTGGATCACAAGCCATAGTATCAAAAGAGGTCTATGTAGAATTAGTTATGGAAAATGTAGGAAACTTTGCATAATAGAAATGTAGTTTGAAACACCTTTTCTATATCTATTATAAAACATCCTCTAACTAGATGCTAGTTACACTATGTATGGAAGCATGGCTTCAAAAATCAAAAGGATGAATGTATTTATAACCAAATTTGAAGGAAATAAAATACATATAATAAAATATATGTATAGGGAGATTTTAGTGGACTTTAAAATAAATTAAAAGAAGTAGATTATGCAAAAATACTTATCATAGATCCATTAAAATCCATCTACTATTAATCATCCCTTCATACAAGTAAATGCTCAGCTATTACCAAAAAAATTGATTTCCTCTTGTGAGTATATACATGTGGTTAAAACCACCCTCTCAATGCCACATGATTCAATAGACTCTCATGTTCACTGGGATGAAATCATAGCCTATTCTAATACTAGATATTGGTAAAACTAGAATTGCAGAGAGCCGAATACCAACAAGAAAATAATTCAAACAATATTATTTCTTATTCACATATAAAACCATATGGGAGGATTACAATTATATAGGAAAAGTATTTCTTATATTTGGGGAGATCAAATCTCCACCATAATATTCATAAATCTCCCTAAATAACTCAAACTAACAAACTAAACTAAATATGAATATATTTTTATTAGAAATATATTCTATTAACTAATCAATCTAACCACAAGCTATTAATGTATTATTATTTTACCAAACAATAATTACATTATACATTAATAATTTGAACACACTTTACCTCAACAAATTTATTATAAACAAGTGATAATCAGTTCATAAGGACTATTTTAGGCATATATAAACCTAAATATTGGTTTCAAATATTCAATTTTGATGTTTTTATTACACATTAGTTCTCTTTAGGTTCTCAACCTTCTTATCACAGTCTTGTGAAGAATCCTTTACATAGGCCTGCCACATTCATTTTCTTTATAAAAATGAGAGAAAAGTGCATATAGGTATAATATCTTAGTTTGGAAACCACCAATTCACCATAAGATATTTTTAATGGATTTAAATAGGCCACTAGACCTCTGTGCAAGCCTACAAGGCCTTTTTAACTGATGTAGAGACCTTCACACACTCAAAACTATTATATTTTAACCTACAACCTATCCTTCTAGGCTATTTACTTGTGTTTAAAACTCTACACATTCCACCAAAGTGATCTCTCAGATGATCACAAGACTTATATATGTCATTATGATCATTCTAAGACTATACAAATTCATTATAACCCTTTAGATAATAAAACTTAGACATCAAGATCTTTCTAGTCTTCTTGGTAGCTTGAGACCTGCTTATCATCATATTGATGATTCATAGAGGATAGGGCCTTAAACACTGAACTAATTCCATATATTATGAGTATAAAATTAACCCTAACACTCCCTATGAGCTTTATCTCCCATGAAACTCCTCCATACAATTCCAAGTAGAAGAAAAAGCCTCTCAGGCTAGGTAAACTGTGTGTGCAAGCCAAGAAAATGATTTAGGACTCAAAATGACATTTTGATACTTGGATTTATTTTTAAGTGGAATTTATAGGTTTTTTACACATTAAAAATTCATTCAAGTTATTATCCATTTGGATTTATCCCCCACTTGGCCATAATATTGCCATTAGGCCTAGGTAGGGTTTGCATATAAATTGACCTTTCTAGCCCTAAAGGGCCTATTTTGGTTATTTATCCCATATTATTTTGAGTATATAAATCATTAATATTAATTTAAATATCCCTTAAAACTCCCAACATAATTTTGACCCTCATTTACCTTAAAACTTTCATATAATCCTCATATTAGTGCTCAAACCTATAGGTCTATATCTCATCTTGTTGACTTCACATCTGAGATTGAATTTAATTTAAGAATTAATAACTACTGTGATGTAATATTTTTAAATTTTATGGATGTATATATTTCTTATTTTACCATTGTAAGGCCTACTTCTATATCAAACCCACCCTTTTCCTTCATCCTCAATGATAGGCTTGTAGGTCTTTGTGGAGGCCTAATACCTTGTTAAGCCTGAGAATGGATTCATTTGGGGGGTTTCCTCTCTTTACAATGATAAAAATTAAATATTGGAATCATATTGATTAACTTAAGTCCATATTAAACCTTAAAATATCATTATCAAAACCAAAATTGCATATTATCTTCAAAGATTAAGCACAAGCCTGTAGGTAATGTGTTTGGCTTCTTAGCTACAAATTGATGTTTATTTCTTCCTCCTTAGTATTTTGGTAGATGATATATGGATTATATAATGTATAATTATTAATTTAAACTCTTAAAAACCCTTCAAACCATTTTTTTCTCATCATAAAATTAAACTTTTCTCAATTTTGCCTTGATAGGCATGAATGTCAGCATTAGGCCTCTACGACTATAATTTAGAGATTTACCTCCTTCATTTTTTATTATGGAATTTTTTGGTAATTATAAAGTATTTTATAATTTATATAGTTATTTATTAACCTTATAAAAACTTATTCATGCCCAATTTAACTTTTACTTTGATTGCATTACCTACAAGTAGGTTGTAGGTGGTTATTTTTATTTACTTACCAACAATTTACCAAATGTGAAGCCTCTCAAAGCTAGAAAAAACTTATTGAGGTGTTTTAAGACTAAATAAACCTTAATTAATCCTTTTATATAACCCTTTCATCCTCTCATATTCTCTAACACCACTAAAATCATTCTTCTTTTCTTTTATGCCTACTAATAATCTTGTAGACTATCTTTTGGCCTAAAAACCATCTTCTACTATGTGTGTTCCTTATTAAGCCTCATTGACTCATTAGATTAATTTGGAAAATTATATTAGTTAAAATATTTCATCTTATTTACTATATTATAATTATTTTACCTTTAATATGCATGTATAATCTTCATAGTCCTTCTTTTGGACTCCCACGGTTCTATCTAACCAACATAGTCCATTGAGGCATGCAATCCTTTGAGTAAATGGTGAAATTAATATTGATTTTTTATGGATTTTTATATTTTAAAAAAAATCATATGAAGGTTTAATATTATTAATTTTAAATTATTAATCTAAACACTTGGTGTTAATGGTGACCTACAGGTCTAAAAACTTTTAGGCTCACAGTCCTCCTTAGATCTTAGTTTGAAAAAGAACACTATGAACTCTAAATGCAAGGAATATAAATTATAATACCTCCTAAGAATAATATATAATTTTATTTTATGTATTTTATATACTTTAAATTCTTGAATAATGATCATACATCTGCATTTGATCATGTTATTTCACCAAGCAACTAATTCAAATAGTTTAACTATATATGCATAGTTGCTTATTTATCATAAAGTTTGTCCCCCAATTTAATTATTAAATGATTATGAGAAAAATTTAATACATTAAATTTAATTTTTAATCTTCATTTCATTCATTTCATTTACAATACAATCCATATCTTCTTTGTAAATAAAATTGTCATACCCAAACTAGCCAAAACAAGGTTATTTGACCCGGCACCAAACATCATCATGAAGGAAAATGGAAGGAAATTATATTTAAAGGTTATAATAGTTATTAATATACCATAAAAAATCATTTTAATCCATTAATATTACCTCATAACTCCACACTTGAGGAAAAATGACCCTGATGGGGTTTGAAGCTCATTTTCCCCCCTTAAATTCTTAACAATTATTCATAAAGTTAAAGGGTGTAACCAGGAAACCAATTCCACAAATTTTAATGGAATTATCTTCCCATACTATGTATAATATATCAACTTATAAATATATCACTTTAAATTACCAAATTCAAACTTATTGCCCTTCTTGAGCTGCCAAAAAGCCCAATGGAGAAGTGGAGTGGGTTTTTACACTATTTAGCTCTGTAGCTTCACTTCATGTATGGATTTGGGTCTGATAATACCATGGAGATATTTTTAAGAGTTTTCACCTTTTCAACCATTATAAAATCCTTATACATAATCATTAAAATCATGCTTTTCTCAAGAGTGTAACCATTTTGCCTCTTAGAACTATTGGAGATGTTGAACCTAGTGACCCTTCACCTTCCTATGACTTGTAAAGACATGGAATAAACTAACAAGGAATTTCATGTCCTTTATTACCTACAATTCACTTGAAAAATATTATTTTATACATTTGAAAATGATAAATATTAGTTATAAATGAATTCCAACATTGAAAGCTAGTTATAAAAGATCATAGAGAAAGTGAACGGTTAGGTGGAGGCATGATGTCACCACCAAAGTGTTAGATGACTTAAAACGTCACTATTTCCAAAGACAAAACCTTTACATTTGATTTTATGAGTAAGTGTCCTATTTATCATTGAAATCATAATAAGACTAAAGTAACAAGATACCTTAATCTTATCAAAATTACCTTAAAATCTCCAAATAGCTTTAAAAACAATGCGATCCACTTACTAGTTCTATTTCTTTGACCAGTTTGACCAGGTTTAGACCATGGTTACTCCTGTAAGGGTCATCATATTTTCTTCTTACTCATGTATCCATATTAACTTGGTTTATCATTTACCTTAAATAATCCTAAACATGAAATGAATATAATGAGAAATGACCACTTGATGACAAGACAACATGACTTGACCTAGCTACCAACTAGACCATGTTATATGACCTTGAAAGCTACTAAGGAAGACACACTACCTATAAATTTAAATAATTAATGAATAATACAAAGTATTCATGATGGTTATCAAAAAGTTAAGATCAAACAAGCTAAATTTTAGAATGATCCTCATTCAAGGTAGCCAAATTTTGACTAACAAGAAGTGTGAAAAAATTGTAATAAAATGGAACATATAAAATGTTTGAAAACTATGAAAAATAAACTTAATAGTAAAATTTTGATAATTATTAGTGTGAATAGTGTTTTATGAATATTTTGTGATAAAATAATGGTCCTATCCATGGTCTTATATTACAAATCAAAAAGGGAACACCACTGAGGTGAATAATATTATGGGATGTGATTATAGGAAGCAAGGATAAATTTTTAAGGAAATCCTCATCCTATCCAAGGTTTTATATTATAAATCACAAATGGATAACTCTAAGAGTATGATTAGTTAATAAATAATATTAATCAAGGAGGAATTTTAGAATTTTTATAGTGAATGTTAGGAGTGGAATAAGCATGAAATAGACATTTATAATGAAACCTTAGTAGCCTTCAGGCATACTAAGAATATAATAATGTATGAAGAATTTAGTGACCTTAAAATGCAAAATATATTTATTCACAATAGATATAAAATTTTACGGGTAAATAAGTGGAGTACTAAGCTCAATTCATGAAGGTTGTATACAATAAAAGTAAAATGGACCTACCTTCTCACAATGTGTTTCCCATTCCTCAAGACCCCTTTACAGAGCTATCAATATACTATGAATATTGAGTACTTGCATGATAAAGTAGGTAACACTGTAGATAATTTTGAATTCCCTAATCCTAATTTACTAGCCTACCCCACCCCAATGGACCTCAGCTCTATTAGGAGGCCAATTGTGGGGGTTGAGCTTCAATTAGGAATAGAAGATGTGATATGAATCATATATTTTATTGTGATTTTGACTTTTTGATTTTTATTGTTTCCTTTTTATCATTGCCTCTTATTTAAAATGATTTGGATTCTAAATTTTTATGGATTTTATAGATAACTAGATTATTATAAAAAAAATTGTACCCTTTAGGAGGTAGTTCAAGCCTCATCAATTAAGTGATAACATGGAGAAACCTCTAGGCTATGGGTGGCCTAATACATGAGGTGAATCTCTAGATAGGGCTAGCTCCCTTGCTACTATCAGATTGAAATACTACTATTATTACTTGTAAGGGAAAAGGTGTAGAGAAACTAAAATTAAACTAATCTAGGGAGGTGATTCACCAAATTAACACCCTCCATTTGACCATCATGCACTATGAACATGAATTAGGCCTAAATCAACAAGTACCTTCAAATATGAGTGTTTCAACATGGAGGTCATAAATAATGTATTAAATGAGAGGGTTAGTAAAGAGGTATAAGGACACTAATGACTAAAATCCACTTTCAAACCATGCAAAGCTATCTTAAACTCACCATGTGACTTGTAAGAAGACAATGCATTTACAAAGAGGTAGGAGAGAATAAATGAGAGAGATTACAAGCACTACCACTAGCATTCATCAAAAATCACACAAGTACACTAGTTGAAAGCTTATGACAAGGTAAGAATCAACTTTATTCATCATTCAAAGGCATAGTACAAGTGTTTAGTTGAGCAGGGCTTTGCCATACTCAATAAAAGGATCCATTACAAGCCATTCAAGGCTACATATATAAAAGAATGTAAGGAGAGAGAAATAGAGGTGTAATAGATGCATATACAAGTGTCATCCACCTCAAATATATTGAAATGCCAAATATAAGAGAGTGTAAGAGAAATTTCATCCATCTCCTTTACATGTGTTATTCATCTTGATGATGAACTTCATCAAGTGGCATAGGAGCTCTTGTTTCAAGAGTTACAATAAATTATTAAGGGAGAAGTTAAAACATTAAAAACTTGATACATGTCATCTTGGCTTCATGAAGAAACCTCCATGTCATCTTATGCATCTCAATGATTCCTCTATCTTCCATTAACACCTTTTCTTCAGTCTTTCCAATGGTAAAGATCTCCTTCATTAGCCCTATAGGCTTACTAGTCCATTAGGTCTAAATTTATTAGTATTAGCCATTAGAATGGACATGATACTTCCATGAGAATCTGATATAAAGTGTATAATCCCATATTAGACCCTTAAACCATATTATAGCATGATCCATTGTTTCCAAATATTTTAACCATGTTGTTTTGTCTTCCCTAGCTGACTACATCACCTTCTCATTTTTCACTATCCTTGGAAGTTATACCTATATAAGTACTTTAAAAATAAAAATAGTGGGTTTTGGGGTATGTAAATCTATAATATTCTTTACACCAACCTCCCCACTAGTTTTCATCAGCTCATATGCCCAAAAACCCTATTTTGAGCCCCAAACCTTATAAAAACATAGTATTAAATGCATTCATATAGGTGAATCTATAAGATAATTGCATGAAGAGGACCCTATTAGAGTGAGTAATTATTTTCAAGTGTTTTTTATGTCAAAATAATTCATTAGGTGTCATAAATATTGTCTTCTCTCCCATTGAGCTCTTATTGGGGTTTAACCAGGGTTTTAGAGGTGCTTAGGTTCTTAACGATGATTCATAAACTTATGGGGCCCAATAAATAAACCAATGAAACTAAGTTTGAGTATAAAATGGTATTAAACTATCCCTAGGATTTTTTTATCCCATTCACCTTCTTAGTATAGTTCTAAGCAAGAGAAAATGACCCTTTTTTACTATCAAGCTTATTGAGAAATTCAAGAGAGTGTTTGTGCATAACAAGTTGAAAAAAAAATTGGTTTTAGATATAAAATATTCCTTATAATATATTAAGACTTTAATGAAGTGTTCCAATGGTTTTCTTCATAATCCATTCCTTGAGCCCCATTTCCACCTTTAAAATCCTATAACTAGGGTTTAATATTAGTCTGATGTAAATAACTCTTGTAGCCTATGTTTGTCATTTTAATCAAAATTTAAGGAGTCTAAAACTACATTAAATGTTCCATTTATGTCATCATCACCTTATTAAAACATTTATTCTTCCATTTCACCTTCAACAAACAAACTTTACTCACATTTTTACACATAGGCCTATGTATGCTTGTTTTAGGCCTAATTAGGTCCCTTGCTCTTTCTTTTACCTTCAATAACATTGTAAAAATATATAAATATATTTATATAATATATAATTATGTGCATATTATTTTATTTTTATTCATTTATTTCATGGTTTCCAACCAACTCTCACACTTCTCTCCCATATTCCTAAATAGGCTTGTAGATGGCTGATTTAGGTTTTTGAGTCTAGTTTTGCTTTCAATCACTTTGGAACCTCATGAGAATTTTGTTAAAATTTGAAAATAAAAAGGAAATAAAAAATTATTCAATATCCTTTACACTTTATTATTTAAAATAGTGTTTGACACATTTTCTTGAATTCCATTAAAGCCTACTTATAGATGTTTATAGGCTATTGACTACAAACCTAAAGGTAAGTCCTCTTCATTTGTTATCTGATGGTATTTATTGATATTAAAATATATATTTTCATTCTATTAATTTCACTAAAAATTTTATTTATATCAAAATTAAGCATCAAATCATGCTTTCAAACTTTTGGCAAGTAGTCTTGTATGTGGCAGACTTGTAGGTCTGAATATGATCTTCATGACTGCACATATGAAGGTCATATTACATGTATCAACCTAATGTTATAATATATCTTATGGGTTTGATTCATGTTTAATTTATCTTCTCTACATACTTTCACATCTTCCATTTCATATGCTTGATATGGCATTTGAGGACACTGCCTATAAGGAAATGTAGGTGGTCATTTAGGTTCCCTTGATGGTAAGTCACCAATCATAGAATTATTAAATATATGTGAACCTTATTGAGATGTTTATATGTGTGAGCCTTAATTCACATTTTCTTATTTACCCTCACCATCCTCTCATACCCTCAAACTATCAACACAAACATGCTTCTTATCTTCTGCATGTTGACATGCCTATAGGCTATCATTTAGACCTAAAAACCTTTTTTCACTATGTTTTGTTCTTTCTTGAGCCTAGTTGACTCATTGGAGGCATTTATATAAAAATTAAACCTTGTTTTTAAGTCTTAATTATTCTCATAATGATCAAGTCACCTTAAATATCCATGCATAGCTCTCATAGTCTTTCTCTTGGACTTACACAATCTTACTCAAGATACAATCCATTTGAGTTGCAAGGCGAGAATAAGTTTCAGCTTACAAGATGTTTTAGGGTGATTAAATATACCTCATTAAATATTAATAAGATTAAATTAGATTCATTAATATAAACACTTGATGCTAGTGGTGACCTATAAGTTTGTATACATGTAGGCTCACAGTACTCTTTTGAGTAGACACTTAAAGAGACATTGTAACCTCTTACCTTGAAAGTTATCACCCATTGATGCTTTAGAGGAACATTAGAGACATTTTAGACATTGGAATCATTATGGATAATTTAATTTCACTTATTTCATGCACAAGATAACCTCAAAATCTTTGCACACATGACTGCCATGCTCAAGCTACCAAAACAAGGCCATTTAGCCCTATACCAAACATGGTCATGAAGAAACATGAAATAAAAGGATATTTTAGGGTTATAAAAGTACTCAAAATGCCATCCCCAATCATTTTCATCCATTCATCTGACCTTAAAACTCCATACTTGAGTAAAACTAACCTTAGTGGGGTTTGAAGGTTTTTTTCTACCCCTTAACTTCTTAACGATTGTTCATAAAGTTAAGGGGCTTAACTAGGAAACCAATTCCAAAAAGTGTAATGGAATTAGGGTCCCCTCCTATAGATAAGATCTTATCTTCTAACTCTCTCTCTCTCTTGAAAGTAACAAATGAAAATTAGTTACCCTTCTTAAACTACTAAGAAGGTAGATGGAGAAATGGAGTGGGGTTTTGCACTGTGTGGCTCTATATCTCCAATTATTACATGTATTTTTACTTGAGAAGACCATGGGGACATATAAAAAGGTTTTCACCTTGTCAACCATCAAAAATTCCCTACACATAACCACCAAAAACATTTTTTCTTCAAGATTATAACTATTGTGTCTCTTGAAATTGTTAGAGATGCTGAACCTAGTGACTCTTAACCTTCCTCTAATCTAAATATACTTGGAAGAATATTTACAAGATTCCACACACCCTTTCTTAACTATAATTATTTAAAAAAATCCTCCTTTATGCATTGGAGAATTATAAATGAAAATTACAAATTAATTCTAACATTGAAAGTCAATTACAAAAGTCCTTTAAATGATGTTTACAATCATGTATAATCATGATTTCATCACCAAGGTGTTAGATGATTTGAAACATCCCCTTTTACAAACACAAAAAAATTATATTTATTATTACTAGTAAGTGTCCTCTTTATCATTGAAACACATAATGAGACTAAAGTAACAAGATACCTTAATATTATAAAAATTACCTTAACTTCTCTAAATAGCCTTAAAAATGATTTGATAAACTTACTAGTTCTGATTCTTTGACCAATTTGATCAACTTTAGACCACGTTTGTTCCTTATTGGGTTAACACCTTATCTCCTTAGGTATGCCTCCACATTAACCTAGTTTCCCACTTACCCTAACTTTTTCAAATTTACCTTAAACCATGATAAACACAACATTAAAACCATAAATAATTACCACTTGATGACAAGACAACATGACTTGACCTAGCTACCAACTAGACCATCCTACTTGACCCTAAAGCTACCAAGGAAAACACATCTATCAACTTAGATAATTAATGACCAATATAAATTCTTCATAATGGATATCAATAAAGTTAAGATCAAGTGAGTGAAACTTTTTAATGATCATCATCCAAGGTATCCAAATTTTGGCTAACACAAACATGAATGATAAAAGTGACACCTAAAAATGGTTTTGAGGTTTTGGTTATAAGAAACAAGATATCTAGAGATGTAATTGACTAAATAATTTAGATTTCCTATAATATAATATGTGAATTTAAATCTCAACCTTATGTGTGATTAATATTATAAAGGAAGTAAATGTAATATATGGAGATCAATGTATATAATGATACAATGAGAATTATGCATTTTAAGTGACCATATGGTAAAGATATGATATTATGGGAATGAAGGTTTAATAATCAAGTCAGAATAAGAACTATCTTTGTTTAAACTAAAAATAGAAAGCAATCATAAAATAAAAGATGGAAAAATAAATCCATGTGAAAATATTTTTAAGACATAAATGTAAGTTTAGAAACTATAAAGATAGTCCATAAGAGATCATGAGAAATATGAAAATAAATGAGACCAAATTTAAATGAAAATTGACATATATAATTTATAAATTATCATAAATCAAAAACAAATCATGTAATAATGTGATATAACACCATTATTTGTTCACAAATATTGATAAATCTCACTACAAATATAATCCATAACATTTAATACATCCTTATATAGCTTAATTCTAATGTTGATCAAAGTTTCATCAATCTTCATAGAAAGTTGTAAAAAGAATTCCTTCCATATCATATCTATAGAAAAATTAGGTGTGGTATAATAATGATGATGCTCATGAGGCACCTCTTATATGGGATACTTATTGTGAGGAAATGATGTTATAATGTGGCCAGTGTCCTAAGATCTATGAGAAAAGGTAGGCAATAGGGAAGGAGAAGCCTTTACTCATGGATGACCTGAAGAAAGAGGCTAAGCTAGTGAAGGTGTAGGCCATGGAAAATATTGAATTAATAAACATCTATTAGTATGGTGTGTATTTCAATATTTCCAAATATATTATACTTACCCATATTTAAGGAGATACTCTAGAAGTATCTTAAGAGGTTTTATAGTTTTGTCTTTAGGCTATGATATTATTGGATGCAGTGTATCAATGTATTTATTGAGTTTTTATAAATGAGTAGAGGAATGGTTGCATGTACCATGAAAGAAAAAAATGTGTCTATTAACATATGGTGAGGGTATACTAACTAAAATAGTAGAGGAAGATGCTTGCTTATGTTGATGTGTACTACAATCCTTGGTCTAATGACCAAAAACTCAATGGATATCATAATAAGTCTCATCTTCCCATTATGATGGTAGAATATCAAGCTTAGGTAATGGTATAATTCCATCACCAAGAAGGGAAGAAGTCTAAGTGGGATCTAGACTAGGCTCAACTATATACATGACCAGCTTCAAAGCGGGTCAAAGAGAGTGGCTAAAATCTTAGGTGGAAGCAAACTAGAAGGATCATGTAATTTAGAAAAAAACATTAATGTCCTATCATGTCATAGTTCATAAGCATGATATATAGGGGTTTAGTAGTGATTTGAGGTGTATTGAGTACGTGCTCCATCTCTTACCTATGAACATTAGAGGAAAAACTAATATTAGGTACTATAATAAGAGAAGGAACTACAAAAAAAGATTGAAGAGACTATTGTAGAGAAGAACAATATCTAAGTACCTCTATATTTTTAGTTTGAACAAATACAAATAGAAATGGGTTATATAAATAATATCCATCATCATAATCAAGTGTATATAATTCAATAGTACATGTGACAACTATTTTATCAATTTAAGAAGCATGGTGAATAGAATGTTTAGTTTTGGTTAGGGTAACTAGTATGTTGTTAGAGTGTTTTTAATAAGATCAAGGTTAGAGAGAATGAGGTAATTGATTAATGATGTTAGGAGAGGTATCAAGAATTTTGATTTTCAAACTTATCTCATGTGGTTCATCATCATCTAATTCTTAAAGTTTAGGTGGAATGTTTCCTATTTATTTAGTATGACCAATATAACCTCAATTAGTGTTGAAAAGATTATTAAAATGTTGTGATTCATGAAATTGAATGCTAGGTATAGGTTCAAGGGTAGGTATTTTTAAAACACCTAGTTCTTGGAATTGTTCAAAATTTCAAGGGTTTGTATCTCCTTAAATTTTATATATAACACTAGTATAGTTAAATTTAACACATTGGCATGTAGACAAGGAAACTAATCTCATGTGATGTGTCCAAGGTCAACTGAGTAATATATTATAGGAAAGTGTAAAGTTAAATATCATGACTTTAACATGAATAGTGATGGGAGGAATAGTGATAGGAAGCCAAACACAACCTAAAAGAGACATTTATCTTTGATCATATCCTTGACATGTACTTTTTATGGATTTAATATTACATTTAGAATATCCAAGTGGTTTAATAAAATCAAGGGAAGCAACACAAGTGCCTAATCCTTCATTGATTAAATTGTATTTAACTTGGATATCTCTTATTTGTATTGTAATGAATAAAGGGGGGTCATCTACATAAAGTGATATCTCATTAGGAATCATAAAAGAGATAATAAATTTGAGTGAAAGATAAGTGTCTACCATTCCATCAATGTGGATAGACATTTATTCACACTATTGGAGAATGTTATCTTTAGATCCTGATAAAGTAGCTTCTTTACCCATGGGTGGAGGATGAGGAATTTTAATTTCTAATAGAAATTACATTAGTTCATTATGATGACAAGGATAGTTTCTCATAAGTTCCAAGAAAGTAATTTGGGATGGAATATGGGAAAGTTCTACTATGGTATCCCATTCATCATAATACATTATAGGATTATTAGATAGAGTTGTATAATGTTGTAATAAATTTGTTGAAGGGGGGTTAGATTCACATTAAAATTTGTCTTGATAAATATTTAATTTAGTTTTGGTTGAAGTGTGTTGACATATCTTAGGTGATGTAGTTATTTCTTTAAGTGTTTATTGTGTTTGAATACAATGAATGTGAAGTGAAGTTGAAGGGATATCTACTTGAGGTATCTTAGTTGGAGGAAGAGTAAAACGTATATCAATTGTATAATAAGTATGGTCAATTTGCATTGTTGGAGGTGATACTTGTGTGTTTGTTAGTTCTACATGCCCCAATTTTTTGAGATGTTTGGGTAAATGTCTTGAACAATGCGTAACTTTATATAATTGTGATGGTTATAGTCTAGGTATTAATTAATATAAGAAATTAATATCCTCATATTAATCATTTTGACCACATTATAATCATTGATGCTAGGATATATAGTAATATATATGTTATTGGTAGTAGGGGTAGGTTGATTAGTGTTATCTTGATGGTTAGGAAAATGATATTTATAGATAGCTAAGTAAGCATTGGATTGATTTAAAGCTTCATTTTTTAGTTTTGATTTCATGATATTTAAAAGTTATTTCATATTCTTGTATAAATTTACATATAAGTGATTCATGGTCAAATTTAGGTCCAGGGAGATAGTCAATAGCAAGATTTATTAATTGGTGACAAGTTTCATGAGAATGACCCCAACTTGCATGAAACTAATAAAATTTATTGGGATCATACCATTGTTTCATAGGATGTGTAGGCTTAATATCTCATGGTGAAAACCATGGAAGATAATTTTGAATTTTTTATAAGGAAATAGGTTTGTGTGCATCCATATTGGGCTTAATATCTCATGGTGAAAGCCATGGAAGATAATTTTGAATTTTTTATAAGGAAATAGGTTTGTGTGCATCCATATTATGTCTTTGAGGAAATTTAGAACTAGGATGAGAATTTTTATTAGGTGGAAGTAGAGGAGCATGCTCCATTGTAGTGTTTAGAGAAATGGATTGGATGGTGAGTATGGAATCATAAGTATATGTAACACCATCATTTATTTCATGTTATTTTTTAGATTTTATAGGCGTGTGAGTTCCTATTGGAGGGTGGGAAGGTTAAAATTGACATATAAGGAAATATTGACATTTAACTTGGTCAAGGGCCTCTTCCAAATATTTTGGGGAAAGAGTCCTAATGAGATACTATAATTTATGATGGAGAGCATTAGTGAATAATTAGAAGAGGTTGTCATTTTCCATATTATACTCAACTTTATTTGACAAGGATTTCCATCATTTGATGAGAACTTGTACCATTTTAGATTCTAATTGTTTATAGTTGATAAAATGGTCTAAATTATTTTCAAGAATATCATTAGCTTGGAATTATTGAACCAACATATTGACCAAGTTCTATAAATTAGTGATGGAGTGGGTTTTAAGTTGATTATACCAATATAAATCATATCGTAAGAGATTTTTATCTAAGAATTTGGTGGAAACTAATGTATTAAGTTTAATCCTAACTTTGTATAGATTTACAACAGTTTTAAAGTGCAAATTAGGATTCATATATCCATTAAAAGTGATAGTAGGAGTTATACCCCCTATGTTAATGTCTAAAATTTGAGGTATAAGAGGTTCATTTTTTAAGTGTTTAAATTTTTTATTAATAAGTGAAGGTTGTTGTATAAGGTTACCATGTGTATCCCTTAGGGGAGGTGGGGTGGAATTAGGATTTGGTTCTCTCCATTGAGTATGTTGAGGTTGATTTTGGAGATGAAATAAGTGTTTTTTCATATACATCATTTTATTTACATTATTAGTTTGAAATAATCCATTTGGTTGAGTTTGTAATAGTAGTTGATTAGTTTGATCACTATTTTGACTAGTAAAAGCAGCTTTGGATGTATTATTATGTTGTGAGGTGTTAATAATTTAGGATGTACTAGTAACATGGGATGTTATAGTGTCATGATAAGAGATATTAGAATGAGAAGTATTAGATATATTAGATCCATTATGTGTTAAATTAAATTGGGTATTAGTGTAGGTGTTTTGGGTAGGCTTACTAAAATATATACCAGCCATGTTAGTAGAAATACTTGGCATGGAGGTGAAGGAAGACATGGAGGATGATGTCATAGTGTTAGAAGGAGATATTATGGATGGTAAAGGTGTAGATGAAATCATTAATTGACTTACCCTAAATCTTATGGAAAATATAGGTGAAGGTGAATGGGGTTTGCCAACATGAGGTCCCATGATGATGTTATAAATGACTAAAGGATCATTACCTCTATGTTGATGATTTTTGGTGATGAAAAGAATCATTTTATCCATGTATTCAAGATAATTTTTAATTTCCACCATTTTCATAAATAAGTGATTAAGTTTCATAGAATAAATAATAGTTTTGTAGTTAGTATTCTCAATGGTAACATGGATGTTACTTTGTTCTAAGTTAGTTACCACAAAATGTGTTTTAGTATGTTTGTTAGGATTAGTGAAATTAATCATGTTGTTTTGATTTTTCTCTATGGCATTATAATATAAATGTTCCATGATAAAATGGGGAAATTAAACACTTACTGAGAATGAGGAGAAACTATTATTATACTAGGTTGAATGGGTCAGCTATGTTTTATGGGGGGAAGAATAGAAAAGTTCTATTGACAATTGAGTTGAATAGGTTGACTGTGTTCTATAGGAAAAAAAGAAAATCTATGTTTGAAACTAAGTTGAATAGGGTGACTATGTTTTATAGGTAGGAAAAAGATTTAAATGTTTTTAATTTGGATGACTAAATGGTAATTTGTAGAGAAGTAAAGTAAACACACAGGTAACTAGGTTGATTGGGTTGATCTAGTTGTAGCACAAAACACAAACCTTATATCAATGCTAGTTAATACAAGTTTTGTAATACAAAATATAATTTACAAATATAAAGAAATAATACTGAAATGTAAATTATAATCTAATAAGCAAACTTTCTTATATATTTTAAATTATTACTTAAAATATGATAGGGCATTTTTATTTACAAGGGAACTAAGAAGAGGTATGCTAAAGCTAGTTTAAAGTTTGTTAAATATGAAAGGGATTGATATTGGTGATGGTACAGGCTTGGTATTGGGTCCTACCCCCTTAATTCATAATCTTGTAGGGATAAGGGTGTTAGGTGATTTGCCAATATACCATCAACCATTTATTTATAGTTGGCCATATTACTAAGCTGGCTTCCCTATTGGTGATGAAATCCAAGTAGGTATACCTGGGTAGAATTATTTAATTTCTTATTTTATATTTTTGTTATTTAGTAGTGTGTAAAGGAAAAATGTACTAAGTTGATAAATTAACCTTCTTAGTTATACTATGTGCACTACTTAAGCAATCAATCATAAATGTAAAGTGACTTAATGACTATCAAATGTAGGTTAATTCCTTTTGCTAAAAAATACACAGTACTAAGTTGATTGGGTTGACCTAATATACAAATAATATAGAATAGATTCAAGTTTGTCGACACAGTCTACTAAAAAAATAGTCTAAAAGAAACATAGTCAAGTAAGTTGACTGAGTTTCTTGGGCAAAAAGTAGTTATAGGACTAAGTTGAGCTAGTTGACTTAGTGGACTATAAGGTTACAATTTTATATAACTAAAAAATTGGGACAAATAGGATTGAAATTTGAAGTTTGAAAAATAGAGTGAAAATAAATTTGAGAAAAGGAAATAATTAGGCTAGTTATAATGAACTTGATAATTAAGATGAAATCGATTAGATCGATGCAATAATGTGTTGAATATGTTGAATTGTTGTTTTTAAACTATGTTGTCTAGATGAAGCTTTGACCCTGTAAGATAAAATGTTAAAATAAATTCAAATTAACTGATTGAGTTTGTATAAAACTAATTAATTAAAATGATAGAAAGAACTATATTAACAAAATCAATCTAGTAATTTAAGTAAAACTTGAAAAAAAATAAAGAAGTTGATTAGATCAATTTAACTATAAAATTCAAGAGACATGATGAAAAACTATATTGATAGGATCAATCTAGTGTGCCAAGATGGAAAATCTAATCATAGAGAGCCAAAAAAAATTGATATGCTCACATTACTTTGAAAACCTATAAAATGATTCCCCAACTATGATGATCGGATCGATAGAGTATAAGATGACCTCTAAATAGTATTAAACTAGGTTGATAAAATTGATTTAGTTATCTATAAAAGAGAAATACCTGCACACATAGATGAACTAAGTCAATTAGATACATGGAGTTTTAACACCTATGTACAAACTATTATACTAAGCAATAAAATTGATATGGTAGTTTGAAAATAAAAATTAATAATTTGTAAGGGTTAGTTCACATTGGGTTCACTAGAATGTATGAAAGTGAAAGTGAAGTTGATATACAAACCAATCCATTCTTGGAGAAGATAAATCATCTAACTATATTTCTAGAAATACTTAGATAATCGAGTTCATGATCAAAATGGATCCATTAAACCTACCTAAGGGATATTTTATCATGTAATATAGCTAGAGAGGGTTCTAAAGCCTATGGTTAAGCAACACCACATAATAAACCTAGCTAGATCTATAATGAAATAATAAAGAAAATCTAATCCAGTGCTCACTAAATCTTGTGGCACAAATGGGGGATAACCATAAACAATAAACATGCAAATTAAAACTCTACCCAAGTCAATGTATAAATAATCCTAAGAAAGGAGAAAAAATTCATTCATTAGCCATTATTTATGTAAATTTATATACTAAAAATATAAGAACAAGAGTTAGTAATACTTACTTTGAAGATAAACCTTTTCAGCCTCAACCTCTCCATTGGACAATAGTGCTTTGCAAGAGGTTATTATGTATTATTGAAGAATCTAATAATGGATAATGTACTATAGTCTAACCAAGGACCTCATAATGAATCTAAATCTTTCACAAGACAAAGGTTCTCCTCCAAGAAGCATGAAACCCTAAGCAATGACTCTTCAAGTAAAATGGCAAAAATAAAAATCGTAAATAAGTGCAAATGAATGATTCTCTCTATTAAAAATAAAGTGAAAGAGGGGTATAAATAACCATATTTAACCCTAATCCATTCTAGAAATTTAGTCGACACTATTGTCCCAATCAACCTTGTTAGGATAGAAATAGAGCCATTAAGTCCCAAAATAAGTCATCTTGTGATGACTTAGTATTGTAACATGCAATATTCCTATATCTAGGTTGACCCAATTGAATTTTTTTTTAAAATGGTAAAAATGGGTTTTTCTTAGGTAGGGGTTATTTGAGGCCATGAACTACTTAGAGAAGCATGTGAGAGAGGTGTCAAAGCTTAGGGAAATGTATAAGAGGGGATTGTATTGGTTTTAAGTGGTGGTATAGATAACAATGATCTTGTGAAGCACCAAAGGTTTGTCCACCCCTTTCTTGATGTACCATTTAAGTCATGCATTCAAAGAGATTAAGAATCGATGGGTTCTTACAAGAGAGAAAACATTAGTAATTGATAAAGTTTAAAAATATTATGTGTATATAGATAGGACTCACTATCTTGATGCTTTGATCCATATAAATTAATCCTTGTAGGTCATATGAAATGGTAAATTGAATCATCTTGCACACACTGGGTCAATTGGGATATGATATTTGGACACTTAGTTGCACCCATCTTTTCCTTTCTTAGATTTTTTTAATGTTCCATGTGTTATTTTAATAGATATTATAGGTTCTTTGATTATTTATCTATTCTAAAATATTAAGGACTATTTTCTAGAAAAGTTACCATTTTTTACTTGCACAACATGTCCTAATTTCATCAATAAAATCATAGAACCTCTTTTTTACTTAGGAATCTGGTCTTTTAGTTTAATCAAGCCTAAGCCTATTTTATTTTGATCTTGTTGAAAAGGGTCCTTGAGTAGTTATATCCTAAATACTATGATGGTTTTATTATTTTATCCAAGTTTGAAATTAAATTTCCATCTTATGTGCTTGGTCTAAAAGTATTGCATTTTGGGCTTCATTGATGAAACTATCTAAATTTTCCTAAAAGATGATAATTCTTGGTCTATTTTAGGTTATGTTTTTAATTGCATTCAAATTTCCATTTCTAATCTATTTTACCTCAAATTTATGCAAGTTTTTTGATTGTTTCAACATCATCATGGTATTTTATTTTTCAATTCCACCCATGGATTTTCCTTTTCAAACTAGAATGGATAAGGTTTTATATTGATTTACCTTTATACTTAGTTGTTTTAGAAATTCAGACTTAATTATCTTTAAATTTATAAATTAGGACTATTTATTCACAAGATTGAGTCTGTTTTACCCTATTTTGGGTAAAATTGACTATGGATTTTCATGGTTTCATCTCAAAACTTAGTCACTTTCTAAATTATGGATTGGCTTTGGATTAAACAAAATATTTTTTTGTTCACATATTTGTTTTCATTTTCTTTATTTGGTTTTATACTTAGTTGGTTTTTCTCAAAGTTAACTTTTGAAATTATAATGGTTACTTATACTTTTTTTAACTCGATAAATGGTAACTTTCCTTTCTCATGAGTTCTTGGTCAAGTGAGGAGCTACCACTTTTTACTTGATCACTTCCTTGGGAATATTTAGGACTTATCCATTTTTCCTAAAAATTTTGAGTTCATGGGATGAGGATGTGCATTTGAATCCAACTTCCTTTCTTCCCCAATCCCCTTTGGTTTATTTGATAGACTATAAACCTCCCAAATTCATGTGATCATGCCACATGGCATAATCTCATTTCTATAAGATTTAGGGATAGTTCATATACTTTCAATCTATTATTGAGTTCTTAAATTCCCAAGATCATGCCATATGACACAATCCTATTTCCCCATTCTTTGGGATCATTTGTATGTTTGTAGGTATTAGGTGAGGTCCTAGATAAGTGATATAATTCCACCTATCAAGATATAGATTCACCAAGATTGTAGAGGTGATCACCCCAAGTAGACACTAAATTAGGTGATGAAATATTGAATGGATGTTGCATGGCATAAAATAACAACTAGATGACACATTGGCATCTATGTCAGCATTACATGTGCATAGGTTTGATGACCATTTGACACATCAAGACTATTAATGATCAAAATGCATTCCATTTGAGCTAAAGTACTAAGATTTGCATGAGTCATTTAAATATTTGGTCATTTTAAATACTTATTAATAATGTAGAGCTTTCCATTTGAGAACCTTTGACTCAAATATTTGAAGGACTCCTAAATATCTTTAGGCTAAACTTTACTTGATTTTTAGAAATATAGCTAGATTTGAATCATTGTCTAATTTCAAACCTTAGCCACTTCACCTTTAAAGCCTTGGTTTGATAGTAGTCTAGGAAATATAGTTGGTTTGGTTATGTTTATATGATTTTATCTTGAGAATTATTCATGTCATCTTCAAGTAAAAATAATATGGCTATGGATTTTGTAGATTTAGCCAGATTTATCATCTAATTTTAATCCATTTTTTATTTATTCTAGACTAGTATGACTAAATTTTTGTAATGTTTGATCTTTAGAATTAGTCATATTTATTAAAATAGATTGATCAAGATTTTGGATTTGAAAATTTATAATGGTATATTATTTTATTTTGATCCATTTTTACTTTATTTCTAATCTAGGATGGCCAATCATTTTGGCATTTGATTTGTTGCACCTAGTCTCTCTTTTTGTACGATGATATTTTTCCTATTTGTTTGAAAGTTTTAGACTTAGTCATTTATATTTAAATGGATTGATTTCCATTTTGTTCAATTTTTTTCCTTATTTATTTTCAACATATTTTGTGTTCTAAAATTTAATTTATTAAAAATCTAATGTTTATTTTCTTTTTATAGGCCTATATTCAATGAGGGGTTACCACATGTTAATATCATAGGTCTCCACTTATCTAGATCATTTCATAAAAATATCTCACCCAAACATCCTTCAGGTCCTTAGGATGATGCCACATGGTATAATCCCATCTCCATGGGCTCTTAGGATGGTTAGTATAAGGTTGATAGGTAGTAGATCCTTCAAGTGAATATATGATGCCACATCAAAAAATCCCACTTCTCTGTGAACTTGGGTCAAGTAGAGTAATATGATAAATTAGAGATCAAAGATGAGCCCAAGATGAGGTGATGTGGTAACATATTGGGGTTCTAGGGTAGTTAGGACACATTGAATGTCAAGAAAGACTTACAGATCTTTGGATAAGTGAGATCATGCCCCTATCAATATCTATATACACCATATCTAAATAGACTTTAAGACCTTGGGACCTTCAACCAAGTTATAATTTAAGGTAAAATCACCATGTATCAAGACCCTAGTATATCATGGACACACTAACTTTATTAAAGTAGTGAGAAGTGGACATGTGGAGTGACCATCCCAATCCTAATACATGAACCTACATGAAATAGATTAGATCCTAAACATGATGGTCATATTGATCATCTAGGCCATTAATATATAGAAATTAAACTAAGACAATTGGGTTTGTGTAGTCACTTGTCTTCTAGTGGTGAGAAGGACCATGTGACATAGATTCCTAAGTAATTTAGATAGTTCACTGAGTTTGATAATGGCATGCATATCAGAATCAAGAAACCTAATATCACATAAGTAAAAAATAATGCCTTAATCTTGCATTGGTGCATCTATAAAAAATGTGGTCCAAGGATTATCCCATAAAGATTTCCTCTACATTTAGGTGCCCAAAAGACTTTCCCCCAATATTTAAAATAATGATAATTGATCAAAATAATTGAGATTTAACTTGAACCTATGTAAATTTAAATAATGAATTATTCTAATACTACCATGTCACCAACATTTAATAAAAAAATTTGCATTCAATGGAGGTGTTTTTATCTTTAAGATAAGCACACATTGAATTTGTGCCTTGGTTGATGTTTATTATTTAATGTTTGTAACCATCTGGTGTGTGAATGATATTGGATTCAAAATCTATACAAATCCAAAAATAATACTAAATTAGGATTTGGTTCATTATGATTAGAGATTAGAGTAGATGACCAAACACTTATTTCCTACACTTTATTACTTTCCTAGTTAGTTTTTCTTATGATGAATTTTGTTGTGAAACATTTGTTTTAATTCTTATGATTATGGTAGATCAAAAAATTATTTTTCAAGAAAATATCTATCCATTGAAAGGTTTAAAATATCACTACTCATTATTTGTTCATGTATATGGCTATTTTATCCATATTAATTCATAATTGAATACCTCAAACTCTTTCATAATCTTTTTTCATGGCTATGTGAATATTGGTTAGACAATAGATTGATTTAATGAATTCCATCTAATTTAATGGATCAAATTTATCTTCACTACAAAATAGGCTCACATCTTTCTATTTCTCCTTCTCTTTTTCTCTTTTTTTTTAATAAATTTATTAGATTAGGTAGATTAAATTCAAAATTTTAATGTGTTCTTACATGTTTATCTTTTTTACAAACATTATGATTATTATTAATGCACTATTGATCCTTGTATACAATCACCAATACTTAGATCAGTGGTATTCCCATGATAAATCCAAAAAAATGTTTTTTCAGGAAACTAATCCATAGTAAATACATTACCTATAGTTTATCCAAGAATTATTCTAAACATGTCACTTCAAATGGAATAGTTACACATCAACCACTAGGTTACCCAATAATACCAAGAGCCAGTGATATAAACCTTGGGGAGATTCCATCTCCTTTCAGGAGAGGTTGGGTGAATCCTCACCCTACCTAATTTTGTTTTCAAAATGTACCATCAACACAAATCACTTTAAGACATTGGATGATTCTTGAAAAATAAAATGATCTTCTACAAAAATAGAAAACATTTAAATTTGTTTATGATAGTGCCACTTTAGTTTGTAAATATTGTTTAGTTAAATATCATATGCCCAAATAACTTCATGATCTACAAAAAAAATATTTGTATTCATATCAATCATATAATATAAGTTCAATTAAGCATTAGCTGACATAATTAACTTCACTATTAATCATTCACTCATTTGACCAGAGAAAATAACATATATCATATTCAATAAATTCCAATGAGATAAATTACTACAAAAAACTTAAACAATTTAGAATCACACCAAATTATAATTAAAATGTAATTTTAAAACATCCAAATTATTTTCTCATTTCTATTTCCTCTTTCACAATTTTTTTAAGACATGAAAATAAAATGGAAAATCTTGGACTTAAAATTATCTTTACATAAATTAAAAATCCGGTCCTTTCTTTATATTTAATTAGAGCCTTAAATAACTATTTTTTTCAATTATAAAATATTATAGCTTCTCAAATACAAACTACCCCTAGGTATTCAAGACACTGGAATATAGAAATAATAACTTAAAGTTCTCTTGGCACTAAATTCCCAATAAACATATTAATACATACTCAATAGCATTCTTCCACATATGGAATGTCTACCTGCTATGATTTTCCAAGTCTTTTTTTTGCTTCAAGAAGATCAATTTTTATCTCTAATGTGATATGTTTAACAACTCTAATTAGAATGTGAGCATGTTCCATCTTTTATGTGGGACAAATATTGTATCCTTTTATAATATTAAGCTTGTATTTTTTATAGATGGTGACTTCTATTTTAACTATGTTTAGGACTTTTTCAATGATGCCTTTACACATATATTTTGAAATCTATTTAACTTCTTCATCCTACAAACTAGGAATTAGAAACAAATAAAATATATTTGTGGTTTTATAAAAAAGGGATTATAGTGTAACAATCATTTCCTCAAACGTATTGATTATCAAATCCAAACATCTTAAGTGATGGTGTGTAGAATTTAGGACCATTTTTTGTTCAAATTTGGTATAGTCTATAATATTTTAGAGTCTTGATTTATTTTTTATTTCATCAATTTCAATAGAACCTATAATTCCCTTTTGGATTTAAAATTTTATTCTATTTCCTTTTAAATTATTTTATATTATTTTCCCTTAGGGCTACTCTTTTAAATCTATAAAAACTAAAAAAAATAAAAATCAACATACATGAAGTATGAAAAACACATTCCTAATGGATCTCTTGATAATAATAATGTATTTTGAACCATCTCTAACTTGTTTCAATTCGTTCTCTAACTCTAAAATTCTCCTTTTATTTATTTATCATAATCTTCAATAACTTGATCAACTATCATAGAATTGAAAATTTTCATCATGGAAGGGGTGGCAAACTTGTTTATTTATGAAAAACATTGAGTTTGGGTGGTAATTAATTCTTCTCTTCCTTTATTCCTCTTATTTTTGGTGAATGAATTGATATTATTATCTTCATTTTTCAATTCAACCTTTGTATGATAGCTATATTAACATTCTCTTTTATCCTCCATTCATACTCAATTTTTGCCTCCACTTTTATGGTATGACCTTATAAGGCATCCAAAAGCATCAAATGGGACCTCTTGATTTACATGTTATGAGCTTTGAACTACATTTACATAAATGAAATAAAATTATATTGTTTCTGATATTCAATTAGGTGAACTACGAACAATAATAAGAATTTAATTAAATAGATTAGGAACAAAATAAGGACTAAATAAAACTAATTGTAAATAAAAATAGGGACCAAATAAACTAATTACTATATAAAATTACTAGGCATCTATCTCTTGTTGAATTATTTTGACAAAATAAATAAATGAGGTATCATCAATAAAAAATAATGTATTTATTCAAGTAATAGGGACAACCATGTGGGAAACTTGTATCAAGACCATCAATGATGAGATTGCATTCCATTTGAGATAAAGTGATATAATTTATGTCAGTATTTTAAACATTTGGTAATTTTAGAGACTTCTTATTAATAATGTAGAGATTTCCATTTGGGCACCATTAACTTGAATCTTTACGAGACTATTAACTATCCTTAGGATAAAATTTGATTATCATTAAACAATATAGATGGGTTTTAATCATTGTATAATTTTGAACCTTAGTCACTTCACCTTTAAATTCTTGTTTTATTAGTAGTCTATGAAGTATAGTCAATTTGATTATGTTTATACACTTTTATCTTGAGAATTATTCTTGTCATATTCAAGTCAGACTAGTCTGACTGTGGATTTTATAGATTTAAGTAGACTTATCTTTTGGTTCTGATCCATTTTCACTTTATTTTGGATTAATATGACTAAATGTTTTAAAAGTTTGATCTTAAAACTTAATCATCTTCATTAAACCATAATGATTAAGATTTTGTATATGATATTTTATAAGGTGTATTCTTTCATTTTGATCTATTTCTACTTTATTTCTAGTTTAAGATGGCCAATCATTTTTTTATTTGATTTGTTTCACTTAGTTACCTTTTTGTAGGATAATATTTTCCCTATTTTTTTGAAATATTTAGACTTAGTCATTTATATTTCAATGGTTTAACTACCCTTTGGGTCAAGGTTTTTCCTTAGTCACTTTTAATATAATTTGTATTCTAACAAATAATTTATTTAAAAACTAATAGCTATTTATTTCCTGTAGGGTAAGATTCAATGAGAAGTTACCACCTGTCAAGATATCAAGTCATCTTCTATAAAGAATTTCAAATAAAGATCACACTTAGATAATATCTATGTCCTGAGATGATGCCATGTGATACAATATCATCTCCCTAGGCCATAAAGATGGTTATTATAAGGTTTAAAGGTAGTATTTAGTCTAGGATAATGAGATAATGGCAAGTGGAAACATACCTCATCTCTGTACCTCCAGGTCAAGTAGAGAAGTATGATAGAGTAGAGATCAAACAAGAACTTAAGATGAGGCCATATGGAAACATCTTAAGGCTCGAGGGAAGTCAAGACACATTAAACATAAAGAGGACCTATAGATCTCTAGATAAATGAGATATTCCCCCTTATCAAGATCTCTCTACACCATATCTAAATAAAAGTCAATATCTTGGGATCTTCAACCAAGCTATGAGTTAATGAAAATTCACCACATAATAGGACCCTGACATATCATGGACACACTATTTTTCCCTTAGAAATGAGAAGTGGAATGTGGAGTGACCTTCCCAAGGTTAATAAATAGACCTCCAAGAAATGGATTAGAGCCTAAACTTGATGGACATCTTTTTTTGTCTAGGTTGTCAAGATCTGGAAATTGGACTGTGAGTATAATTGGATCTGTGCAATCATGTATTATATTATCTTCTATAAGTGAGAGGGAACATGTGACACAAATTATTAATCAATTAAAATAATGGGATAAATTATATAATGGAGTGTATATTAGGATTATCCAACCTAAGATCATAAAAGGATAAAATAATGCTTTAATCTAGCATTAGTTCTTCTACACAGAATGTGGTCCATGGACTATCCCAAGAAGATTTCCTCTACATTCAAGTGCCCAAGAGAGTTTTACATAATATTTAATATAATGATAATCAATAAAAATAAATAATATTTAAATTGAAGTTGTGTAAATTAGAATAATGCATTATTCTAATTCTATCATGTTACTAACATTTAATATAAAATGTGCATTCAAAGGAGGTGTTGTTATCTTGAAAATGATCACACATTGAAATTATGTCTTGGTTGGTGCCTATTTAATGTTTGTATCCACTTGGTGGTTGAATGATATTGGATTGGAAATATATATAAATCCAAAAATAATACTAAATTAGGGGCTAGTTCAATAGGATTGGAGAGTAGATTAGAGGACTAGGCAATTATTTCCTATAATTTCTTGCTTTCCTAGTTACTTTTTCTTGTGAGAAATATTAATGTGAAGAATTTTTTTTACTTATCCTAATTATGGTGGATCCAAACATTATTTTTCAAGCAAATATTTATCAATTTAAGTATCATGAAGACTATTATTCATTATCTACGTATGTGTATGATAAGTTTGTACATATTTATTCATAGGTGAATACCTCAAAATATTTCATCATATTTGTTTATGTTTATGTGCATATTGTTTAGACAACATATTTATTTCATGAATTCCATCTAATTAAATGGATCAGATTTATTTCCACTACAAAACATGCTCACATATTTCTATTTCCCCTTTTATTTTTCTATTTTTTATAGGTTTATTAAAAGTAGGTAGATTAAATTCAAATTTTAAATCTATGATTACATGTTTATATTGACTTTAAAACTTGTCATTATGGTTAATGCACTATTTAATCCATGTATGCAATGAACAATACTTACATTAGTTATATTCCCATGATAAATCCAAACTAATGATTTTCTAGGCAATTAATCCATAATACCAACATTAACTATAATTTATCCAATATTTATTCTAAACATGCCCCTTGAAATAGAATAGTTACACATAACCCACTAGGTTACCAAGAAATATCAAGACCTATTAATATAGACCTTGGGGAGATTCCATCTCCTTTTAGGAGAGGTTGGGTGAATCCTCACCCTACCTAAGTTGGTGTGCCAAATGACCCATCAACACAAATCACTTTAAGACATTAGATTATTCTTGAAAAATAAAATGATCTACAAAAATATAAATTTTTTATATTTATTAAAGATAGTGCCACTTTATTTTGTAAATATTATTTAGTTAAATAACATACACCCAAATAACTTCACAATATACACTTTTTTTATTATTAGTTATCAATCATATATATAATTTCAATTGAGCATTAGCTAACATAATTAATTTCAATATTAATCATTCACTCATTTGATCATATAGAAAATAACATAGCTTAGATTCAATAAATTCTAATGAGATAATTACTACAAAAAACTTAAATAATTTAGAATCACACCAAATTTAAATCAAAATGTAATTTTACAACATCTAATTTGTTTTCTCATTTATACTTCCTCTTTCTCAAATTTTTTACAACATGAAAATAAAATGGAAAATCTTGGATTCAAAATTATCTTAACATAAACTAAAAATCTAATCCTTTCATTACATTTAACTAGAGCCTTAAATAACTAATTTTTTCAATTATAAAATATTATAGCTTCTCAAATACCAACTGCCACCTCAGTATTCAAGACACTAAAATACAATAATAATAACTTATGATTTTATTGGCACTAAATTACCAAGAAACATATTAATACATACTCAATATCATTCTTCCACATATGGAATATTTTCCAACCAGGATTTTACAAGTCTATTGTCTACTTCAAGAAGGTCAATTTTCATCTCTGATGTGTTATGTGCAACATGTCCTATTAGCATGTGAACATGTTCCACATTTTGTGTGTGATAAATATTGCACCCTTTTATAATATTAAGCTTGACTATTTTATAGATGGAAACTTCTACTTTAATTGTGTTGAGGATTTTTTCAACTATGTCTTTGGACATATATTTGGAAATCTATTTCCCTTATCCTTCAAGGTAGGAATTATTAATATCAGTGGTTTTATTAATAAGTGGTTTTAGTGTAATAATCATTGCCTCAAACTTCTTGACTATCAAATCCAAACCTCTTAAGCAATGGTTTATAAAATGGTAAATTCTAAAATATTTTGGAAGCCTTATTTATTTTTTATTTGACCAATTTCAATAGAAACTATCATTCCCTTTACGATTGAAAATTTTATTATATTTCCTTTGAAATTATTATAAAAACTAAAAAAAATCAATTGATATAAATTAAATATAAAAAACACATTAAAAATGGATCTCTTGATAATAATCATGTCTTTTAAACCATCTCTAACTTATTTCAATTCATTCTCTAACTCTAAAATTATTATTTTTTAATTTATCATAATCTTCAATAAAATTTTCACCTATCATAGAATTGAAAATTTTCATCATGGATGGGGTGGCAAGCTTATTTATTTATGCAAAGCATTGATTTTTGGTGGCCATTACTTCTTCTCTTCCTTTATTCCTCATGTTTGGTTATTGAATTGATATTATTGTCTTCATTTTTCAATTCATCCTTTGTTCATGTATGATAGCTATATTAACATTCTCTTTTATCCTCCATTCATACTCAATTTTTTTCTTCAATTTTGATGGCATGTCTTTATAAGGAATCCAAAATCATCAAATAGGGGTACTTTATTTACATGTTATGAGCCATGAATTACATTTACATAAATGAAATAAAATTATATTGTTTCTGATATTGAATTAGGTGAACTAGGAACAATAATAGGAATTGAATTAAATGGATTAGGAAAAAAATAATAACTAAATAAAATTAATTGGAAATAAAAATAGGAACCAAATAAACTACTTCATATATAAAATTACTAGGCATCTAACTCTTGTTCAATTATTTTGAAAAAATAAACAAATGAGGTATCATTAACAAAAAATAATGTATGTATTCAAGTAACATGAGCAATTATGTGGGAAACTAGTATCAAGACCATCAATGATGAAAATGCATTCCATTTGAGATAAAGTGATAAAGTTTACATGAATCTTTTAAACATTTGGTCATTTTAGATACTTGTTATTAATAGTGTAGAAATTTCCATTTGGGTATCATTGACTTGAATCCTTATAGGACTACTAATTATCTTCTAGCTAAACTTTGCTTATTTTTTAGAAATATAGATGGGTTTGAATCATTTTATAATTTTTATTCTTAGTCACTTCACCTTCAAATATTTGTTTTATTAGTAGTCTAGGAAGTATAGTCAGTTTGGTTGTGTTTATACACTTTTTTCTTGAGAATTATTCTTGTCATATTCAATATGAACTAATCCAACTATGAATTTTGTAGATTTAGGAGATTTATCTTCTAATTCCGATCCATTTTCACTTTATTTTGGATTGGTATGACTAAATTTTTGAAATGTTTGATCTTTAGAATTAGTTATCTTCATTAAACTATAATGATTAAGCTTTTGGATATGACAATTTATAAGGTGTATTCTTTTATTTCAATTTATTTCTTCTTTATTTCTAATCTAGGATGGCCAATCATTTTTTTATTTGATTTGTTTCACTTAATCACTTTTTTTAGGATAATTTTTTCCCTATTTTTTTGAAATATTTAGACTTAGTCATGTATATTTCAATGGTTTGACTACCCTTTGGTTCAAGGTTTTGCTTTAGTCATTATTAATGTAATTTTTATTCTAATAACTACTTTATATAAAAACTAATAGATATTTATTTCATGTAGGTTGAGATTCAATGAGAATTTTCCACCTATCAAGATTTAAATTCATCTTATTTGGAGAATTTCAAACAAAGAGATCACTTAGACATTCTTTAGGTCCTGAGATGATGACATGTGGTGAAATCTTATCTCCCCAGGCCATCAAGATGGTTAGTGTAAGGTTGATAAGTAATAGACCCTCTAGGAGAATGGGATAATGGAAAGTAGATACATACCTCATCTCTATACCCCCAGGTCAAGTATAGAAGTATGATAGAGTAGAGATCAAACAAGAGACTAAGATGAGGCCATATGGAAACATCTTAAGGCTCTAGGGAAATCAGGACACATTGAACATAAAGAAGGACCTACTTATCTCTAGATAAATGAGATCTTCCCCCTTATCAAGATCTCTTTACACCATATCTAAATAAAAGTCAATATCTTGGGATCTTTATCCAAGTTGTGAGTTAATGAGAATTCACACATAAAAGGACCCTGACATATCATGGACACACAATTTTTCCCTTAGCAATGAGAAGTGGACATGTGGAGTGACCTTTCCAAGGTTAATACATGGAACTCCAAGAAATTGATTACAGCCTAAACTTGATAGCCATCTTTCTTATCTAGGTTATCAAGATCTAGAAATTGGACTATGAGTATAATTGGATCTATGCAATCATGTATTATATTATCTTCTAGAAGTGAGAGGGAACATGTGACATAAATTCCTAATCAATGTTCATTATTTTTAATGCACTATTGAATCCATGTATGCAATGAAAAATACTTACATCAGTTTTATTCCCATGATAAATCCAAACTAATGATTTTCTATGAAATTAATACACAATACCAATATTAAATATAATTTATACAATAATTATTCTAAACATGCCCCTTGAAATGGAATAGTTACACAACAACCACTAGGGTACCATAAAATAACAAGACCTAGTAATATAGACCTTAAGGTTGGGAAATCCTCACCCTACGTAAGTTGGTGTGCCAAATGACCCATCAACAAAAATCACTTTAAAACATTAGATATTTATTAAAAAATAAAATGATCTTCTATAAAAATAGAAAATGTTTATATTTATTAAAGATAATACCACTTTAGTTTGTAAATATTATTTAGATAAATAACATACACCTAAATAACTTCAAAATATACACATTTATTATTATTATTTATCAATCATAGAATATAAGTTAAATTGAGAATTAGCTAACATAATTAAGTTTAATATTAATCATTCACTCATTTGACCATATAGAAAATAATATAGCTTAGATTCAATAAATTCCAATGAGATAAATTACTGCAAAAAACTTAAACAATTTAGAATTACACCAAATTTAAATGAAAATGTAATTTTACAACATCTAATTTATTTTCTCATTTATACTTCCTCTTTCATAATTTTTTTACAACATGAAAATAAAATGGAAAATCTTGGATTCAAAATTATCTTAACATAAACTAAAAATATGATCCTTTTGTTACATTTAACTAGAGCCTTAAATAACTATTTTTTTCAATTATAAAATATTATAGCTTCTCAAATACCAACTGCCACTTGGGTATTTAAGACACTAAAATATAAAAATAATAACTTAATATTTTCTTGGCACTAAATTCTGAAGAAACATATTAATACATACTCAGTAGCATTCTTCCACATATGGAATATCTACTAGCCAGTATTTTACAGGTCTGTTATCTTCTTCAAGAAGGTCAATTTCATCTTTAAAGTGTTATTTGAAACATCTCCTATTAGCATGTGAACATGTTCCACATTTTGTGTGCAATAAATATTGCATCCTTTTATAATATTAAGCTTGACTATTTTATAGATGGCAACTTCTACTTTAATTATGTTGAGGACTTTTTCAATAATGCCTTTGGACATATATTTGGAAATCTATTTCCCTTCTTCATCATTTAAGGTAGGAATTATAAATAAATCATATATATCAATGGTTTTATTAGTAAGTGGTTCTAGTGTAATAATAATTTCCTCAAACTTCTTGATTATCAAATCCAAACCTCTTAAGTGATGGTTTATAGAATGGTAAATTCTATAGTATTTTGGAAGGCTTATTTATTTTTTGTTTGACCAATTTCAATATAAACTATCATTCCATTTACTATTGAAAAATTTATTTTATTTCCTTTGAAATTATTTTATACCATTTTAACTTGGGATAACTACTCTTTCAAATACATAAAAACTAAAAAAAAAATCAATTGATATACATTAAATATAAAAAACACATTCAAAATGGATCTCTTGATAATAATCATGTATTTTGAACCATCTCTAACTTATTTCAATTCATTCTCTAACTCTAAAATTATTATTTTTTATTTATCATAATCTTCAATAACCTGATCAACTATCATATAATTGAAAATTTTTATTATGGAGAGGGTGGTAGGCTTGTTTTTTAATGAAAAAAATGAGTTTGGGTAGTCAATACTTCTTCTCTTCCTTTCTTCCTCGTGTTTGGTGATTTAATTGATATTATTGTCTTGATTTTTTAATTCAACCTTTTATTTGTGTATGATAGCTATATTAACATTATCCTTTATCCTCCATTCGTACTAAAATTTTTGCCTCTAATTTTGATGGTATGACTTATAAGGCATCCAAAATAATCAAATAGGGGCTCTTGATTTTCTTGTTATGAACCTTGAACTACATTTACATAAATGAAATAAAATTATATTGTTTCTGATATTGACTTAGGTGAACTAGGAACAATAATAATAATTGAATCAAATGGATTAGGAATAAAAATAAGGACTAAATCAAATTAACTAGAAATAAAAATAGAGATGCAATCATCTATTTTGTATAGGAAATTATTAGGCATCTAACTCTTTTCTAATTATTTTGATAAATAAAAAATGTGGTATCGTAAAAAAAATGTATCTATTCAAACAACAAGGATAGCCATGTGGTAACATTCTATTTGAGTTTACTTACGGATCAAAATGTATGTAACATCAATATCCAAATGAACTCTTAATTATGAAATAGTACCTCATCATCTATTGTAGGAGCCTAAACATCTTGATTCCATTATGAATTCAATGTTTTAATCTCCTTAATTGTCTTAAGATGAATGGTCCTTCCTACCTCAATTAATTTGATAATTTCTTCTAAATTATTTTCTACATTCATAAATACATGCTTTGGGTGAGGTTGATGCTTATACCATATATTCATTTTATGCACAATGCAATTTGATTAATTATCCACTTATCCCAAAGGGTCCCATTACAAAAATTATGCTTATTCAAATTCATATGGGATCAAATCCTTTCACCCAATTTTACACTAAATAAAATTTTGAAATATTTCTTCTCTAATGAACATAATAACATTAGAAATCATGACCTAGTTTTTATATTTTAGAACTAAGGGAATACTAGTATAAAAATTATGTAAAATATCCATAAAAATAAAAAAAAATTAAGGTACATATATGGGTAAGACACAAGAAGGCTTCAAGGATCCTTATATAATGAGTATCGTGTTATCTTGTTCTAAATTATGAAATAGTTTCCCTTAATTTAATATGAAATCCTAGGATATTTAGTATATCATAGATGGGTTCATAAAAAACTAGGAGACAATCATTACATATCTTAGAGTAAATAGAATGGTGAAAATGTTTATATAGAATACAACACACAATATGGATAATTATCTAATGAAGATAAGGGATTGAATAAATTAACATTAAAGTACAGTGTATATCATATGAAATCAAAAAAATATGAAGCCATATGAAATTGTTTTCCTTCCTTACAAATGTTAAAATACATAAGAAGATAAAATGTGATTAACTAACTCAAATTGGTTTGGTCTGGTTCTTTTATCACATTATAGATCAATGGCACCCAATAAATATCTAATTGCCTAGATTGACTTCTTCCAAACAAACTATTTAACAAAACCATAGCTTCTATGATAGGGAATTTGAAAAGGGACAACTAATATGACATATCCTACTTGATGCTCCATGATTTTTTTTTTAATCCATTTTTTTAGTACATCTTATATCTTGTGCTTTGCTTACCATGTGTAAATACACTCAATGTAATTAGAAACTATTCAGGTAACCTAAGAATTTGTTTAAAGGAAAATCTTATGGCATCTAAAATTATTTTCTCATTTAGGGAATATATCCTTTCATCCTTCTCAAAATAATGTTAGATGTCTTTATAAAATTCTCTTCAATGAAATACGTCTATTTTAATGATGTTCTATGTAGATACAAACATTTTATTTTCCATGTGAACTATTTTTATTCATCCCCACCATTTGGACTACTATTTTTTTTTTGATTTAATATGTCATTGTAATTTTTATTTCTATATGTTTCTAGGATAAATGTTGTGTCTATTGATTATTTTATTGAAGATACAAGATATTTTCTTGTTGACATTCTTGAAACAATGAACATTGATTCTAAAAATGTTCAATGTATGCTTTGTCACTACTCAAACATAAAATAATAGATAAAAAAATGGATGGATGCTACTGATAAACTATGACCCCTACAAAATTTATCATTATGTTAGATTTTCTAATAATTTACTTATCCATAGTTTAGATCTATGACTCATCAGACCTATACATTTTCACTTGTAGATTCTTCTTACATGTGTACTCACCTTCAGTCATGTAAATTGATCTTTGTTTTCCTTATCCTTCCATCCAAACCCTGGTTTTGATTTTGACCAAAAGATATATTTGAAATGGGGTTATTATTTTAGGTGGGATAGCCCCAACCAATCCATGTTAAATTATTTAGGGTTTCCAACAATCCAATACTTTAATAATGGCTCAAACCACACAAATTTCACCCATATAATGTAATGAAAGTTTTATTTTTTAAAATTTTGTACCATGTTACTTTAACTTTCATGTGTATTAAAACTTGTCTCTATGGCCACTCCTTTGATTAGTTTTTAAAATATGTATGCCTTTGTGATAATGTCTCAAGAGAGTGTTAATTGATTCCTCAATTTAATTAGGACTTACCAAGATGAGTATATCCGTAGGATTGATTTGTATTTATAGCTAACTTTTCATTATTTTCTGCTATGGACAACCCATAAAACATCTCTAGGATAACCTAATGGAGAATTCCTAATTTGAAAAATAGTCATTAAGTGTTTATGGACATTGTCGATAGAGGCAAATATTTATTGTAATCACAACTATCTAGCTATTATGAGTACTATCATGGGAGTGTAAATTAGTGATATGATATATGGAGAAGGTTTATTTGAGATTTTTTAAGGTTATTTCATATACTAGGATAATACTTAAGTGTATACGGTGAATAAGGTTGGCCAAGATAGCATGTGGTTAGATGAATAAAGGGAAAGTGTGAACAAGAGTTAAATATATGTGCAATGTCCATGTATGTAAAAGTTGATTTTGCCAACATGTCTAATACCAAAATTTAGTGTCTAAAGATGAAATAATTATAATCATTTGTTGAAAATTCTATAATAAATGGATAAAATAAGAAATTTAGTAGTTGTGATAACCATACTTGGTGTTGATATGTATGCCTCAAATTTCCCCTTTGTTCCATGTGAAATCTATAGGAAATCATGCATAAATAAATATATTCTCAAGATAAATAATCTAAAATCATGTAAATAATTAAGTAACAAGAAATTTAAAATCAAAGGATAGAAAAAACCTAAGAGTATGAGAACCTGACTATGGCTTGTTAAACTTTTTTGGAGAATACCATGGGGTAATCATGCCCTAACAAGATGCAACTATTGAAACCACAAGTTGAGGAATGTAAACGCCTTAACTACCATTGGATAAAGAGTGATATAAGTTAAGAGATGCTTAAACCTCAATTATACTACTTTAAATATCACCATAATTCTTTTTTGGAACCTTGAATCAGGTTTGTATATCAAAGTGGAACCCTAAAACATGTTTGTATGTCAAATTATAACCTTTAAAAGGGTTCATATGTAAAATTGGAACCCAAAAATAGGTTTGTATGAAGAAGGATCAACCAATGAAAATTAATATAGACTCAAAATATTATTTAGTACCATTACTCCCCACTAATCCTTAATATATAAAGTAAAAAGGTATTTACATGAACAAAGTCATGCCCAAATCTCATCCACCTATACCTAAAAGTGATATTGAATGCCAACATCTATCTATCAATGTTATATAATACCTTAAATATTCTTCAAAATCATATAAAATAATACACATATGTCTTAATTTACTCAATCTAACCCATTTGAATCACATAATTGTTCCCACGGTGTGAATGATTTGTCTATCATGGCCCAATATCTAATACAATCCCAATGTGTGCCCCATTTTGATATGAGATATGAAGCCTAAAAATCACTCTTATCAAAAGAAAGAGATATGTGCACCATTTTTTATATATAAAAACATAATCATGTAAAGTATGTACACAAACACTATAAGATATATCATTTATAGATATTTTATCATTTAGACATATATGATTCATGTAATCAAATTAAATGGGAATAAAAGTGTCAATGTATAGAAAATATATCCATTACACATGTAGTGATAAGAATCATAGTATATGAATGATATAAATCATGTCATTGTACACAATATATGTACACATGATAAAAATTATGATGTCAATATCATAGTAACACTAATATATGTAACTACACACATAGAGACTCACACAATATCATGATCAAGAATCATACAAACATATAAGACATTACATGATTCTGACTTGCCATTGACATGACATGGCCTTGACTTGGACTAGAGGATCCTTGGACACAACTAACACATGACATGAAAATACATATTCAATGCATGCATAAAACACTTAGTATAGAACACATTAATGATCGCATAATGTCATAATCATCAATATTAAGTATGCATAGAGAAAGCAATGTTAGTTTACATAATATATCATTGTCATAATCCAATATAGAAAAACACAATATCCATAGGAAATAACACTAAAAAGTATGACCAAGATAAAGTCACGTAAAATAGTATGATGTGATGAATAGCCCAATATATAAATATATAACCTAGAAGTGTATGAATATGCCCCCTAGTATAAACATGCCCCCAATGTATAAAGGGTTCCCCAAGTTGTAAGTAATGTGATACATCTATATATCCATGTATCATATGTAACTTGTATGTCTTGTATCCCACTCATGTATACTGTAAAAAACACATGCATATAAAATGGATATGTAATTCACCATGAATATGAAATAAAACACCAGTCAATATATATGTAATATAAAAACATGTCATGCATAGGTCCTTTTTTTTTGAATATTTCATTTTTGTTTTTGGATATTTGATTTTATATTCCTAAGATTGAATTTAAGGTATGCCTAAGAGTAAATTTTGGATCGATTAAAGAGTGATTATCTTTGGATATAAAATTGTATCAAATGTCCATAGGTCATTATTACTAGAGTCAACACACCTATCACATTTTATTCTAACTTTTAGATATGTATATGCCCAATCATTATTTTTATCTCAATAAAATGTGCAAGTTTAAATGCCATTTTTTAAGTGATACTAATTAAAATTTTCTTTAATGCTTGACCTTTTGTGGCTCATCCTTTCCATATTTATGATTTTTTATTATATTATTTTTGAACTTGAATATAACACACTTATTTGGACCATTTAAAGTATCTTTAATTTTATCTAACCATCATTATATAAGTATAGGGTGAAATTATTTCATAATACACATCACAAATATCAATGTGTCCATAACCTTTGGCTTGCAAGCAATTGATAATGTAATATGGCCTATTGACCCCTCAAATAGATAATGTGTTATATCTCATTTATTGTGTGGCCTAACTAATGTAAAAATTTAATGCTACATGTATTGGCCCCTCTTTCTACATAAATTTTAACTTGTTTTTTATAGCCATCTTTCATGTATATATTAATAGTCAATAACTCTAGTCATGGATGCTTATACACTTTACTCAACCTTTGAATTTGTTGATTATTTTTGGAAGTCATAACTATTTTATCCATGTTAAGCACATTTTCATGTACTTTTATTATTGTAATAATTAATTTATCCTTAAATTTCTAAATATTTTATTATAATGCCTCACAATTATCTATTCCATGTCTAGTTATTTTATGATAACTATAATATGACTTTCCTTATTATTTTGATAAATGGGCTATAGATAAATTTACATGGGAAGTTAGAATGATCAAATTATTGTTAAGTAACATATGTAATATAATACTTGGGTTGTTCTAAGAACGTGTCACTTTTAATTTTGTATCATGGTAGGTGGAAGGTCCTACTTCTGTTAACTCTATATTGTTAATTAAATTTTTCCCAAGTATTATATATTCATACATTATACATCAAGCTATGTGCAGTGATTCTTATGATTGATTCATAATATATTTTAAAAACTATTGTCTCAATGGAGTGATTATGGTAAGATAATCATGTCATGAACTAATATTCCAACAATCACTTGAATTTATATTCATGTTTTTATTATAATGTGGATCATGATATTTTTGGTGATATACCACATATAATTAAATTTTTACTTTCTTAATTTATATATTTTCCTCTAAAGATGTGATTAAATAATTTGTATCTTGATGATTTCTTGGAAGGGGTGCCTTCCCTTTATCAAACTTGGATGAACATAGAGAAGACCTCATGATTTATCAATGCTTATGATGTTTGAATCAACTAGATAATTTATTGGTAGTATAGGTGTCAAGTTTAGAAGAGAAAAATAGTCATATATGTCTTTAGGTATTTAATTGTCATCATCATCATCATCACTATCATCCTAAATAATAAATTTATCTAGATATTTTTAATAGATCAATAAAGGAATATCTAGTATCTTCTACTTTTTTTCTTCATTCATGTGTTACAACTCTTTTACCATTTCATATTTAGGTGGTGTGTTTGCACATGAATTATTTTCATTAGTGTTACTTGTATTTACTACCTCATATATGTGTATTTATTCTATAAGTATGAAATATAATAAATGTACTACAAAGGAGTGAGGGGAATTAGATTTTAGTATAAATCATTCATTAAAATCAAATACTTTACAATACTTAAAGTTTTATTATTTTATAGACATGTATGAAAACATCCTTAATGCACAAATTTTAAGCATTGATGTAAGGTGGATGGGACTAATTCGATGGCATGAATATCATGTTTAAAAAGTAGTAGGTTATAATAAAAATGGTTTGGCATCACTTGGAATGTAATTGTTAAAATATTAGGCCACATTGTTAAAATATTAGGCCACATTGGTACATTAACAAAACCTCTAATTCTTTTTTATAATTTATGGATATAATCTATGTTGATACCAAGCATTTTAAGAAACATGATGTTTCAAATGTTCAACATTAATCTATTATCTATAAGAATATGCTTAAACCCCTTATTTAAGATACATAATTGAACAAAAAAGTGGGATATTTTGATCTATTTTATGTTAAGAGGTAAACATTCATTCTCAAAATAAATTGTGTCTTCACTATCCTTTGATGTATTAACAATGGATGTAAAATAATATTTTTATGTATTATTTGGTAAGGTGGCATAATTTAGTGTTGTATAAATGTTTTCCTTATAGATAGTGGATCTCTTCAACATATCTAAATTTTAGAATTTTTATAGGATGTTATTAAGTTGATCTATGACATCAAAAAATTTGGTTGTATTAGTTGACACCTTAGGTGGGGGAGGAATATTAGGAGGAATATTTTTATCACCTACAAATTCCTCTATAGGATTATGTACCCTACCTCTTCATGTAGTGATAACATGGACCTTTTTATCTAATATAAGCATAGGTTAATAATAGGGGAGGGATGTTTTTTATCACTCCCATGAGGTATTGAGGGAAGAGGAATAAAATGATTCATACATATCCTTTACATTAAGTAGTAATTAGAAGCATCTCAAATTTAAAAGTCATGCAATATGTGTTACTTAGGAGAGTTAATATTTCATCATGTGTAATATCATCCTTAGTTTCATTCTAGATAAATTTAACCCATTTAGTTGCATAATATATAAATATATCATATAACTTATGAATTAAACATGAGATCATTACTATCATGGCTTGGATTATGAAGTATAAATAATTGGCAATCATTGATTCATTTTAGGGTTTTGCTTATGGGAAATCAAAAATTAGATCTGAAAGTTAAACTCAAAATTAGGATAAATTTGAACAACCTTAATGTAGGAGGAACCTAGGGTTTTTTCATGCTCAAATCAATGATCAGGTTCACCAATTTTTTTTTACTTTATTTGGATTTTATATGATCTAAATAAAGTAAAACTAGAGACAGAGAAACACCAAATTTTACGTGGAAACATAAAGTGGGAAAAACCATGAATAACAATCTTAAGTATATAAATGAGCACCAACTCAACTTTATAATGTTCACAAGCACCAAATTGAAGAAACACCAATCCATTTACTGAGCACCAACACAATAATGATTTATGAGCACTAACTCACAAGGGAACCAACCCCATTATTGAGCACCAACACAATAATGATATGTGAGCACCAACCTACATGAGAACCAACCCCTTTTTTGAGCACCAACACAATAATGATTTTTAGCACCAACCCCTTTGTGTATAAAATAAAAACTATCTCTCAATATTGCTTTCTCAATAAATAATAACACACTACTATATTTATTTCTTTTCTCTCTAATCTTCTAAGATAGATATAAAAATTAAAAACCATAATCTTCCTTGCTTATTATAAATGGCTTTTCAAGCCTCCTTTTATAGCTTTCCAAATGACCTTTGGTATTCACCTTTTATGACCCTTCACTCCTCATGGAAAATGGTGCCAAAATTGCCTGACCTTTAAATCCTTTCATTTTAAAAGTCACATGGTGATCCTTCATGGTCAAATGCATCATTTCCCATTTTGTCTTTATCTTGGTGACCTTCCAATTCCTTAAGGTGACTCTTCATAGAAAAATGTGTCCTTCCTCTTTTGTCTTTACTTGGTGACCCTTTGAATTCTTCAAGGTGACCATGGTAAAATGAATCCTTTCCCTCTTTTTTATTTTCCTTATGACTCTTTGACTTCCTCATGGGCCCTATTTTTGACTTTATGCAACCAAAAATATATTCATTAATATTAAATAAATATCAACACATTTAGCCAAAATATGAACATTAAAAACACCTTTAGATAATAAATTTTATGGGGCCTTTGTCACCAAAAATGCTAGACCTTTGACATCAATGGAAATATTTATAACAATCTCCCCCTTTGTAATTGATTGCAACCTCAAAATAAAACTACCACATCTTAAAACCTGTACTGCACATGCCAACTTGCATATACTACCATCTAAAAAACATACAGTAACTCCCCCTTGCTATAGCATCTTCTACATGTTCTTGTACCTATTCATGTACCTATTGTTTTACATATTTATATACCTAGAAAAGGGTCTATCCTAGAGCTAACAGGTAGCTCCCCTTCAACTAATGTTGATCCTCAATGGCAAGAAGTAAAAGAAATTACCCCCAACTTTTCCCATAGATACTCGAATGTGTATTTTGGTAGTGCCTTTGTGAAAATATATACAATCTATTCTATAGTACTGATATATTCCATTTTAACCTATTGATCTACCACCTTCTCTCTCAAAAAGTAAGATCTGATAGGAATATGTTTTATTCATGAATGCATCACCAAATTCTTATAAATATTAAAATCACTTATGTTGTCACAAAAAATAGAGATAGGTTCATCATTTTTTACCTTGATGTCTTCTAAAGTTTTCTTCATCTAAAGCACTTGAGTACAAAACAACACCATTACAATATATTTTGCTTTAGCTATAGAAAGTGATATTGAGTTCTGATTCTTGCTTAGCCAAGACACTAAGCTATCACTAAGAAAGAAAGGTCCTCCACTTTTATTCTTTCTATCATCTAAAAAACCTACCCAATCTGAATCTATATAAGCAACCAACGTGAAATTTCTACTTATGAGGTACCATAATCCATAATCCAATGTCCCCTTGACATATCTGAATATTCTTTTCACCAACTAAACATGACTCTCCTTTAAAGCTGACTAATATCTTACAACCATGCCTACTACATGCATGATGTTTGGCCTTGATGCTATCAAATATAAATACTACCAATCATATATATATACAATTATTGATCTATTACAAGTGAATCTTCATCCTTACCTTATTTCATGTACCCATTGGTATGCCAACTAGTGCACAATCCTCAAAACCAAATTTTTTCAACATCTCTTTGACATATTTATTTTGAGATATAAAAATTCCTTTTTTTGACTGAAATATTTGTAACCCTAAGAAAAATGAAAATTCTCCAAGCATAACCATCTCATATTCTTTTTGCATATTATTAGAAAATTCTTTTATCATCTTTTCAATGTTTCCTCCAAATATTATGTCATCAACATATACCACAATAATGAACTAATGCTCGCCTTTTATTTTGATGTAAAGATTACTATCATCAAAACCTCTCTTGAAACCTTTATCTTGTAGGTACTTATCAATTCTTGCATACCAAGCTCTAGGAGCTTGTTTCAATCTATAGAGTGTTTTCTTCAATCTACATACATGGATATTATCATTTGAGAGAATAAATCCCTTAGACTGCTCAATATAGACCTACTCTTCTAGATTCCTATTTAGTAAGGTATACTTGACATCCATCTAAAACACTTTGAAATTCTTAAACATTGTATATGTAAGAAACATTCTAATAGCCTCTAGCCTTACCACTAGTGTAAAACTTTATTCAAAATATATACCCTTAATTTGAACATATCCTTTACCTACTAACCTTTCTTTATTCCTAGTAGCTTCACCATATTTATTAAACTTATTTTTGTATACCCATTTTTTTCCTATCACATTTTGATCTTTTGGTTTAGGCACTAATTCTGAAGCATCATTCTTTCTATCTAATTTAATTCTTCATCCATTGCCTTAACCCAATGCTCATCATGTCTAGCTTTTGAAAATGTTTTAGGCTAAATTTTGGATAATAAATAAAAATTAACTTGCTCAGACTCACTTACCATCATCCTTTTGGTGTGAACTCCTTCATTTATATTCCCAATGATGTCACTCTTATTATGATTTCTATGAACATATTTGGATGGAGTCTTGGTGTCCTTTTGATCCTTATTCTCATCCTCATATGATTCTTCAAAATATTCTTCTTCAATGATTTTAGGAGTGTCTATTGGATCACTGGATCTTTGTGTTACATCTTCATCTATCTTGATACTTCCACTTTCAACAATCTTCTTGGTTCTTTTGTTATAACATTTATAAGCTTTAATTTTTCTAGAATATCCAATAAATATACCTTCATCTGTTATAGATTCAAACTTACCAAATTTTTCATCGATTCTCTTTATGAATCATCTATTGCCAAAAACTTTGAAGTAATAAACTGTAGCTGGTTTATCTTTTCATAGATCATAGGGAGTATTTTCATTATTGACTCTCAATAATGCTCTATTCTGAATATGCATTTTTGTACCTACTTCCTCTCTCCAATATTTATCTAGTATCTTATATTACTTTAGCATTGTCCTCACCATATCCTAAAGTATTCTATTTTTCCACTCAACTATCTCCCCCTTTTTCATTGATGGCAACCTCAAAATAAAACTACCACATTATGAAAACTATATTGAACATGCCAGCCTACACATACTACCAATTGAAAAACATATAGTAACTCCCTCTTATTGTAGCATCTTATTTTTTGAACATGTTCCTATACCTATTCTTGTACATATTCTTATACTTGTTCCTATACTTCTCCCCCTGAACTAATATACAAATTAATCTATCAACTCACCTTCATGGCTTTCTTGTCATGCAACATAGCCAAAACCCAACATGCATCCACCATCCTTCATTTTTTCTATAAAGTATCTCCTTGAAGCCTAGAAGAGACACACCATACAAAGAGTCTTAGAAAAAAATCTCAGGAGATGCCCACATCTCCTATGTTACTTCCTTGATCTTCTTGCATCTTTCTCTTAGAATCTATTTAAGCATGTCTAACTTCTTTGACTCACTATCCTGAACATTGATGATGTTATTCATCTTCTTAATTCTTTTAACTATCTTATCTTGACAATGCTTATGATAAAATGTAATAAGATATTATCTTTGATCTGTAAGCTATTAGGACTAGTATTCATTATCTTTCTTGATAACAAGAGTTCCACATAGTCCTTCCTATCTGATTCTTTCTCCACTATAACAAGTAATTTATTCTCACTCTTAGACATAACCTAACAATATTTACTATCTTAGGTCTCCAAACCTAAGTTTGGTTGTTCTTATACCTTATAGAGGATCTGCATCCTTTGACATACTTTGAGGATCTCTTTACTCCATTTGGACATAATTTAACAATATGGCCAACCTTATGACAACAAAACCAAACAACATTTTTTATACCTTTTTCTTGAAGGTGACTAGGATCTCCCTTTGATTGATTGATTCTCCTCAAACATGCTCTTACCCTATGACCAACATGATGAAAAATAAAATAATGGTCATGAAAATAATTTAAAAACATGAAAGTAGTGAGCTGCCTAATTGGCTTCTTCAATTTACCTTTAAAACTTGCATCTTTCTTACCTTGGATTGATATTTCATGATCTTTCTCAACCTTGATTATGAGGTTCTCATGATTATCCTTCAAAGATCCTAACTCAGAGTTCAACTGATTACACTCTTCTTCTCTTGATCTCAAACTTGAAAATGCAACCTCTAGCTGATTCTTAAAATTTTAAATAGACATATTATCTTCTTTTACTTATAAAACCAACTTAGATTTGAAGATACATACTTTCTCCTCAAGATATTTAACCATAGATTTCAACTCTTGATTCTCCTTCCTTGGCTTCTTGGCCATCTTGTGCTTTCCTTGATCTACCTTCAAGTTGTTAAACTCTTTTTGAAGGAACCTACTTTGATACTAATTATTAAGCATGACATATATCTTTTCTCTCCTCTACTCTTCTTAGCTAGATAAAATCATTCGCTTCCATACTACAAAATGGCTTCCCAAGCCTCCTTTTATATATTTCCAAATGACCTTTGGAATTCACCCTTTGAGACCTTTCAATTCACATGGAAAATGGCACCAAACTTGCATGACCATTCAAATTATTCCATATGAAAAGTAACATGCTGACCCTTCATGGGAAAATGCATCCTTTCCATCTTTTGTCTTTATCTTGTGACTCTTAAAATTTTTCAAGGTGACCCTTCATGGGAAAATGCATCCTTTCCCTCTTTTTTCTTTACTTGGTGACTCTTTAACTTCCCCATGGGGCATATTTTTAATTTATGCAACCAAAAATATATTCGTTAATATTAAATAAATATCAACATATTTAGCC